>JAVJGJ010000001.1:15612169-15626885 GCA_035590215.1 Microhierax caerulescens | reverse complement strand
CCTCCAAAAGTAAGCTGAACCCACCCCCCAAGTACCAGTAGGTGCTTGAACTATATTTGCTTTTTTTTTGTATTGTTTAAACATACTGATTAAAAAGCATGTCCGGAAAGCTTCTGCAGCACCCAGTCAGAGAAAAGCATGTAAACCATGAGATCCCAACATTCCGATTAGGGATAGACATTGATCTGGTGTATACCATGACAAAAAAAATAACGTGCAATGCAGCCTTTTTCTGATCACACTTGAAAGAGGAGGCTTATTCCATCAAGGCCTAGGAAATTACCACTACCACTGCCCCCCACCCCACCTGTTTTTTCCCCTTTAAATTATGCTGCTAGTGTTGCTGAAAAGTAGACAGGGTCTAGAAAGGATTGCCCGGGGGCTCCGAGAAATCTGTTCTTTGGTGCCCAGCTGGAAGACTCAACAGGTTGGTGTTGGGACAATCATAATTAGAGAGTCATTTTGTGCTGGAAAAAAGCTTTCTGTGCTGGAAGTGGCCAGGGAGCAGTACTTTACAGCTTCGTGATTGAAAAACAGAAGTAGTTATTGAATGCTTATTGGGTAGCTATTCATAAGAGCAAGTTGGATATTATTACTCAAATGTCAGATGGATTTAAAAGATACTGATAAATTATAGTTATCAATTTTGTGGCATCAATGTTGTGTTACTAAAAAGTGGGCTTATAATCTGTTTTAAAATATAACTGCACCAGAAGAAAAATTAGTCTAAATCTAGATTAGATGTGTATGCTTTAGCACAAGTGTAAGCTTAATAGAATTGTACAGAAACAACTGGACCAAATCTTTGTTAGAGGTTTATTCTTAGGTCTTGAAAAGTAAATTATTGTAGAGTAACTCACATGGATAAGCAAGTAAACTGGCTTCTCACTGCTATACTGCTGCTTTTCTGTGTGCACTTTTAGTACATTAGCCTAAACTTTCATACTTTTTTGGTATGTGGGTATCCATTATTGCTGAGACAGACTCTGAGACTCTGAGGATTTGAACCTATTAGGAACTTTATTTTGGGACTATGTGAAGAGCAGACATTTTTCAGAAAAACAGGATGATCTTTACAAACAAGGCAGCTTTTGTGTACTGGAACACAGCATTTCAAGGTGCTTAAATTAGAAGGAAAAGCAAAGCTTTTATGTACATCCATACTGGCAGCATGATAATTCCATGCCATTACCAGCTCTTGATGGTTCTTTCACACCACATGGTATTTATTTTCTACATGTTCCTGACCAAGCTCCCTATTTTAGTACTAATTAAATCCTTCAGTATCACCCTTCAGTGAAATTGGCCTTAGCTTCTTTCATGGTGTAAGTAGGGCTTCATTTTCAAGGGTGTTCTTCAGTAGAAACACTTCCATAAACTGAGCTCAAGCATGTGTTGCTGATCTGTTTCCCTGGTAGTTCATTTCCATGAAGCATAAATATGAATCTTTTCCTGAATCATGGCCTTTCCTGTTATTGGTGAGCATAATGGTTTAATTATTTAAGTGTCCTATCTTTCTTGTGCTTCCTTTGATCATCTACTGTATTTTCCAGAAGAGAGTCTTCATTTATTGCAAATTGACCAAAAGTTATCAAAGCATAGTTATATTCTCTATGCTTTACATGTGAGAAACTGAAACATCGACAGAAGAAATGTTGTCTGTGGTGACAAAAAAAAAAGCTTTTGGTCATCTACAAAAATAGAAAACCTTACATCTAGCCTGACATTATTATGTGCTGAAAGGAAATGACACCAAGTTTCATATGTTCTGTGTCCCTAGAAAAGACAGGAGCCCTCTTGCTCTTTAACAACTCTATTTTCGGAAGGTGCAACTGTCCTCAATGATTAAAACCCACAGATGTAGATTAATGTAGTCTTTGGTCTTTTTTTGGCCATGATATTGTGGCTGAATTTACTATCCTGTGCATCTTTTAGATATATATTTTGCTTTTTTAGGTTTTCAGTATTGGAAACAGACATAGTATGGATGAAAATTGGCAGAAAAATGTGAAAAGCTTTAGGATTTTGAGTCAGGTGGCAGAACATTCGGGAAGCTTCTGGCATACCACAGATGGTCGGTATAAACTGTTGTGGTAAAGCAGCTCTGCCAGGAACCCCATGGAGTTTATTTCTAAAGTAAACTTTTAAAAATACACAGAATATTAAAGATGGGAGAATTAATATAATTTGAAAGCACTGTTAATATGTTAGTGTGCTGTTACGTAGTTCCATACAGCTCCATCCTTTTCTTTTTTCCTTAGTGATGCAAGATTAAGATCCTGATTTTCCTAATTCTGCCTTCTCTGATCTTTGTACTCTTTCAAACAAATTGCATAGCTGGTCTGGGGGACACAGCATACTATTGATCCAAGAGCTGAACTGAATGGCAGAGCTATAGATACTTTTATATTTACACAAGAACCACGAATAGTGTTAAGGAGCATAAGCGTAGTTTTACATAGTATATATTATAGGCTTATTAATTAAACCAAAATATGTAATAAAAATTACATAATATTTATATTATTTATGTAGAAAAATATTTTGTTATTTATGTGTAAACTATATATACATGATGCATTTATTCTTATATATGTATCTATGATTATATAAAAGAATAAGAGTACTACTATATATTATGCAGGATAACACAAGTTTTATTATATTAAATAATATTCTTACTTGAATTATGCAATAAAGTGTGAAAATTTTGAAAGATTGGGATAGGAGATGAGAACACCCATTTGCCTCATACTGTCACTCAAACAGGGTTTTTTAAAATTTTTTCCCCCTTGTTTTTTTGAGGTTTGTTTTTTGGTGTTTTGTTTTTGTTTTGGTTTTTTTTTTTTTTTAAACAAGGAGAAAATGTTCTTTAGATAATAATTCTCAGCTGAAAAATTCCCAGGCACACAGAAAAAAATATCTTGAGACAAAGTTTGGGAATTTGATTAATTTTTTTCAAGAATGTCCATATTTTAGAATTTCTTGAAATTGTGATCCATGGTGCTTGGCAAATCTTAGCTAACAACTGATATTTCAAGAAGAAACCTATGTCCATAAAGATACTGTTGGATTCTTAATAACTTCTTTTATTTCCTTTATTAGCTAGAGAAGTCAGCATTTAGAAATGTCAGTCAAAATGTATATTTTTAAAATAAGAAAGGGTTTCCAAGCTGTGACTCATCTCTTAATAATCATTCCATTGTACACCACTGCAAAAATGTAGATACTGTTTTAGACAGTTTAGATATCAGCTAAAACTTTCTATCTCCAAACAGGTCTTAATTTCAAGTTCAAAATAAATTAGTCGTCAAAATAAGAAGAGAATCACCTTTTGTACCAGTAAGATATCCTCTAAGATAACACCATAGTTTCTCTCCCTTAAAGATCCAAACATTTGAGTACATCTGTATTTTTTCCACAACATTTTGATGTGAAGTTTTACTCAAGATTTCATTAAACTAGGTCATAAAGGAGGGCAAACTGAGGTTATCTGGGCTAATTTGATTGTCTGTAAAAGCAATGCATCTGTTGAATTTTCAATGAGTTTTTTTGCCCTCTGCACCTCAGCCTTTCAATCCAGTGAAGGAACCTATTATTTCTCTTCAGCAAAACTCCCGTGAAGTTAGTAGGAAAATTCCATGGGCTGCAGGCTAGACTTTTTCGGTCAGTGTGTATGGATCTGTACTGGGAATTAAGTTATAGGCTGAATAGAATAGTTTGAGACTGAGCTATGCCCAATGGAATTACTTCCTATTTTTTAAATTATTTTCTCCCCCTCTCCCCCCCCACCCCCATGTTTGAAAGGAAGCAAGTAAGACCTTTTCTAGGGTAAGTCAGAGAGCATAACCTATAATTGCTGCAAGAATGGACACAAGAAGCCAAGTATAAGGTTTGGAAGGCATCAAAGATGTGTTACTGAGAAAGTACAAGGAGTTATTTGAGGAAAAATGTGACTGTTTAGTAATAACATACATTTATCAGTAGCCTCACATCTTTTATGTGGGATCTGAATGCTGGGTCAGCCATACCTCACCATTATTGTCTTGTAGAATAGAACCAGGTTTGGAAAAAACACAAAGAAATACATTTGTATAGCTACAATAACCTATTCTCATTATATAATTAGGTATAATCATCATATGATTTACTGTAATGTGCTGTTTGTGGTGAATGTGTATGTGGAGCCATATTTTTGTGTTTCATCCTCAAGACTGTTAGACTTGCATGTTATTTTGTTATTGTACCTTTCCACTTCCATAGCAACAATTTAGCTATTCTCAGCTCATAGTAATCGTGAGAAAATCAAATTCCATCTGTTTTTGCCAAATGAAGTCTGAATAAACCTTTGCTTGTTAAACATTACTTATTTCTACTCCTAGGCTAGTCAAGGAAAGTAGTATCTGTTGGTGCTGCATGAAGTAAACAAACTGCCCTGCTAGTGAGAAATGTGTGCGGTCACTCAGTGTCACAGCTAACGAATACTGCAAAACTGGGGTCAGTGTCAGCACTGGAATAAGACAGAGCTCTGAAAGCACACTTGAGGCCAGCGCCACAGAATCAGGTTCTAATCCTCATGCCATACAGTAACAGTGCGGATCAGGAAATCTAGTAGTCTCATTGTGAACAATGTGTTAGGAATACATCAGGGTAGGAGTCTCATTGTTATGAAAACTGGCGAAATGTAGTGCCAGCATCTTTCTCTATACCTCTCCACATCTTTCTGCTTGTTTATCTATGGCCTGTTGTTATTAAATGCTTTTAGTTCTCGCTGCTAAAACTTGAGGGAAGGCCTCAGGCCTTTCTGTTGCCTGTGAATTATTCAATTCAGATGACACGTTCTAAATAGTTTTGGCCTGGAGTAATGACTTAGGCTGTTCTGTAACATACCTCTTTCTTCAGAAATTTTTCAGAACACCTGATGCTGCGAGCATTTCTTGGCTTCTTCATAGACAATTTTTTTAGTGACTCTTCAGTGTGTTATTGACCTGGTACTGTTAAGAGATGCTTTTAGTCTTTTCACTGTCCTTTCCACTATTTGCAGCATGAGGAAACAAAACTATAAATTTTCTTGTTCACATCTTTAGAAATCTACCACAGAGTTCAGTGAGAGCTCTGAAAACAGTGCCCATCTCCAAGACCTTAACAAAGCAAGGATTTCAGACACAACCTATAAAATGCAGGGAGGTCTCCAGGCCCCTCTTTTCACAGCAAATGGGAGATTAGGACGGTTCTGCTCATCTGTATTTTGCTGAGCGTACTCTGTATCTCTCTGCCAATGGCAAGAATAGAAAATCAAGATTTAACAACCACTTACTCCATGGCCATTTCAGCAGGCCCATCAGAATTTCTGCAGCTGCTCCCTCCACTCAGGGCTCATCAAACACCTCTCCCTTCACAGTTTCTCAAACGCCTCCACCTCAGCATTTCAAGTAACTCAAGCTGCTTCCTTTCTTGCTTGGTCTCCCGCTTGCCTGCCAAAACCAGGAAGCCTTTATTAAGGGCTTCCCCGTCAATCATCCTGAAGGCCTCTTTGGAGGTCTGATTAGTATTTGCAGCCCATGTTCAGGAACAGGCTGAATCTATCTGGTGCAATTTATAAAAAGGGGTATGAAAGATGGGAAGAATTTAACTAAAGGGTGAAGTCTTGTTTCTGTGCTGCAAGATACAATCTCTGTGAGCAGTGAGATATTTTCAGATTGCAAAAAGTTTTGCATGTGGGAATTTAAGATAGGCAACGTTGTCTGGGATTATTAGGGCTTGCCTCTACTGCAGTGCCTGAGAAACTGGGTAAAGAAACCCATGCTGGAGCTTGAGACCGCTGTGCTGAAACTGCCACCACAGTGTTGGTAGTTTATGGTGGGCTTAGACATCCCTACAGCCTGTATAATCACTTCAGCACAGACACTCCCTTCATCTTGCTAAGCTCATACAGGCTGGATAAGGCATTTTAGAGGAGGATAAGAGTTTTCTGTGATCGGTGCTCTGGATCCCATGTCTTACGATTTCACAAAAATATTAAACATTGAATTCTTTTCACCCTGAGGAATGGAAAATGGGCTGAATTTCACTTTCACAGGCAGTACTGGAGTCTTGAGAAGTTGTGGGGCTAGGCTGGCGTGTGCCCAAAGCATGAGACCCACCATGAACTCCCCATCTGGGTAGACTGGGCAGCCTGTCCAGCCTTATCTGCTAGGCTCCATTGAACATAAAGTGAACGAGGCACCTGGCTTAAAAAAATAAAATTAAAAAAAAAAAAAAGGAACAAATTATTTATTTGTGATGCCCAAAGCAATCAGCTTGCACGCTGAAGGATGAGATTTTATTTAGATATACTGCTTTATTCATGCAATCCTGGTTAATCTAATAAACTTACTAAAGCTATACTTAAGTGCTCTTTCTGGCCTGTCACTCTGTCACTGCTGTAAATTTTTCTTAGAAATCAGGCTGCAGAAAGTTGATATTACCTGATTTAATTATAAAACAGCTATCAGAGCAAACTAAAGAGACTAACCGCTGCCTGCCAGCTTCAGGTGCTGTTGAGCAAGCAGCACGGAACAGGAGCAGCAGTGGCAGCAGGACTGCACCTCTTCGCAACCACGTGTAGCAGAAACTGGCTGTTGCCTGGTAACAGGGACCATTGCTTTTCTTTTTCCAGAGGTTTAGCAAAGAGCTGAAGCAACCAATTTGGGGAGCAGCATAAGGTTTGAAAAGAACAAATAGTTGTTAAGGAAAAAACAGTAAAAGAGATCAGAGATTATTACTTGGATACAGCAAAAGTCAGCACAACATAAGGGCTGTGAGAAGAGGCAAAGGGGGAAGAACAGGAGACTTATTTAAAGCCTGGAAGGATTTTTTTTCTTTTTTGGTGCTTGTACACCTAGTGACGATGCAGTAGTTCTACACATGCTAATCCAGAAGCATTTTCAGAAAACGGTTTGTACAAATCTTCTCTTCCTCACCTTCCAGTCACTTCCTCTCGTTTAGATTTCCATGTTTACCTTCCACTGTGTTTTTTACTCTCTGTTTGCCCTTCAGAAGGAGTTTCTCCTGTTATACCTTGCATGAAGTGAGGGTGGTACTGGTTTCAATAAACGGCAATTCTGTTGAGACAACAGGGGGCACTCGACACCTCTGGGTTACTGCTGCTGATTGTGTGCGCTCAGTGCCTCGCTGCCCGCAGTTTCAGGTAGAAGGTGTCGCATCATCTGCGCATGTGGAAGATTTTTCTTCATAATACAAAGGTTACAGAAATAGACTGAAAGGTTCCCTCCTATGAGCACAAGGAAGCCTTCACAGGTCCATTTTTGATCAGAGAACACAGAAACGAGGGCAATATTTTGCAGTCTGCTTCCAGTGGAAGTGCTGATTTGAGTTCTGTTTTACAGGTGAGGGAGATGCAGTTGGACTGCTCAGCTCAGATTTTCCCTGTGTTTCCTTTCCATCCATATGGCAAATGTACATTGCTAAATTATTCCAGTAGATCAGGTCACAGAAACAAATGATTGTGTGAATGAATGTAAAGCAGACAGGCTTATTTGTGATGACTTTACCATGGAGAGTTCAGGTAAACACACAAGTTCACAGGTATGAGTTATCCTAGAGAACATAGCCTGGCTTTTGGTGTGTACTCTGGTTGCTTGTGATACCTATATTATATAGATTAGAATTATGTCAAATATTTTTATCTTCCTTGTATTTACACTTTCACTTACATTTGCAGACTTACAGCTCAGGTTGTGCAGCTTCCTCTTTGGTTCCATACAGCACCTCTAATGGAGATGTCCCAAAATATATTGCTGGAAGGGAAATGGACCATAAGGAGCTAGGTATGAATACATTTCCCAGTACAGCAGGCTGTTCAGGGTAACTTCTTTTTAGTGCTGTTTTGTGATTGCCTTGCAGCAATGAGCTGTTATTCACACAGATATTCTGGTGGGTTTCCTTTCTGTGAGATGCTACTGACCAGCATAAGGGAGAGCTCATAACCTGCACTCAAGATCTGATATCGCCATTGCACTGGTACAATACGGATTTTCACTCCTTGCCATCTCTCTTTATGTTATTTTCCTCCTTCTTCAGTTTTCTGAATTGCAAACCCTTCCCCCCCCCCCCCCCCCTAAAATCCCATTTCTGCACAATCCTTCTTCTCTCTACATATGGTTAAGTATGAAAAGACAAATTTGTAAGGCTTGGAAAACCCTAACCCCTTTTCTAAAGTAACAATATTTATTCATGCCTCTCCTAAAGCTATTTCAGTCAACTGTAATTCTTATAAAGATCTTTTGGAAATTACTCTCTTTTACTTGAAGCAAAAGAAACGTGAAGATATGTGTCTTCAAAAAAAATTTTTAGAGGACACAAAATAATAATAATTGTGTAATTTAAATACTAATAAAGCAGTAAATACATGTATTTTCCAATGGGGTTGTGCCACCTTATATAGTTAACTACAGCTCACTATTTTACTGCATTACAGTGCACTTCACTTTACGTATTATATTGATAAGTAAAAGCATATATCTTCAAAGAATAATGCAAGAGAAAGTGTCAAAAATACTGACAGAACATTAAAAATCTTTGCTTAAGGAAATTCGAGGACATTGTTCTCAAGAATGAGAGTTGCAGCTTTTGGCTTTCCTTCACTTGACATATTTTAGACCTAATTCAGTAGTTATTGAATTCTGTGAATCAGGGTTTTTTTTTTACATGCCATGGCATTCAATGAACATACATTCTGTACATGCTTTTTTTTTTTTTTTTTTTTTTTAACACACTACTGGCCCTGTAAGATGATTCATTTGCTTTTCTTCTTCCTTTGGGTCTGGAACTATTCTATTCTGTAGCTATTATTCAGGTGACAGAATACTTTTATTTGTGGGTATTCGAGCTTATTTCTCTGAACCTGTTTAAAGGGAAAAGCTTTACTGAACAGTGGAATCTGCCCTTTGTAAATAACTTTAAAATGAGTGGACTAAAGAATTTGGGCAGTAACACAAGTTCCCAGGGTTAAATTATGCTATTGGCTGTTATGCAGACAGTTCAAAAAACTTCTGTGGAAATTTCTCTTTAAAAACAGTATTTCTGCTAATTTCTAAAAGGTATATTACTATCTTGGAAATTTAGTACAGTACAAACACTTCTAGCAGCTGACTCTGCATCTGCATTCTCTATCAGATAGATTCTGGCTATGCAGCAAACAAAAAAAAAAAAAAAAAAAAGAGAGGTTTGCACTCAGATTGTCTCTTAAAAGTGACCTAAAAATTTATAGATGTTTTATTTTTCATTTTTCAATATGATAAGCCAGCTGGCAAAACTGATAGGCTGTTCATGTGGAGTTGTGGCTCTTCCAGAAGATTTCCTGTAAAAATAATCAGTGAGTGTGCTCAACTAAGATGATTTCTGTGTCACAAGCCACTTTCAGTATATGGTATTAGAAGTTTATTTGGTATTTTCAAGTTGCCGAACTTTGAGATTTTTTTTAATGACAACCAACCTATCATTTTTGACTCTGATGAATGATCAGCTGTGACAGTAACCTCTTTTCCTAGAGATCTTGTAAAGCACTTAAAATCCAAATGGAGTGCACTGTTCTGTTGGGTTGTTAAAATAATTCATCAGGGTAGATACTCAACAAGTTACTGGCTATCATATTGTTGTGTATTATAGCTGCATATGCAAACCTAAAAACATGTGGACCGTATTACACTGTTGAGTCCCTGCTGAACATATTCTCAACAGTAAAATGAAATAAACCTGAAAGAACTAAACTAAAAGGAATTCCTTTCAGCAATCTGTCCTTTGGTGTAGTGCCATCGGGAAGAGCTATGCTGCCTCTGGGTCTGCAAATGGCATGTAAGGGCCTGCTCTATATTGCACTGTTGTGTGCTAAAGACATGTTAGTTTTGTTACTGTTAAATTGGGCACCTTAGCCCAAAATCTAGGTACAAGGATAAGCTAGCTAATTCCAGAACTGCCTAGATTTCTGTCAATAAAGTCCCCATGCCATGTACATCTTTACTTCTGGCTATGTCTGGAAATGTCAAATTCTGACAACATTGGGCATTTTGTTACTTGCATCTTGCCACCACTCGTCAAATGAGAGAGTTCCTCTGCCTTTTTCATTTGGAGGCCAACATTCATTGACGCCCACCCTCAACACAGGGAGACACACGGTAACCTTGTTTATCAATGGTTTAGTGATCAGGCTACTTGCTTGGGGTAGAAGAGACTGCAGTTTAAAATACCTGTCTGCTCTGGAGTCAGATCAGAGCAGTTCCACTTTGCATTAAATATTCATTAGGCCTCTGAGTGAAAAAGAGAGAGAGAATGACTGATTCTATTTCAGTAGACAAGAGGCTGGGGCATTTAACTGTGATATAAGAAAGTTATGTATAGGTTCTTATTCCACTGAAGGAATTTAGGGTAAGATCATCTTACAGTTCCTATGATTTTTTTTGTCTATGCTCTCTCTCTCTGCCAACCTTGAAATTTGTGCTTGCTTTACATGTACATGGCCTGTCCTTGCACTTGGTTGTGGGAGCCTGCATCAGATGCTGGTTGACAGACCATTGGCTATGAAGTTTGTTTTCATGCTTTGGATGTAGACATCTCTTTTGACACCGATCACACCACACCACCACCACCCCCAACCAAACCCTAGATTTTTTTTTTCTTTATTTTCAGTCAAATACTGCTATTCTATTTACCATCCAAACATTGTATCTGTATATGTTCACCAAGATAAAAGCTCCATGAAACTAGATTTCTGGAGTTTATTAAATTGTGAGTCACCTTGTTTTTATTTTTCTCCCAAACTGATGTCAATGCCTTTGAATTTATTAAATGAAGTGAGTTCCCTGAGAATCTTTAAGGATATGACAGCATATTAAATTGGCAGCTTTCCTAGTGAGGAGAGTTCAGTTCAAGGTTGGAGGTCAGTATTTAATATCCTTTAAGCGAATAAGTTAATCTGTATGAACTACTGCTTTTCCCTAGGTAGCCTTGGCCTTTACAGATAGGACAGATAAACAGTTACTAAACTGAAAAGGGTCAACAATGCTTTAGACAGTCCCAGGAACTTGGAACGGGAAACTATGTTATGGTACAAAAACAGTAAATTGGGGCTAAAGCTCACAAAACCAAGCACTTCCCATAGTAAGTGTTCCAGGAGATGGCAAAAAGACAGAAAGCCTAGTTTCCAGCTGTTTGGTCCAGGACAGCCCTAGCCAGGGAGATTCAATGTTACACCCGCAGCGAGATGAAGATGCAAACGAGGTCAAATGCCACCAGTCAGGAAGGTTCATTGGAGCAGAGTGTTGGTAAGAAAAGAGCAATAGGAAAGGGAAGAAAGGATAGAAAAGAAGGAAACCTAGCAAGCAGTGGGGATAGAGTTGATAAAGATAGTCACCACCACAGATCCAGCGGCTGGTCCATAATGTTCGTGCTACATACTTCTCTGCAGTAGTACTACCTTGCTGACAAGTAAAAATAGCCATATTAAACCCTTTATCCTTTGCCACAATACTGATACATTTGTAATTATTATATGAACATTGTATCCAAGTGCCATTGGATAACTGAACATGGGTGTGATTCCACTTGTCCCTATATCTTGAACAATTACAAGGTTTACACTCTGTGGTTATCCAATTGTAACCGGGTGATAAAGTCCATTCACAGATGCTTTGTCCCAGCTGTACCGCTACCAATTCTCCCACTTGAGTGCTACCTTCCCATTCAGAGATTATTTTCTGTTTAGTTTTTATTTGCAAGGCAGTGGCTTGGTATTTCCATATCATACTCTCTTGTTTAGCACAGGCATCTGTAAACCAAACATTTGATAAGTGTTCTGAAAACGAGGGGGCAACTTGCACCACAGGGGAAATAGGACTGTTTTCAGTTTTCAAGGCAGCTTCTTCCTGAATAGCCAAGGTCTTGGCAGCACCCTCTGAAACCCTGAAAATACTACAGTAATGTTCAATCTGAGCATACCATTTCTGCACTGAGGCTCGTTGTGCCACCTTGTCAGGGGCTGCTGTCCCAGTCAACACAGGTTTTATCACCTTAAAAGGACCTCTAAGCACTATTGGTTCTTTATGTATAGTGCATTCAGCCTCTTGCAGGGCTAAGCTGACTACAAACAGACCCTTTTCCTGGGTGGAGTACCATTACTCAGCATCCTTAAATCTGTGAGAGTAGAACCCAATAGGTCAAGTGGGTCCTTCTGAAGTAAATGCAAAGCTATCTTGGTCCTCAGCTTGCAAGGGAACTATAAAAAAACATATCTTTGAGGTCAATAGTTGCCATAATGGGATGAGCTTGTTCCTGGATGGATGCTTTAGGCTCAGCAATGTTTGGCACAGCAGCTGTTAATGGGCCTGAGTTAGCATTAAGCCTTTGATAGTCTACAGCTAGTCTCTATCTTCTGTTTGGTTCACGAACAGGCCATATCAAGCAGTTAAAAGGAGAGTGGGCCAGCACTACAATTCCCTGTTCCTTTAACTCCCCCAATACTGGGGTTATCCCTTCCTGTGCCCCTAAGGGTAACGGATAGGGTTTGACAGTAGTCAGTCACGAGGGAGGGAGCAAAGCCACGGTGTGTAACAGCCATATATCTACAAGCAGGGTGCCAAATGTCCAATTCCTCCCCTTATCATAAATCTTTTACCTTTCAGAACATCTGAGTCCTAAAAGGTTAGGCAGGAATGGTCCCACAACCATCATTACTGGAGTGGCTATATCCTCCCTGAGTAATTGCAAACCAACAGTGGCCAATGTGCGTGCCTGAACATTACCAAAAGCATCTGCAACAAACATCCATTGCTTAAACAAAAGTTGTGCCACTTTGTGCCCCATCTTCAGTTTTAAGAGCTGAAATCTGAGCTCCAGTATCTATCAGGAACATTACTGGTACCAACTTAGGTTCCACAAAACAAGTAATTAATAGATCACCTCGATGATTTTCAGTGAGCTGCCTAATATGTACCCACCCTTCGCTCCCCTGCTCACTACAAGGGGGTGCAGGTGTTAAGTTTCCCATTGGCCTAGGGGACACGGTTGGCTTTTCTAAGGGGGCACTAGGAACTGAGCTCTCATTCTTAACTGGTGGACTTTCAGGCCATCCTGACACCAGCTTTTCCAATTTGTCAGTCAGCAGCCTGTTCATAAGGTCTCAGGGAATACCCTTCTGCCACCCCATGACCTTTACGCCTGTGTCTCACCTCTCACACATGGTGATGCTATGGAAGACATCCTTTTATTGTTAGTTGGGTGTGGGGGTTTCAGGTCTGTGCGCCTTAAACCTTTTGGGTCAGTTTTTGTGGATGGACTGGTGACAGGGCCATATTTTCATCTACAATTTGTTAATTCTCGAGCCACTTCTCCCCAAGTCCACATTTTCTTTTCCTGGGGTTTGCAATTAGGGGTCACTATCCTTTCTAATGCCGCAATAGCCCTTTTGCCCTGGGACATCATCTGTGTTTTCCCCTATAATTGAATACCAACCACTTTTTTAAGAAGTTGGAGAGGCTGCTTATGAGAAGAGTCATTTGTTCTGGGTCAACCGGTATCATCACTGGGGATTCCTGTTTAGGTCTAAGCTCCCGGTCATACATCATTTGCAGCCATGCTGCCTTCTGCACATTTTCTACTAGCTGATCAACCGCCCCCATAATAGCAAGGGGACCCCCCCTTTCCAAAGGGTTAAGACCCCCAGACCAATAGGCTGCTCTTCGGGTCAGGGACCAGGGTGCATGGTAGTTGCCAGTGGTTAGGAACACTCCTGTCCCCCAACAGCCCTTGGCTTCCTTTTTGCTTAACAATATCCTATTCCCCCCAGACAATTACACTCTCCAAACATATTCTGTCCCTGACTCCTTAGGAGTCTGACCAAACTATTTTTTCAATTTGGACAATTCGGTAACAAAATATGGAATTTCTTTAGTACTAATTAGAGGAAATTCATCCTTATATTTAAACTCAGTCTTGACCAAGGGTCGCAGAGAACAGGTAGGGGACTTCCAGTTTGTTCAATTTAAACTCATTCTTGATCAAGGGTTGCAGAGAACAGGCGGGGACATCCAGTTTGCTCAGTTTTGATTTTGCTTCCTCCAATTCATTATAGGCATATTCATTTTTTTTTTTTTTTTTTTTTTTTTTGAGCAGCAGGTAACTGTCCTCACCGGTGAGAAGCTGCTCTTTCAAAGCAGATTGTAAAGAATTTGCCTGGGTTCTTTCCTCCTTCAGTTGTGCCTCTAAGCACTCTGCTTGCCCTTGCAAGGACTGGACCAGATCTTGTAGAGATGGTAGGGTAGGATTTGGGATTCTGCTGCATGCCTTTGTTTTCTGGCTTGCACAGCAGCGACTAGGCTGGCGCCCAATGCAGCACAAATAATAACTTCTCCTTTCCCAGACCCAAGCCATGCATCCTTTTGCAAAGCACGGGCTCTGCCGGCCACACTTTTCCAGTTCCACCAACTTTTTGGCACGGAGGGACAAGCCTCCTGTTTCTCCAAGAAGCTGTACAACACCCCCCAGCCCTCGGGGACGGGTGCAGCCTTTCGGTCACTCGTGTGGAAAGGCGGGGTGGAGGGTCTCGGGGGGGCAACTCGTTTCCACAAACCCACCCCTCACGTCCCCAGCAGGCGCACAGGGCAGTCCAAGCAAGTGAGATCCAGCGGTTGCACTTGGGGGCGGCTATTCCAGCGACACACCC
>JAVJGJ010000001.1:15589952-15611597 GCA_035590215.1 Microhierax caerulescens | reverse complement strand
CCCCCTCACCACAACATGGCCGCGCCTGCGGGTGGCTGCGTGCCCCTGGTGTGGCGCACAGCTCCCGCCGGGGGGGCTCTGGGACAGCCCGCTCCCAGCGGCTCGGTGACAGGGCAGCGCAGGCCGTTCAGCAGCAGAGCGGTGAGCAAATGCCAACTCCGGCATCTTTCAGGTTTGGCCTCAGAAACGTTTGCTACGTTACACATTTACGTCCTGCGCGCTCTCTCTGTCGTCCCATGTGTAAAAACCCCACCGAAGCGGATGGGACTGGGGAGAGGAGGGGGGTTCCTGAGCCTGGGGGCCGAGACTGCAGTTAGGAGGTCGTCCACAGTGCAAGCTGAACGCTGGGCCCGAGGTGCTCGGTGAAACTTTTGACTATCAGAAGGTGGCAGCATTGACGAAGAAAACAAGCGGAAAAGACGAATTAAAGTAAATACTGCTATACATTGTGGCCTTTTACTTTGAGTAAAGTGGTATTGTAACAGGGTAATGGCATACAATAATTCAGCCCAAAAGAAACCTTAACGTGTGTGTCTTGAGGAGAAAATCGCAGAGTTTAACAGGGTATTCCTGTTAAATGAAGCAGGACTTTCTGAGGTGGCCATCTAAACACGGTGTGCACATAGCATTGCACCACGTTCAAAGTTTATTCCTAGTGAATACAGATATTAAAAGTCACATGTCTGTGGTAAACAGACTTTTTGGTCCGCGGCCCCCCCCCTCCCCCTCCTTTTTTTTTTTTTCTTTGCCTTAAAGTTAAGGCCTCCCAAATGTAGGCTATGTTTAGACCTACTAGTCCGACAGGAGGCTTAATTAGATGTGATTTTGTTCACATCATTGGCTTTTAGCTTCATCGAGGCAGGAAGCTCTGTGTTTGACATCACTGGCATTGGCTTGGATTGTGATATGTTTGGCCTTATTGATGCCTGACTTGTCAATATTAAATGTGTGCTGAGGCGATAGAAGGGTCCCCTTGCAGATTTGCTCTGTAGTTTAGCCTAAACCTACTCAACAGATTTGTATGTGAACAACATGTGAGTAAACGGAGCTTACACTCTTCTTCTGGGGTCGTGTGTTATTTAGGTAATTATCGCTGCAGCATCTTGAAACAGCAAGGTCTTGACATTTCTGACTGAGGTAAATGGTTGGTGAATGTGGTCTTAAGGGTATATGTATGTAGAGCATAACTTTTAAAGAAACAGTTTAACTTTTTTTGTTCTGAGGCTTCCTAATTGGGTGCCAGCTGTAAGTGGCAGTACAGTAAATTAAAATTTGCAGGTAGGTAACTCAGACTTTACCATTTTGTTATTCTTCAGGCTTCTCAGGTAGTGACATAAATATACTTGGGTTCTTGGGTCTATGGAATCAAGCATGTGGCAGTTTCATTAAAAAAAAATCAGTATCCATACATTTACGGTAATGTAAAAGAAATACATATAGAAACCAAGCAGCACAATTATGTCTTCCCCAATTTGCAGAGACATGTACACTCAAGTTTATGAGTGCAGCATACTCTTGTCTGCAAAGCGGAAATCTGGCTGTTCTGATGACCTGGCCTAGTGGTATCTCTTCTGAGCTTTTCCTGCTTGCTTTTTTTTTTTTTTTTTTGTTATTTTAGCATAAGTTGGGAAAATAAAATACTTGTTTACCTATGAGCTCTTTATCCTTATGTACTAGAGAGACATTACGGAGAAAATTCCTTACTTTCTCATTGTATCACAACTCTTTTTTTTCCTGTTTTTTAAGGTTCAGGCCATGCATTTTGTGATACGACTTTTTACAAAGATTCAGTGAAGGAAGTATATAAATGAAAACTCTGAAAATGTTCATGTGAAAAATCACTATTTTGTGGAATTCTAGGGTTTGTCACCTAAACCACCTAAAAAATACCCTAAAACCCCCGAAGTGTTAAAGTCCAAGAAATTACAAAACCAATGTCTATAGCTTTTTTTTTTCATTACCAATTTTGATCTGCCTGCTTTGTTTGCTGTCCTTAGATGCTATAGAAATGTATCATACTGTCTTCTCTTCACTTTCTCTGGATTGTGACTTCTTAAGGAAAATGGTGCTAACACCTGAGGTGAAAGTCCCATCTTTTGTGTTATTCACAGTATCTCTTGGAGAAAAGGAATTTTCCATCCTTTCTTCTATTTATTTATTTTTTATTTTATTTTGCTTTCCTGCATCCTGTTGAAAGAAAAATAAGCAGAGTTTTTTTCTTTTCACCTTTGTCCTGCTTTCCTTTCTCTCTCTGCAGAGTTTCAGTCTTGGGTATCACAGGCTACAGGATGCATTCTTAAGAGTCTCATTCTTGCAATATCACAGGTTCACAGTAGTGTAATTAAAAAGAGAATTAGATTTCTTGTCTGTGTGACAGCTAGTTCTTCAGCTTCTTACCTACTTTCTGATAGCTCTGATGGCTTTATTTTGACTCTTCATAATGCTTTAGTAACATACCCAAATTTCCTATCACTAGGATCTCATTAAAATAACTTAATTATATTTTACGTATACAATTGTGTGATAATAAGTGATAATAGGGTAATAGGCAAGAGGAACAGAGAACATAATATGACAGAGGGACTCCAATGTTTTAAATAAAGCCTGTTTGCTAGAAAATAAAAAAATCATTCTTTTCTCTCAATGCAAATCTTTAGAGTACTGTGATGGGAATCCAGTTAGATTTTGTTTGCACTTGTAGCATGTTCATTGCTTATTCCTGTCCCATTATTCCTGTTTTTAATAGTCTTCCTAAAAAATTGTTCTTAAAATGTAAGTATACCATGGAAATATTTTGTACATACAATCCATGAATTTCTTTTTCCCTGTGTGAAACCTCCCTCAGCTCTACACCCTGAGTTATCAGCCTTTGCAGAGAACTTAACCTTCACCTTTTCTCTTGCTGTTCCCATTTTCTCAAATTTTGGCATCCCGTCTTCAGACTTCCATGTCTTCACATTTTTTCTTTTCATCATGATACATATCTATCTGTCTATCTCCTGGTTTTATGTATATGCAAAAAAAATTATATATTTCATATATATCTATATTTATATATTTGTATAAATCTTTGAGGTCTTCATGTTTATCTCAGAGAACAGAGAATTGGATTTCTTCCACTTGGGTCCTGTTGCGATTTTAGTGCTCAGTCATCTTGTCAATGAAAATCTTGTCACTAACTTTAATAGGTTTGACTCCATAGCCTTTGAAGTTAAAAACTTAACAAACCTGTCTTTTGGCAAGACAAGTGTTTTGCTTTGTTGCTCTCTACTTTGTTGCTGATGGGAAGGGGGACAGTATCCAAATATTATTCATATCATCCCTATACCACCCTAGGTTACAATATTGTTCTTTTTCTCCAGTTTAGTCCTGTAGCAGCTGAACAGATGAAGACGTATAGGGATAGTCTGTCTGTTTCAAAGTTTATTTAACGATCTGTGCTCTGCATTACTTTTAGCTTGTCATCCAGACACTTTACCGTTACTTGTGTGAGGTCGTGGTTGTGATAGAGAAGTGAAATTCCTGTATCATGTTACTGGCAGTTAGAAAAATTTATGTATTAGCTTCTTCATGTTAATATGGGCCCAAGTGGCAATCTGGGTAGAGCACTTGAGTTTTGTGGTTATGTCAGCATGAGTGATGAGTTCACTCTGTTATTCTTTCCTGCAGTTCAGATTGTGCACTGCTTTTTGTACTTCCTTGTTCCGAGCTTTTCAAAGGTGCTAGTTGAAAAGCCTCTTGCAGACTGACTTACAGCAATTCATTCAGGTGATTTTCAATAACTAAGCTCTTAAATATCTGATTTCCCTATTTCTACTAACCTAATCTGGATTTGTATTAAACATCTGTATTAAATTAAAAGCAATACTAAAAGCCTGTTGGCCTTGGAGCTCTACTCTAATCAGCATGTAGTAGTAAAATTTCAAAATTAAATTCCTGTAGGAGTTAAGTCCACCGGTAGTGTTATATGTTTAAAATTAATTAGAATTTCAAACTTTCAGTCCAAATACCTCAGCTAGCTTTTCATGCTGCCACTTTTGTGTACATAATTAGATTTTTATGGATTTTCTTCTGGTATTGTGTTTATAATCTTATCAGAGCAATATATTGTGTCATTGTAAGTACTTATTATGTACTATAAGCCCTGAACAACGTCCCTTTGTAATAGTCTACTTGTCTGATAGTCAATGTGTATTGAATAGTATGCTGTACACTGTAAAAGGATTTGGTTTTTAGGTTATAAAAGCATTTTTAGAAGATGGATTGCAGAATATCAAGAACTTTTTGGAAATTCCTGGAACATGGAATATCAAATTATTTTTGATTGAACATTTTGTTGTAGATTAGTCTACTCACAATGTGTGTAATTTTGAAAATGTTACTATGGTAAACAAATAGGAATGGGTATTTCATAATGAGAGTCTTATGATTTTGAGATTATCGGTATATGTTCACTAGTGGAAGCTAAAGGTAGAAGACTTTGCTGTTAGGAGAGTCAGTTGTCATGGTGCTAAATATGCCCATCTCCAGATAGTGCCAGCAGTACCATACATGCTGCAATAGTGTTAGAGCAACAGCGGTAATAATCTCTTTATAAAGTTGGGGTTGTAGTTGCTCAAGTATAATAAATAACCTTGGTTGTACCATGGTATAAAAATAAAATGGGTTTTATGTGGTACAATCTGGGTATTTTTCTTCTGTAGAACTGGCATGTGAACACAAAAATAATTTTTGTGAACACTTACATGGCTTACAGTTCAGTATTAATTCTGAGCAGCATTGTGGTTTCAGTTCTTTTTCTGAGTTAAAGGGTAAAAAGGAAGGTATGTGGCTTTTCTGGTCAAGTAAGTCACAGGTACAATATTTAGTTTTTAAATTATGACATCCTTATCCCCTATTTCTTCATTCAGTTCAACATGATATGTGAAGTTCTTGTTTTCTTGTGAAATATTTTTATCCCACCGGTACATGTTAGCCATCCCATTTAAAGGCAGATAGGTTCATTTTCCCTGACAGTTGCTTCCTCTTTGATGCTGTGGAGCTAGGGATCAAATCAATCCGTAGAGCACTAGGATCTCAGTCTAGAAATAGCTCAGGTCTTGCAATACTCAAGGAATAGATCAGCCTCTTGTAGCCTTGTAAATGCTTTTATATGGGAGTATGTTTTTAAGTGTGTTTCATTGTGCCCATGCATTGACTTATAAGCATTTTTGTATTCATGTATTCCATTTCCACCTGCCAATGTGACAGAATCACAGAATGGTCAGGGTTGGAAGGAACCTCTGGAGACCATCCAGTCCAACCTGCTGCTAAAGGAGGTTCACCTAGAGCAGGTTGCACAGAATTAGGCCAGGCTCTCTCTATGTGTTTCTCTGCTCTGAGTGCTTGTTGGGGTTCCCTTGGTTAGTGTTGCCTTTCTACTTCTCCTTCACTTTAATATTATATCTTTTCTTTCTTTTCTGGATGATTAATCTAGCAGGATGTCATAATTTTAAACCATTGGGAGAATGGTTAACAATGAAATTGTCAACAGGTGCCATCACCCAGTTCATTGCTGAATAGTGTGACTATACAACTTCTTGGTGATTATTGCTTTGCTAGCTGGGTGTCTTGATTCTGTGTTATCTCCCATTTTCCTATTCCATTTATCTGGTTTGTTTTTTTTTTTCAATATCAGTAGGGTTCTGCTAAGTAAAATTTGTGGGTTGAATGGGTGGAATGTTTGAGTAGCAGTAAAACAAGCAAACAAGCAGTCTTATGCCACTGAAATGAGTACAGTGACTTGTTTTGCTGAGTGGTTTATGATGATTGTGGGTCAGAGGGCCAGTGGTCTTGTCCAGTTAGGGCAGCTCTGGTTGAAGTGAGATACCTCTACACGCACCTTCATCTTGAGCCACGTGAGTTCTGATCTCAGGGCCAGCTTGAGCAAAAATGATGCTGAGCAATTTAAAATAGTCGCCAGCCTTTACTAAAATTTTATGTCAGAGGCCGCAATAACTGTTAGGTTATCAGGCGTTGAATGGTGAGCTTTTCCTAATGCTGGTCCTCAATACTAGGAATCTGGATAGTTAATATCCTGGACTTGCCAGATCCAGATATGAATGTTATTAGGAAGAAATATTAGGGTTATGTTTTTTTTCTGGTTTGTTTTGGGGCTTTGGCAGCTTTTAATTCCCTTTCTTGTATTTCTCCTTTTGTCCCACAGTGGCCATTTTAGCTGTTCCCTTCTGCTAGCTGCCAGCTGCTTTTTTGTTTTACTAACACTTCACTCTCACACACAGAAGTGGGAGGGTTGCAATGCCCAGAACTGCTGCATTTCTCCTCTTTTGGAATAGGTGCTGCCTGGAGTTGAACAGGTTAGATTAATAGCCAGATTTTGACATTTTGTAAGCCTTTAGATGTTTTGTGCTTTTATTAAAGCAAAGTGACTAAATTAAAGACTTACGTTTGTATTTTATTTATTTATTTACTGAAAGCTATGTTTCAAGCTTTTCTCATTTTGCAGAAAAAAGCGTGCAAATCCTACTTAAGTCTCAGAGACTGGAAGGCAAATAAGGGGATCCCTCAGATTGTTCTCTAAAGCTCAGGACACTAGACTGTGACTCATGATTCTGAGTGCTTGAGACAGACAAACTCAATGCTGTCAGTCTTGTTTCTCTCAGCTGTTAGCTGCTTTGCACTTGATAGGACAAACTAGAGAGCTCAATAGTATGAATCACTAAGCTTTTCCTAGTAGAGGCAGGTCTGCAGATTGTGAAGAGCAAACCTGAAAAAAAGTGGTGTAACCCTAATTAGCACAGTCAGGTTTTGAATGGAAATTCATGATATACTGGTACCTTGCCAAACTGTATTGCTATGACCATAAGTTGCAGTGACTTGCGGTAAATGCACTTTATTTTGGCTTCTGATTTCCACTTTTCTGCCTTCAAATTCTACTCGGAAAGTACTTTGTTTTTTTGTAGGACACTCAACAGTAGTAAACCCAGAGCACTATCAGTAATTCCTCTTTTGCTTGAATAAAATATTTTTTTTTTGGTGTAGAAATGGCAAATAAACGAAAATAAAATTGTATCATAAATCTTCTAATTGAATTTCATTCTACAAGATTGTCTGCAAAGGCTGCTTCTTAAACATAACATTCAAGGGGAAAACTCTACTGATTTTGGCCATCTAGTTTGTGGGTGCCATTTTTGTGGGTTCAGATCATGCTAGTAGAAACAGTGGCATGTTATTCAAAGTCTGAACATCCAAACCAGAGCAAAATAGTGGAATTATGTGCAAAACTGGAAACACAGGCCTAAATATTCAAACCTGCCTGCTAAAAAATAATGTTTGAATTCTTGGTTAGGCATGTAACTGTGAAGTCTTGATATTTTGCTCCACATAGATTAATTCTAGGCAAATTTGGCTAAAAGTTTTTGTTAGTAGTTCTGACTCCTACCGAGGCAGGCACTTGACAAGGACACCTCAAGTTTATTTGACCTTATTATATATATAAAGACAAAACCTTATTTTTGTAACTACACACCTGAATTTGAGAACTGCTAACTGCTCTGGAGAGCAGTCATTGAGGTTGCTTGTGGCTGTATGTTTTTATTAGCATTAAGCAAATTAGCTTAGAAGGGGAAGTGAAAAGGAGTTTACTGAAAATTGGAAGTTTCATTACTTTGCTGTTTCCTAACCTTACTTTATTCATATCAATTAATGAGTATTTTATTGACAAAATAGTTCAAGTTTCTTCATATCAAATAATTAGAAACACCTTTAAATTTGCTGGTTTGGTTTTCATCATTTCAGCTGAATGGGTGAGACAACACCCCATATCTTATCATACCCCTTCGATAATACTGTTATTATGGTGATAGGAGGCAATTTGTTAACAGTGCAAGGGCACGACTCAATTCCAGGATGTAGCTCATTGAAGATACAGTATGTTTTGTCTTATGAACAGAGGAGCAACCTTCCTTAGTAACTTGTTTTGTGTATATGGTCTAAAAATGCCTTTCATAGCAATTTTAAATTGGGGCCTTTATGTTCTTTAGTATTTACTTTGCATTACTATTATTATGCATTATTATTATTTACTATGTATTACTCAGTATTTATTATTTATGTATTTATTAATCTACTTTTGCCTAGACTTTCTGTTTCAGTCTAATCCACTTTGGTTCCTATCAACAGCCTGTAGAGCTGGGATTATTCCCATGGAACTAGTTAGAGGATAAAAAAAAGTAAAAAGAAAAAAAAAAAGAAAAAAGCTTGTGTACTTTTTTTAATCTGGTTATTTCATAGAATGCACAGACTGTAAAAAAGGTCATCTATAATCTCGCAGGCATAAAACCAGTGCCTTGGAGACTGTACAGAATCTGCTCACTGTTCATTTTTTGGCCACAAGCATTACCAGGTACAATAATTAAGGACAAATTTAACAGCTATCATGCCTTCCCCTTCTTCTCCCCCATTATCTCTTTGAGCAAGTAACAAAGAAATTACTTAAAGAAATTCATGTCAGGCCTCTGCATAGATTCCTGCCAAGATTATTTTATGAGAAAAATATTTTTGTCAAATACTTTAAATTTGCCTTGGCAAATCACTTCTTTTGATCAGGGAGCAGCTCCTGTACAAGCTGATATCTACACATCTTTCTCATTGCAGAAAAAAAAGAAATTGTTGATCTCCCTTTGATGATTTGTTGCTTCCCAGATCTGTCTTTCCACCTTGTGCATCCCCCTGTGCAGCAAGGAGCTGAATTAAGTCTCAATTGCTCTGTTTTTGCCTTAAAAAATGCCTGCCATATCTTATAGGTAGCAAATGCTTCATGGACAGCTGGATGCAGAATTGAATCTGGAAAGATGAGAGAATGAAAAACATTAGAATACTGTTAAGAAGGTTAAAGAAAAGATAGATTAGGCTCAATGTTTTTTTTTTTTTTAAAAAAAAGAAAAATAAAAAAAAGACTTAGGCTCAGGGGAGAGCCTGTGAAAACAGGGGGAGATAAGGAAATGTTTGGAGGATAACAAATATCAAGAACTTCTTAAAGATGTCTTAATATCTTAAAAGCAATATTGACTTACAGATATATAAAAGGAATAAGAACTGAAGAGATAAGAGCAAGGACAGGAGATAAGTAAATTTGAGTGTCTAAAATAATGTCTTTGGATAAATGTTTTATATAATTTGAAAAATATGAAAATATTATTCACACACTGGAAAATCCCCTCATATAGATTCCCCAGTTTGAACACTTTTGTTTACTGTGCCTCACAGATTAGTGGATGGATAACTAAAATGTACATGACAAAAGCTCAGAGAGTCTAATAAAAACCTTTCAGGAGAACTCAATGAGATCAGTAAGTCAGGAGAGGAATTGGTCACTGTTTCACTAAGAACTTTGCTAAAAACCTTTCCAGTAGCCAGCTTATTCCTTCCCCATGCCAATAAAACCTTAGTTTTCATGCTTCATTGTCCTAAAAATAGAATGCTCATCAGTTATTTGAGATTTATTGAGCTAGAATTTAGTCTTGTGCCCACAGCTAGAAAGACTCCCTCTAGCATCTTGAGAACCAAGGGAGAAATATTAACTTAAAAAGTGATACACTGGTAAGTTATTGAAATGTCTTTGTATTTTCTATTTGTCATTTATGTCTCTGTCCCTGTCATGGAAGCTGCTGTTGAAATCTTTCAACATCAACACTCTGCCATTTAAAACTTACCCTGCCAGCATGCCATCTGTTTTGATCAGGGAACCACTTTCTACGTGAGCTGACTCCTACACACATTGCACTTTGCAAGAGAAAAATGTATTGAAAGTAAAAAATCTAACCCTCCCTTGAAAAGCAATGCTCCTTGACATAGTTTAAAAAGAAATAATAATAAAAAATAATCTTAACATTAGATAAGTACACTTTCTTCCCTTTCTCCCATTGTTTTAGATTTCTAAACAATAGGAAAAAAATCATAGTAAAGTGAGTCAAGCCTTCTTTGTAATTGCATTCTGTACTCCCAGAACTGGTTGCACGTGTTGATGTATTTCAGATATGTTTCAGGGCAGAGATACTGGCCTTTGCCTTTATTTCTATAGAAAGTTAACTTTGTACGTTAAAAAAAATAATATGTTTTTTTCTATGCATAGCTTCTTCAAAGAGCACTGGAAATACATTTCTCAACACTTTTCTAGCTTTGTGAAATCTAGATTGTAATCAATATAATTTACTAATGGTTATAATAATTTACTAATTTAAAAAATGTTATTTTTAATAACAGTTACCATTAGAGTAGGTACATCTGGATGAGATACTGGTTTGAATATTTAACTCCATCCTCCCTTGATAGGCTTTTCTATTAATATATTTTTATATATATAAAAATATATTAATATATGTAATTAATTATAGGCTATTTTCTATTATCGATGTCTTTCACAGTCTTAACAGTGAAAGTGCGTTGAGGGTGGAGGGAGATGAGAGAGGATGGCATCCACACTCCGTGCTAAGGAAACGTTAGCAATCACATAACTGGCTCTCAGCATCTTCCTCTATACCCACAATTCCAAAGCCTGAACCTGTGGCTCAAGTCCCTAAAGTGATGTGGTGGATCATATTGATTGCTTGATGGGTTTTCATTTGGGTAATTTTGTGGTGCAGAGTGCAGATTCTGGGAACAGTTCAGTGACAGGGTTCTTTACTACAAATATCGCTTGACAACACAGGATCATGGGAAGACAAGTAAGAACAGAGCAAATGGTGCTGGCAGTGATAGTTGCTACTCTGTGTTACGGAAAGCCAGAATGCCTGTGTTTTAGACTGACTTACCAAAAAAGAACACTCACCAGGGGTTAAAATGCTTGTATTAGTAAAGACAAAAGAGTCCTTCTTTACAGCCTATTAGGGTTAAACAGCATGCAAAGGAACTGCATGATTCTCTTATCCCATCTTTGAAACAACATGAGGACCTCTAGATCCAGTTTTTTGCCTCTTCTGGAACTGCATCATATAACCCTTTTGACAAATTTATCAAATTCCATCTTCTAACTGCTTAGGTTCCTTGTCAAGACCTATACTCTTCTGTTTCAGTTTTGCACCTGAATTTTTTTCATGGACAGTTTATAAGCAACTCTTATTGTGCTGACACCATCCTCTAGCTTAAATAGTTCTTCTTCCTGTCTGTAATTTACCCTATAAAGTAATAATAAGGGGCATATCCCATCATTCCGAGTCTAAACTAACAACATTTCCAGACTAAACCAGTCTAAACCCACAATCGTTTGGTCTCCCCTCACTGAAGTCACTGTTCTTCCAGGTTGGTTCCAGTAAGATTTACTAAGCGTCCAACACTGGCAGGGTGTTTCGTCCTTCTTACAAGCTCAACAGCAATCCTACTCGTTACCTGTTTAGGGAGTAACAAAGTTTTGAAGGAAATCCAGCTTTGGTTGTTTTAGAGCAATGTGAAATGCTGTGAAGGGCATCAGATCAGTCCTTCAACAGAAAAAGAAAGAGAAAAAAAAAAAAGAACCAAACACAACAAAACCCCCTAGTTTTCCTCTGACCCCTACCCTGTAAATTCCCCCAGGCAGTTTCATAGAATATGAATAGAATAGAATATCTATTAGAATAATATAATAATTATATTATAATATAATAGAATAATAGAATATCTAATATCATAGAATTTTTTCCTGAAATTTATTATTTTCTATAATTTATCTTAATACTGCACACTAAAATCCTCAATAGAGTAGTGATGACACAGATGAAACTCTCCATCCACAGAAATATAAACACTTTTTAGATAGCCTGTGAAGAGTGGTTCAATGTTAGGAAAATTGTGAGACAAGCTCTTAGTGAATTATTGTCAAGGTCAGAGAATGCACATTTATTTTTCTGGTAGTTGTATCATTATCTGGCTCTTATGATATATCCACTTGTACTGAAAATGTAGCTAACTTACCTTGGTGAATTTGATTTATTAGCATTGCAACTGACAAGGTTGCCCGTTTGTTAGTGCTTATTTTATATTTGAATAGCTTTCAGCACATAAATTTGAGAAATTGCTTGAATACTTTAGCTGTTCCATATTTCATGGAGAAAGCTAGACTAGAAGAGTGCTGCTGTTGATATTTCTATTTTGATACTGTCCACTTTTTTATAAATTAAAAGGATGCCTGCATTTGTACTTAGTTTTGCCTTCTGAGCAGAATTTATGGCAAACAGTAAAACTGAAATGTGAAAATTCAGTAGCTTTATCCTGAATAAAATGTGATATAACCTTGCAGTACAGTTTATTTTACATTCAAAGCATATCATAAATGTGTTCAAAAACCCCTCCAAAACCACTAATGAAAACCCATGTAATTCAAAAGAAATTAACTAATTACATGATTTCCTCATATTAAGCTTAAGTTAAAGAATGGGTGGAGAAGGAATATATGAGTAAGTATATGGTGCAGGATAGAAGAAGCAGCTCTCAAATGGTCCAGAAACAAGGCCTTTACGTTTCTTACTGACTCCAGTGGTGTCAGTAAGAGTTAAACCCTAAGAGGAGCACAACCTAATTACAGCCAATATTAGCTCATTCTCTTCCCAGAAGGATGCACTTTTAAGTAAACACAATTGTATAAAGACCCAAATAAAGAAAAAGCAAAACTTGCCCCAACATCTTGTGAAGTTTCTTTAACACATCTTTAGCCTTTCAGGTATCCTTCTTTGCTACAAGCAAGAAATAATCATTCCCCTGTATCACTGTGGGCCATCATCTGCGTACCTCCAATTCTACAGATCTCAGCTTGTCCTAATTTTCTAGGTATCAGGAGGGAAGCCAGTCAAAAGCACAACTTATATAAACTCACAGTGTGATGGGAAGAAGGGTTAGATTTCTTTAGGGCCCCATGTCATCATGTTGGCACTCAGGACTTCTCAGCTTCCAGACTGTCTTCTCAACCAGTTCTCCCACAGTGACTGCATTTTTAATAATAGTGGAGAAGGAAGATTCGTCTGCTGTCCTCCACTTCAATGGATGTATTTTTCCTAAACATAATGTAAAGGTACAAGTTTAATGTTAACAACAGTGGTGAGACTGACAGTCACAACTCTTAAGAATGATTGTCCAGCCATGCAATGGCTTGGCTGTGATCAGGATGAGGAGCCTCTGGTTGAAGCTAGTCATGGAAACTCTGAGTTGATGTTGTTTGGTTCTTCCAAGAAATTGCCAGTTTATAACATCATTTGCTGCTGAAGTCATTTACAGATTATTAACACCACCACTGATATCTGCACTCCTCATTCCTTCCAGCCACTCAATACTAAATATTGGAAAAATGCCTTTTGGGGGTGGGAGTGAGGAACCAGAAGTCATCTTCTGTTGGATTTTAGTAGTATGATTCAAGCAGATATTACCTGCAGGCTTTATTATGAACATCCTTGTATCTATGGTAGAAATCAATGATACATATATATGGTGGTAAACTGAGTTGTGCATGAAATCTCAGTGTTTTTTCTCAGCAATGAAGTCCACCAAGAATATTTAATCTCATTGCTCCTTTCTCTTAATCCACTGGGTGGAATTCAGGTGTTGGGTTTTCATGCTTTCAGGCCTCTGCTATATTAATTTACATTAACTGAAAAATCCTGCCTTTCTGCATAGCTTTCACCTTCTGTAAGAGCTATATTCCAGTGGGACAGCAGAATAGCCAACATCAGTGGGGTAGCTTATGTGTATATGAAATAACCCCAAAAAGGTCAGAAAGCAAAGCCGAGATTCCCAAGTGAAATGCTGGGCATCACACACATGCAGTTGCCTCAATATTTTTTGCTGGGAAAAGAACATGAAAAAATTCTGTCCCTGAACCCATTAGTAGTGCTATGATTGGTGGGTGTTGAATTGGTCTATGTACAGAACTTTATGAAAATTAGAACTAAGCTATTTTAATTACAAATATCCACTGTGTAATTAGCACCACAATACAAAATGTGTCCAATATATTTTATATGTAATAGAAATTCTGTAAAATTAAACTGTAATAATATAAATTGTTTTTCAGGATAAAAAGTAGGTTAAGATAAGCAATTTCATGCTTTAAACAGTGAGATAAATATTCCCTAGTGTATTAAAATATTGTGTTTTGGATTGTTAATCATTTCACTGAATAATAAATACGAGCTTCCCTTTTATGTAATTAATGCAACCCATATTTTTCAATAGAGAAGTGAAATGTTGAATCATACATAGAAAGTAGCTATGAGTATTTCATTACCAAACTTAATTCAGTCATATCCACAGACTTACGGAAAATGTTACTCACCTCTTGGGGAAAACTTTTGGCAGTGAAGTGTGGTTTTGCTTGGCATATATTTTGAATGACTTGAATCTCTGGTTAGTTAGTCCCTTCTGGGGGGGCTGTTATACATAGACTAGTTCAGAACAATAGTTAGCTTTTAGCAGTATTATATATCTTTAAAGCTTTATTATTAACATCACGTGAGGCATCCTTAGTCACCATTTCTGAAACAATATTGAGAGGTTAATCTGTATTTTCTAATATTTTAGTTTTCACTTGGTTATAAAATTTGCTGTCTAATGTGGTTGTGTGAAATCTGTATGCAAGAATGAAAATTTCCAAAGCATTTCAGGCGACCATGAGTTTTATTTCTCAGGATGTTACTATATTTTCATGCAGCCATTTCTGTGGTGTAAAATAAGGACATCAATTGAAGGATGATTATGCTCTGAATGCCCAGTGAAGCTTTTAAAATAATACCTGACATCCAGTTGCATAGCTATAGATAGACATTGGTGTCTTTTTTAAAAAAAATTCACTTTCTACAGAGTAATTCTGTTAGAATCTGAGAGAGATGGAGGAATACAAACATTACTTCCCTGTCTTAACATTCACTGTAGCTAAGTAAAATTTTTACCAAAGATAATTCCATTTTACTTCCCCAATTCTGCTTTGGCTTTTTTAAGTAAAACCCTAAGGATTAGTTGGACATTGTTTTTTTTTTTATTAAAATGCTTTGGCTTATTAATGCTTGGGAACGTTATCTGGCATCTTAGGCATTCTGGAAAACTAGAGGCTTGGAATTACTACTATAGCACATACTCATCAGAGTAATACAGAGCTACACTGCAGTTTTAAATGGGCTAGGCTGGTTTCTGCTAGCAGAATAACTAAGTGACTGAATGCAGTGTGGACTACAAAAATGTGCTTGAGGAGACCTGTAATGTTTAAGATGGTTGCTTTTTCTGAGCTTTGCTTTATTATTGCTACCCAGTACACAAGCTAGCTTGTGTAAAGGTAGTTCAGATAAATCAATGCAATGATAGCGGTGGCTGTGCCTGGTGTACAAGTATTCCAAGGGAATCTGATGTGTGTGTTCTCCAGAGAGAAGATGTTACAAGATCAGTCCCTAATTATTTTATAATTGTGCAAAGCTTTAATGGTAAAACCTAAATTACTACCTTCATTTAAGACACTTTAGGGATGTTGACTTAAATAAAATGCTGTTGTTATTTTCTTTCCCAACAGTCTAAACACTTTCTATTTCTCTCTGTCTCTCAGGAATCTGCTGTGCCTAACAGAAGAATGATCCATGTAATTAAAAGATTCTGGGTGCAGGTTCCCTGATTATCCTTACAGTAGCCCAACTAGTAGGCACTGGGCACCCAATTTTCAATTTATGCACAGTATGTTCCGCTTTTCATCCTAATGATGCTCAAATATTCTGTGTTCTTTGCTGTTACATAAATACAGCAAAAAGAGTTGAAATAGCCTTTGCAATCAGTTCTTCCAAACTGGAGAGAGAGAGAGAGAGGGGGGAGGGAATACTAGAAATTTTGGTAAAGGTCACCAGTCAAGGATAATTGGTATAAAATCTCAATCAATCTGCATGCAAAGCACAGAGAATCTTTTGTACAGATGTCAGAAATAAAGGTCTTGATGTTTCTTTTCTTTCTTTTTTTAAAAAATCTGTCCCATGCTTGGGTAAGTATTGCCTCTTCATATCTGAAGTGTGCACTGAGTACTGGAGCAGAAATGAAAACAATATCAATCAGAGAATCATAGAATTATTTAGATTGGAAAAAGATCTTTAAGATCATCAAGTCCAACCGTTAACCCAGCACTGCCAAGTCCACCACTAAACCATGTCCCCAAGTGCCACATCTACACGTTTTTTAAGTACCTTCAGGAATGGTGACTCAGCCACTTCCCTGGGAAGCCTGTTCCAATGCTTGATCACCTCTTCAGTGACTAAATTTTTCCTAAGATTGACTCTAAACCTCCCCTGGCACTTGAGACCGTTTCCTCTTGTCCTACTGCTTGCTACTTGGGAGAAGAGACCTACCCAACCTGCCTACAGCCTCCTGTCAGGCAGCTGCGGAGAGCGATAAGCCCCCCCGAGCCCCCCTTTCTCCAGGCTGAACACCCCAGTTCCCTCAGCTGCTCCTCATAAGACTTGTTCTCTAGACCCTTCACCAGCTTTGTCATAATGTCATAAATCACTGCAAAACATCAGCAGTATTGGTTAGGGATAACTTATTAGCCATCGTAGATACTTTGCTTGGCCCTCAACTGTTCTAAGTTGAATTCCAACTTAAAATGCAAAACAGTTTGAAAAATCTGCTTTGAGGAAAAACCTGATCTTGATAAACTGAGAGCTTTGTCAGCAGGTGTGTAAGTTGAGATAATGAAAAGTAAAATGGTATTAATAGAGTTCCTAGTGTTTCCATCCTGGAGTCTCTGAAGATACAGAGTTGTGATGGTAACATTTAATTATAGGAAACAATATTTAGCTATTTTTAAGCTGGTCAAAGCTCAACATTTCTGTCCATTCATCCTGAATCAAAATAAAAACCTGAGTGGGATACTGAAAAGATTTCCTGGAAATATTTTATTCCACTAAGACTGAAATCCTTTGAAGCATATTTATGCACAGTTTGATAAAATATTCTGAATTATTGAGGTAATCATGCTCCACAGAGTAATCTTGGGGAGGAAAAAAAGAAGCAATCAGAAAAAAAGAATAGTGTGTGTTTTCGTTGGGCAGGGTGTAAAATACTATGCTTGTAAAGAATATATTTCTTTTTCTGTCTGCTACAGGAGCAAAAGATAACTGCTTCTCCAGGTAGAATCCTTTCTTTGGACACTTGGAGTCTTAATGCTTTTCAGTTGAAGCATCTACGCAGGCTGTAGGCTGTATGTCCTCCTGCTTCTTTGCTGTTCCATATAAGTAGTACTTGAGATACAAGTGGCAGATAGAAGATTTGGGTAAAATTCTGGGTTGTCAAAAATAGACAGTCACAGAATATTATGAAAAAAAGAAAAAACCGAGAGAGACTTAGAATCCGATATTGTAAATGTGCTTATGCTCATTAAAATTATGTAAATAGACTTAAATTTTTGGGTAATGACTAGTGTTACTGAATAATGAGAATCAAGGAAATGTATTTTAAGAACTACTGTTCTTTATGCTGTTATTTGTTATGCTAACATAACAAATAAAACAAAGCAATTATCAATCAGCAAATTAGATTAAATATCTAATAGAAATGGAATGATCACTCACCACAATAATACCTAAAATTCCAACACCATTTGATTATGGATCCCAAATTTCTAGCTATTGATGTGGATGCTTATATAGCTGTGTAGACAGAAACTAGGTTTTTAATTTCTATCTGAAATGGTGTCTTTCTGCTTAGTTCTTGTTCCTGTTTCAAGTTCAACCTTTTTTTTTTTTTTCTACCAAAAGGAGGTTTTATAATGCTGATCTTAACAGAAGACCTTTTGCAAGTAAGTGCAAGTTTGATGACTCTTGTGTAGTACAAGTTACCAAATGTACTAAAAAGTCTTTCATATCCCCAGAAACCATCTTCATCTCAGTCCTTAGAGCAGCGTAGCTGTTTTCAAGCATTGAGAATTGCACAGATTCTGAATCCAAGCTTGGAAATTGTTGTTGTATGTATGATATATGAATTTACCAGCTTGGACATCTTTGTATCTTTTCCATGTATGGTATAGAATGCCCTTTGGATGCCTTTCAGCTATGTTTTTCTTACATATTAGCTAAACCATCCTTGTGTGTTAGCAGCTTTACACATAAGACAGGAATGATTCGCATAAGTTTGGACGATGCTGAAAATGTTAAGTAACCTTTGTTGCAGAGCTTACTGAAATTAGTGTAGACTGCAGGATCAGCTTTTCATCTGTGCTCCAGATTGAAGGAGGTTGGTGGGACAGGATCATCTTTTCAGTTTGTGGAAACACAGAAAGAAAATCAGACAGGCTTTACTGTGTTACTTTCAATGCATTTCATTCTCAGGCTGTTAGAACACAGCTGATACCATACTCTTCTCTTACAAAAAACAACATAGAGAGGGTTTTTAGATAGAAACCTGAACATCATGATTCTTGGAGATGGGGTCTTCTGCCACAGGTAAGAAGAAAAATCTCTGGTATGTACTCGTGGCACAGTTGCAGTCAGTCTACATGTACTCAGTCAGACCTCTAGACTGTGTAGGCTTCATGTACTCTTTCTCCTACAAGGAGCTGATTCTCTTCTTTCACATTTTATCTGTTCTCCATATTCCCCTGTGATATGGTTTGGCTGAAGTGGGATCCTTATGACTCTGAAGATATATATCCTGGTTTTATAATTTTTGTAAAATTGCAAAATTTAACTGTGCAGGAAACCATTAGACCAGCCTGTTACAGAACATCAAGGCACAGAACTTTTCCCAGTTATTTTTGTAAGTAATTTGGTTGAAGCAGGTCATTCTATTCTGCTGTGAGCCTTTTAAACAATTAGAAATTGGTTATTTCTAATTTTATGGGTTGGGTTTTTTTTTTGCGTGCTTTTCCCTTTTCTGTTACAGGGAGAAACCAGTGGTATTAAGCAATATTTCTTAGATGCCACTTTACATCTTTACTGAAGTTGTTACAAACTTTCCTTAAGCACAACAGGAATTAAAGAGCTGGCAGTTTATTTTCTGTGTTTCATTCTGATTTCCAAATAGCACAGACTATCTGATAGTCAGATGATAAGTGCTTCTTTTGCTGTTCTCCTGGCTTTTCTGGCTGTTTGGGTGCCTCTGTTCACACATCTGTAGATCTTCATCAAGTGATAATCAAGTCTTTATCTTCAGTCCACAGTAAAAGCCTCCTCAAACATACAGTCTTACTACTGGCCAGATTTGTGCTAGTGCTGTTTTAGTGGGAAAGTCTTACAGCTTCAGTTATTATTAGCTTTAAAAAATAGCTTAACTGCATTTTAAATGTACTCCAGAAAAAGGACATTACTGTGCTACACGGTTTCAATGAAGCTTCACTCAACATCCTTTTTAGCAATTGATTCTAAAAAGACATCTTCTCTTTATTTGAGAGATAAAATGAGGGTGAATCCTCATTTTCTTTTTAAGGAAAATAATGATTAATGATTAACTCAATAAGTGACTGAATAATTAATGATTACAGTAATGTAATTATAAAGTTTAATCATACTATCACAAACTATACCTTACTTTTTCTTCTGTAGCTTGTGTAAAAAAGCCCATAAAGTTACCTGTGATGCAGTCCGTGCTTTTGCCAACATCAGTCTCTTATCAGGAGATTCATCTCTTTAGAAGAGGAATTGGTTCTTGTTCCTGGCATCAAAACATGATAATAAAGCTATGTAAACTGGATTTTTGTAAGAGCCAATCCATTTCCTTTCTGTGAGAGCAAAATGTGGGGTGTGAGAGTATGGAAGGAAGATTCCAGATAGGAAGTGCTCAGGCTTTCATAAATGTTTACTTTAGAAAGTAAACTTGGGATTTAAGGAGCTAGTAAGATGAAGTGACCACTGTATGTAAAAATTAATGTTTTCAGTTTAATTCTGGTGTCTAAGCAAATTATCTTTTGAATTCTAGTTTCTCATGTTTTGGCTTAGTTTAGAGACAGATCTCTCTGTGTATGTGTCTATGTGTGGGTGTATGTATATGTGTATGTACATGTCTGTATGTGTATATTTAAGACTCAAAAAAATGCTAAGCCCAAATCCAAAACCCATTCATGTTAATATATTTTGGCTTTATATCCATAATTATTTGGAATGTGATTAAATCTCATTTGCTTCACTGGGCCCAAAGCATGTGTTTAAAGTCAAGCATGTGCTTAAGTGCTTTCCTGAATGAGAATTTGAAGAGAATGCACTCCACGTGAACAGTAAACATCTTTTTCCGTGTAACTGTTCAGTGTCATACCGAAGTCTGAGCTTCTGTTGATATATTTTTCTTTCTAGTTAATGTAGAAAGAAGTATTGGATGATATAAATTGAATTCCTTTTTTAACTGCATATTTTTTCTGTGGTTAAAGCGTAGTACTGTTAGAGCAAATTAATTCAGGGCTACAACGGAATAGAGAAATGTTCTTCAAAATGGACTAGCGTCTCATCATTGGTCTATACATTTATTAACTTACATGAATATTAGAGATGTGGTTCAGAGGGCTTATTATCTACCCTTGGTTATATTCTGGAGAAGCCTCTTTCATTTGACCTGTGCAGTCATTTATAAAACATTAAATATATAGCAAAGTCAGTGAAGGAGTACTGGGTTTGGTCTGGGTTTTTTTTTTTTTTAAATGTATTTTTTAAAGGTCATTTGTTTGTACCTTATTACTACTTCGATAAATGGCTATTTAGGATTATCTTGTTGGTTGTATGTGATAGCAATGCCTGGCATCTTTTAAAAAATGAAGCCAAACATTTCTAGCATGAAAAATGAAGTATCTTTGTCTGAAGCCAACAGCAGTTTTAACATGCTAATGTTTTTGTCTCAACAAAACATTGATCTCAAAAAATTGGCAATATGTTGATTGCCTGCTATGGTAATGTGAATTGCAATGTTAGAAAATCTAGTATCAGTTATCAAAATTTAGAAGGTATTTAATAATGCACATTTTTTCCTAGCAAACTCTCTGAGTTTGCTAGGAAATTCTTAATTTGCTAGGAAATTTTTAATTCTATATAATTATAATATATATAATTCTGAACATGTATTTTTCAGAAAATGCACTTGAGATTGTAAATTACTTGCACCAGTAGAATTTTTCCCCTCGTTAAAAAAAGTGAGTCTGTGTTGTATTTCTCTTCAGAAATCCTAGTGTATCCTTTACAAAAATCAAGTATGTTAAACTCTACAATGAAATTCTAATATTGTACTCTTGAAAACTGTTGAAAAGCACTCTGATTGGAGCCAGTCACTGTGGAAATAGTAGTCCAGTGAATCTCAATCTGTGTTTATGTAAGGAATTCTAGTTTGTATCTCATGTAGAAAAGCAACAAACAAAACAATTGAGAAGTGATTGTGTTTTAGGTTTATATATAAGACTGAGGTTTACAATTTCAAGAGTCTTGAATTGGTCTTGTTTTTATTTCAGAATTTGTCTTGTTTTCAGCATGATTCCTTATGTTATCAGATTTATTCCCCCATAGTCCTTTTCTGGAATGACAGTGGAGTATTTCATGATAGAACATCAATCTTACTTATTGTAGAATCATAGAATGGTTTGGGTTGGAAGGGACCTTAAAGATCACCTAGTTCCAACTCTCCCCCCACCACTTGCAGGGACACCTTCCACCAGCCCAGGCTGCTCCCAGCCCCGTCCAGCCTGGC
>JAVJGJ010000001.1:15564275-15575427 GCA_035590215.1 Microhierax caerulescens | reverse complement strand
ATCAAACAGCCGCCCCCCCAAAAAAAAAAACCAACCCCAAACAAAAACCCCAACTCAGCAGAGGTCTGCTGGAAAAACAACTAAGAGAAACTTTATTACAAATATTAGTTGTTTAAATATACCAGATTAGCAAAGCCTTTTGTAAATGGTGAGAAGTTGATTTTATATATATTGGGAAAGGCATGACAAAGCTAGTGCAGACCCAAGGGAAGTCATGAGGGCTGCGGGTGATGTTCAGGACTATTGTTAACACTGTAACAGCTATAGAATACTTTGCAACAGTTTCAGGGGTTGTGGTGGTGTCCATAGCACTGTTCTATAGATGATAAAAACAAGATAGAGTACTTTAAAGCTGAAGTATTGAGCATGTCAGCTCTATGAATAGTCAGGGTCTCCCCCAGCCCTGATCCTTTTTTCAGGGGGTTGACTGAATTCCAGGCCCTTCGCTACTGAGCTCTACTTGAGCCAATCACCCAAGGAACTTCAAAGGAAGAAGGGTTCTATTTACAAGAAGGGTTCTATTTACAAGATGCTCAGCCCACCTACTACTCTTGCCACTTGCTGGTCTTCTTACAGGAGCTGCTTTTGTCCTGTTGATCCCTTTCAGCTTTGACTTGTGAGAGAAAACCTGTCACATTTGGGTGTATTTCTGTTTCTATACTACTAAATAAAATGAAGGCCAGGATCTCTTCTCTGGTCCTTGAGGGCAAATGGAACAGTGGCCACATCCACCTTCCTGGTCACTTGGCTGTAGTCTCCCCTGAGCCCATGTTTATCCATACTGCCAAATAAAAGAACATCAGTCCAGTTCAAGGACTCCTCCTGGCTGTGGTTTGTACTACTCCAAACAGCTTTCCCTAAGAGAAATCAGCATCCCTTGGCCTCAAAGCTGGGGCTTGGCCCTGAACCACCATTTATTATTTACATGTAGACACAGAGGCTTATATAGACGTTCCACTGGCTTCAGACTGAGTGTTGAGGACCCACCTAAAAGAAGTGCCAGAGCTGGGACTGGAACTTCAGAAAGGCTGCCTGATAGTCCTGTATTAAGACAGATCTTTTCAGTCTCATACCATCACACAATCTTATCTTAACAAGGAGTGATAATGTCAAGATTTTGCCTGCCAGGAGTTTCAGGTCATATGATTTCCAAGCAATCTTTTTAAAAATTATTTTAATTCATTTTATTTTTAAATAAAGCCATGGAAAAATACAGCTGAAAAGACCCTCATGAGGACTTCTGGTGCAGTATGAGTCAACCTGTAAGCAGCTGATCTGTGGTAGCTCATAAAGCTTCTTAAGGTGATCTACAAAATGACTCCCCGATCTGAAAACCTTGCACATATACTCCTGAGCTGCTGAAATTTAAAAGCTCAGGCATCATCATTAAAAAAACTCAGAATGTTCCATTAAACATTTTAGAAAAGACTTAGTTTATTTACCTAAAACCTAAACAATTTTTTTTTTCTTCTTCTGGAATGTGCCAGGTAAATCAGATAGAAGATGACACTCTCTTTCTCAAATCCATCATCAGCTCATTAATTACAAAGATAGTTATGTATAGCTGAGTGCCCATCCAAAAGCAGGATCAGCTGCTTGGAAGTTGACTAATGCTGCACCAGAAGTCCTGATGAGGGTCTTTTCAGTTGTATTTTTCCATGGCTTTATTTAAAAACAAACTGCCAAACCTCTAACAATGGTGCTCAGCAGATTCCTATAACAATCCATTCCAGTGTTTCCTATCTATTTATTTTTTTTTCCCTCATAATTAAGTTATATCTATCCTAATGCAAATTTAGCGGTTTATTTCTTGTCAGTTGTGGATATATACCCTTTATAGATAACTACTTACAGGGGCTCTTTGTTTTTCCCATACAATCATTTTATTAATTGTCCTTGTGAAGTTAAGGCACGTTTGCATGTGTGTATGTGTATGAATAAAAGCATTTTTCTGCAAACAGGAATGGAAGGAGAAAGGGGAAGTAAATGAGAGTCTCCCCAAAAGTCTGCTTTTGCTTTCAACTTGCATATTGTGTACCTTCCCACTAGCTCACTTGCAAACATACTGTGAGAAGCAATATAATGACAACACTCCAAGGTTATTCCTTGATAGTTAATAGCTGGTAGGAAAGCAGTAGGGACCACAGAATGAGTCTAATCTGGGTTAAAATAATAGTTTGGAGGTAAAAACAGTGCAGTGAATTTATAAAGAATTGCAGATTAAATTCTCAGGGACATCCCAGAAAAATAAGGCCCTGCTTACTGCATCCGCTCATGGTACAATCCTCCTTTGACTAAACACTGCTACTTCAACATTGTCGTTTTCAAGAATTAGATCAGGAACTCGAGGGTCATTTTGACAAAGAAGTTGTCTTTTCAATGATTAGAATTAAGAGGTTTCTCACAGAGTCTCCCGCTGCTTGACTAGGCATTGTTTCAATAACAAGAAGTTACCCTGCAGTGACGGTATCAAACTTTTCTGCTTCCTATGGTGTGTTCAGAGGTCAGCTGCAATGAGAATACAGAAGTCTGACAGAATAAAAGGAAAACTGCAACCTTATAAATCATCACGAAAGAGGTAAAAATTGATGTTTTAGGGAAAGAGCATTATTTTTTTTATTCAGATGGGAGGATAAGGGAACAGGTTATACTTCTGGACATCTTTGGGAAAAGAGAGAAGTAGAGGCTCTGCAGAATTTAGTCATAAAGTGGTGTTGGTTTTGGCTGGAATTGCCACAATGTGAATGTTGAAGGTGAACTTTCTGCGTTCCCTTTCACGTTTTTAAAAATATTTTCACCTGTGTGGTAATTCTAAGTTGATTTTTTTGAGAAAAACAACCCGTGAAACTTCAAATTCAGGGACAGGGATGTTGATCAAAGCTTTATTTTCAAATACGGTAGTTCATATTCATGAAGAAAATGATTGTGTCATACATCTAAATAACTTGATACTTTTTCTCTCAGCTCCTTTGCTTCCCTCCTACCAGCTATTTATCATGGAACCTGCTGTCATGAAAATATTTTATTTTACTTTTTACATAATTCTTCGCTGTATATTTTTTCTTTCCCTGTAGAAATTATCTACATTATTGTGATTATTTATTGCAACAAACAATAACATGTATTTGACAAAATAAAATCCGCATAATCTCAAATACATTACTGCAGCTTAATGTTTCATACTGTTCCCTATAGAGAATCTTCTAAAGATACAAAAAATTGTATTTGGAAACATCATACAGAATACTTCAGACAATATTTAAACCTTTAAAATGATGATGATGCTGAAAGCATAACGAATTTAAAGTATTTGTAGGTGATTAGTCAATGCCTCTATAGTACTTCAGAAATGAAATGCTAGATCCTTGCTTAATTATGAGTGTCATTGAAATTGCTAGATGCAGTTGAAGAAATGTGAAAACGTATGGATGTTGGTTTTAAATTCATATGCCCCTCTTACCCTTTTGAGTCTTCCTTCCCCCCTTTGCTCTTATAAAATAGATTTTCAAGAAAGCCAGAAAATGCTGGGTCACCTACCCCTCCAGCAGCTGAGGATTCATTCAGTATACTGTCTGTGTGTATATGCTGCCATTTCTCTCAGATGCATCATGTTTTCTGTGGAAGTGGGATTTAGGAATCCCTCTATTCTTCACAATTTTGATGAATTCAAAGCTGGAAAAATAAGCTAGATGGGCTTCCTGTGTAACATGGCTGAGAAATTATTGCATGATGCCATAATTTTTGAAATACATGTTTTAGATCAACATCCAAACTTGACTTAAAGATTTCAGATTATGGAAAATCTAATACTTCTTTGTGAGTTTTATCTTGTAACAGGTACTTTCACTGTAGACAAGTGCACTTCATTTTAATTCTACATGTTAAGTTTTGCTACACCTCTCTGATTAAAAAGCTAGTTAATATTTGAAATATTTCCATGTGGGCACATGCAGACAGTGATTTGTTGCACAAACCATCTTCTGTTATTACAGAAAATGTTCTCCCTCACTGTAGATAAGTAAATGGGAAGTTAATAGTTGACACACAAGGTTTACTGAATCTTTGTTTGTTGGGAGTAACACAGTAGATGTTCTTGCTTTGCAAGCAAGCAAGCAAATTTTTTTTTTTTTATTGATTTCTGTAGAGAGATTGTCTGTATTTGATGGGGTGGTTTTAAAGGAATCATCTTTTCAGCTTTCTGTGGATTTTTCTTCATTTCAATGCTGTGGTTTTAAAAAAACAAACCACCCCCAAAACCACACCCTCAACCTCTGACCCCCATTTAATGTCTCTCTATATTATTTCATCCTCTTTCATACCTGAATTTATCTTGATCCTTCTTGGACTGGCTAAACCAGGTTCCTTTGTCCCTTCTTTTTGAAGGAGTGGTGAAAGAAAACATATTCCTCATAGTGTTTTCTGCTTGTGACTAAGCTTGTTTCTTTCCTGCGTGGTCTAAACATGAGTGGGTGTTAAGGTAGCATCCCATCCTTAACTCTGGTATTGTCTTTTTTCCTGATTTATTGGAAAACAACACTTTGAGTTATGAGCCAAGCTCTCATTTTAAGAAGAATGATACCCTTTATATTGAACAGTATTAACAGAAAGCAAGGGAAAACAACTTCTGCAGGTACATGAACTATTTAACAGCTTTTGGTTGCTATCTATCTATATGCATTCTGTATATATAACATCTACATGTTCCTCCAAAAGCTTATTGCTTTCCACACTTTCTGCTGGTTTACTTTAGCTTCTCTCAACAGAAGTAAATAATTTCCTAGCATTCCCTTGATTAAACTGAGTATATTGACATTCTTTGGCCTTAAGGCAAATTTTTCAGGTGTCAAAATATGCTTTAATTGACTTCTGAATGTTTTCAATTTTTTAATATGTTTTTAAAAATGCGAATGCCAGACTAAACATAGTGTTCCAGCATCGGTGACATCAGTTTTTGAATATGGAAATAATGAAAAGCATCTCTTTCTTTTCAATACTCTTGCTTTTCCAAGGATCAAATTAGTTTATTTAGCAGCATCTTTGCACTGGGAGTTCACCGTTTCTTACCCACCTACAGTTTCAGAATCACTTTTTTTCAGTGTCCCATCCTATATATATAACATGCATTCCCTGTGCCTAGATTTATGACTTTGCATTTTCCCCTATTAAAATTTATCTTGTTCAGATAAAGCCACCTAACCAGTTGAGACAGATTATTCTATAGAACATTTGCCTTGTTACTTGCCACTCCACCAGTTTTTGCATGCTCTCCAAGTTTTACCAGCAATCACTTTGTATTTTCTTCCAGATCATTGAAAATGATACTTAGGAATTAAGATTAGATTCTGGCTAGCCCATATTAGAAATACTGTGATTAGACAAGGCATTCCTCCTCTATAGCTGAAGATGAATGTAGATAGATTTATGGCAACTATCGCTAATAACTAATTAATAATTAAAAAATAAACTTCAATCATTTAAATGCCATTTGTGTTATTGTATTTATCATTCCAAGAAATCAGCAAGAATATAGAAGCTCAGAATGTGGAAATAAGCCAAAGGCTTTACAGTCATGTAAGTACAGTATATCAATCATTTTCTTCTCTCAAAAAAACTTCTCAAGCTTGTGGCCGACTGCTCAAGGTACAATCCCTCATTTCCATAAAATCAATTAAACTTTTGAGGAAGAAAAGAAAGCCACATCTCACAATCCTTTTTTCTAATAGTAGGACATATAAGCTCCAAATTGTTATTTAAATTTTAAACCAGCAGTTCATTCTAAACTTGCAGAAGATTACTGCATTATGATGTCCCCGTTGGACCATGAAAGATGAAATCTAAAGCTAACAACTGTGTCAGATGTTTTGGTTATGGGGATGGTGGCATCTCTGTCTCCTTATTGGTCTGTTCCTATTGAAGCAGCTCCAAAACAGAGTAAGCTAATGGAAGTCTGAGCTGCTGTAGTCCCTTTCCCCTCCCACTGCACGGTGCTTCATGTTTTGTATCAATACCAGTGTTCATCTGGATCTGTGCTAAGCGGGCTTGGGGAGTGAAACTATCAAAACTATGACGATGCTGGTGATGATGATGATGCAGGAACCTGGCCAGCTCAGCTGTGCAGTAGGACTGTGAGAACATGATCTGAGCTGAAAAAGGTCATCAGTGTAAATTTGATTTAGCAGCCTGTGCAAGTTTCTTTTAGGTGTGTTGTGCCCCTCAATTTTGTAAACTGGGGTCACATGATTTTCCAAATCTTAGACTGGCAGGATCTTAAAAAACATTTGGGGTTGTCCAGCTCTGTTTTCTGCTGGAGTCAATGGGACTTACCTTTCTGCTAATGATGGATTGGGATAGGAAGGAGTTACTCAACTGCAACATTTCCTTATGGAGCTAGTATTCCAAAATAGTTCAAATGTGTAAATGGTTGTAAAGGAGAACAGATAAATCATTCTTCATCATATTGCACATTAATTTTTGTCATTCAGGAACCATCTTGCTGTTAATTTTTTATTTGTAATCAACACAACTATGCTACCTGAGTAAACACAGAAATTACACAGAGAAGTGTGATGTAGTGGGCATTTACAAGGTGAAGTGACATGCATTCACAGCTAATTTTTGTACAAGTGATCTGAAATTAAATACATGTTGTTGTTTTCCATAGAAACATATACTATAAAAAGAGTGGTTCAATCTAATTAAGCAGTTTATAGATGCTGTCAGCCACATAATTATCTATCTGTACATAGTATCTCAAGCTGTAACATGCAGGCAAGTTTCTCTCCAATAATTTCCTCTGCTCCATCTCTTTAGAAATCTGAATTCATTTGCTCTGCAAACAGAAGTATTTACTTCATTTCTGTAACTACACCTCTAGTCAGCTTTCAGTCTCAACACTTCCCTGAAACTCCTCTCAGTTAGCCAAATCTTGGAATTGCTTGGAATGTCTTACTCTCTTTTCTCTCCTTTATTTTTTTATGCCGCTGGCACTTTCAGTTCAATCCTTTGAAAATAGTATCTTTTGCAGGGTTTGGTGAAACAGTCTTCTAGTGTTCTGCCCACCTCTCTGCTTAATTCCACTGCATCTCTTTCAGTATGGTTTTTTTTCATGCTGTGAGAATGCCAGGGGCCTTCTGTCTGTCCTTAAAGGGCTTTCCTCTGCACTGCATCCACTACCATTTTGATACTGATGACTTATTTCTGACCGATCTCCTGCAACTACTGATCTTGGTTCTCATCACCATTTAGGTAGTCCTCCTGTCTCCAGCTTTACTATGCCCAGATGGTATTCATCTATATTGCCCATCACACCCTTTCAATCCTTTTACTGTCTCTTTCCTTTTTGCTAAATTACATTGTTTCTATTTGTTATCTTTGAGTTCCTTCCACAGCTTTACTTTTGTCCTATGACTTACATCATCTGAGCCTCTGTAATGAAAACAAATTTCATGAGTGCTATATCTGTGCCTTTCCTATGCCTGACATTATTCTACACTTCTTGAGGCAAGCTGTGTAGGAAACTGCTCCCTTTTGCACATCCCTTCTGTGGCTGGTCAAATTAAATGTCTCATGAAAATAATTAATTCATAATGTTCAGGGAGAAGGCAGCTGATGATAGATGCATTTTCTTCCTTTCCCCTCTCATTTAATGTTGCTTGCCTTTGATTGCAAGTGCTTTGAATTTGGGATTGCATCTGTATAAAAGTTTGGAAAATGACTAGCCCAGGATGCAGATAATTTTTATAAAAGCTTCTCGTGACTTATGAAGAACAAAACCCATCATCATTGTAAAATATTTAACATATTACTACTTGCCATGTTTAGCACATACAGCCAAGTAACTGTTAGCTGCCTTCTCCAAACAGTGCATTGTTATAATGTTTTTTGTTAAAATACTTGAAAACTCACATGATTCTCCCAATTCAGAGTCCAAGTAGGCATCATTAGGTCAACAAAATTCTGAAGTGTAAATATCACCCAGCACCTCTAAGATACCAAGCAGAAGACAATACTGTTTCTGACCATTGGAATTTTTTTTTCACGTGGGCACCAAAGAAGGGATAAAGGAAGGAATGTGGCCCCTTCAAAAGGATGAAGTCAACAGGAGAATCAGTAAAAGTCTCTCTTACTGCATTTTGAACAGAGAGTTGGCAGGGGAGGAATTCACCAGCTTCAAGGAGCCTACAACAAATTCAGATTAAGGATAAAAGTTTTGAGGAAGGTCTCAGATTATATGAATTGTCATAGAAATGGTCAAAAGTTATCTCTCTTGCTTACTTCACCTTCCATCACCCGTGACTATTAAATCATTATTAACTTATATTCATGTGGGGAGGGACAGTCCAGGTATAGCTTGAGCACGTTAGCCTGCTGTATTTGTGCCATGGAAGGATGTGGACAATTTGCTTGTAACAGCTTGGAGAAGCAGGTGCCACCATACAGAGTAGCACAAATGTGGCTTTTGGTGGGGTGCAGTGGAAGCAAGCAGCTCAGAAAAGGAGAGGAGCCAGGAGCTTGCTGTGGGTCCACCAGCAGGTCCCATCCTTCCACCCCAGTGAGGGGAGCAGGGCTGGCATCACCAGGCAGGGACCTAGGGATGGGTTACACTCAAGGCATGGCCAGGAAGCCGTCCTGTGAGGATGTGCTTCCACAGGATTGTGCTTGGGATACTCGTTTGTGAGATGTTGCGGCCGTGGCAGGAGCATAGTCGCTGCAGGGCTGTCTCAGGGTGTACAGGGTGGAGCTTAAGATGGGATGTTGGGCACATTTTATCAAGGACACTATTTTCAGGGGAGTGAGAGAAAAAGGAGAATTTTGGTATCATGTGACACCGGTGGGAACTTGCTTGTGTCCTTGACTAAAGCTAGACATGCTGAGACACTGAATGCATTGCTACACGTGACCCATTTCTTTTTGAATCTGTCTTACAAAACCTCTCTCCCATTGGTTATTTTTTTGCTCAGCTGCTACCCTTCTCAAAGCCTGGTTTATGCTCTCTGGTCCAGCACAGAGACTGGTTCTCTCTACAGCCTCTTCCTACTGGTTCCAGCAAGAACTGTAGTTGAGGCCTTGTGAGTCCTTGTGGATGCACCCCTATTTTATGGTATTACAGCCTGCAGCAAAACCAGGGTCAGAATTTAGATAGAAGAATGACTGTCTAAAATACAGTGCAATTACTACAGTAATTCACCTCTGCTGAACTACGTATGTATATATGTGTGTAAAATGATTGCAATTAATGCAATTAAGCTTTTCTTCATTAATGCTCTAGTAATTTTACCTACGTGAGCATTACAAAATGCACAAGTATAGTGATCCTTGTTAGAACAGGGACCTATGCTGTATGTTCTCTAGATGACAGAGATCTTTGTACTTCGTATCTGTGAGCTACCAACCATGCTGTGGGTGTGATAGAATACTAAATAGCAGTAACATATTTAAAATATAATTACAAGTATTTGATGACATTCATCCATGGCATAATGGGGCAGCTGTATTATTAGGCTGTCCTTAGGAAATTGAATTACTCTAATAAATGGAAATTACTGTTATTTAAATGGAAGACTATTTGCATAAAATAGGCCAGTGCTAAGTGACCAGCTGTTAAATAGGTGAAAAACCTAATCTCAAAGTTCTGGGTCAAGGATGGATGGGTTCTTGCCAAAGATTTTCATATTTGGGCACTTAGCCTATATATAAAAATTTTGCAATCAGAAGTTTCAAGATCTGAAAACTGCAGCTCAATTTATTGATTTTCCTTTTTCATACTTTTATTTAAAAACAAGCTAGTGATTGTCGTTCAACAAAATCAACAATTTCTCTTAAATGAAAATAAATAATTAAAACTCAGATGGTGCATTTCATTTCAGAAGGGAAAGCCACTGTTGGACTTGTGGTATTTCTGAGATAACTAAGTGTTTATTTCACTGTTACCTAATTTGGACCTTGGAGATAATTCAGTGCGAAAGAAATACTTTAAAACTATAGTAAGCTTAATAACATATATATTCACTTTATCAACAGAAATGTAATGGGTCTGTATCTTCCCAGCAACTTTCTGTACCTTATTGCAGCTGGGGTTCACCTCAGACTCCTGTGAATGCTCCTTCTATTTTGGAAAATAATGCTGACTCTTAGGACACTAAAGCTTTTGGAAAGACAAGCTGTTTTTCAGCAAGATTCTTGGTTAAAAAAAAAGGTTGTACAAGTTCCTGAAAGATGTCTTTCTGTAATGTTCAGCCGTACATCCCTGAGAAGGTTGTAGAAAGTTATAAGGCTTCATCTGCTTGTCTCTAAAGTGTGCTATGGAACATGAAGGTGACAAGTTTTTCCTGCATGTGTAGATTTTTTTAATGGGCAGAAATTCAGCCCTTTACTCTTTGCACAGTGCTGCCTTTTTTGTCATGAGGCCACATTCTTGTGTGACTCGACATTGGTACTTTTCCATGTCCATCAATAGATTTATGCAGCTGATAAGCTACATTATAATCTTGGTCTGTAAGCATGGTGTGGCTGGATTTACGAATAACACACACTAGCAAAACAGCACAGTGAAAAAAATCATGAATAGAACACAACTTTGGAAAGTTTTTTTTTATTTTTCTGTTTTCTGTTTCTCATAAGTAACTGCTGAAAGCAGATAATTGGGATATAAAATCTTGATTTGCTAAAAGGTCCAGTTTCCATCAAAATGGTATCTTTTCAGTCAATATTTGTTATATTGAATATAAATAATAATAATATATGGAATATAAATTATTATATAATATATATTGAATAGGTGAATATGAATAGAGGGTGTCACCCTCTATGTCAATGACCAGCTGGAGTGCGTGGAGCTCTGCCTGGGTATGAATGATGAGCCAACTGAGAGCTTATGGATCAGGATTAAAGAGAGGGCAGGGACAGGTGAAATTACAGTGGGGGTCTGCTGCAAACCACCCGAACAGGAAGACTGAGTGGATGAGAGAGACAAGAGCAGCCTCACATTCACAAATCCTGGTCCTCATCGGATACTTCAACCATCCCGATATCTGTTGAGGGACAACACAGCAGGATATAAGCAATCCAGGAGGTTGTTGGAATGTGTTGATGATAACTTCCTTCTCCAAGTGATAGACGAGCCAATGAGGAGAGGTGATATGCTGGGCCTTGT
>JAVJGJ010000001.1:15527602-15564144 GCA_035590215.1 Microhierax caerulescens | reverse complement strand
TCAGGAGAGCTGACTTTGGCCTCTTTAGGGATCTGTTTGGTAGAGGACCATGGGATAAAGCCCTGGAGGGAAGAGGGGTCCAAGGAAGCTGGTTACTATTCAAGGATCACCTTCTCCAAGATCAGGAGTGACAAAGAGGAAGTCAGGCAAAAAAGCCGGGAGGCTGCATTGATGAACAAGGCACTCCTGGACAAACTCAAACACAAAAAGGAAGCCTACAGAGAGTAGAAGCAAGGACAGGTAGCCTGGGGGGAATACAAAGAAATTGTCTGAGCAGCCAGGGATCAGGTTAGGAAAGCAAAAGCTGTGATGGAATTAAAACTGGTCAGGGACATCAGGGGCAGCAAGAAAAGCTTCTATAGATACGTTGGTTACAAAAGTAAAACTAGGGAAAATGTGGACTCTCTCTGGAAGGAAATGGGAGACCTGTTTACCAGCACCATGGAGAAGGCTGATGTAGTCAATGACATTTTTGACTTAGTCTTCACCAGCAACTGCTCCAGCCACACTGCCCGAGTTGCAGATGGCAAAGGCAGGGACTGGGGGAATGAAGAACTGCTGACTGTAGCAGAAGATCAGGTTCAAGACCATCTAAGGAACCTGAAGGTGCACAAGTCCATGGGACCTGCTAAGATGCACCTGTGGGTCCTGAGGGAACTGGCAGATGAAGTGGCTAAGCCATTGTCTGTCATATTTGAGAAGTTGTGGTGGTCTGGTGAAGTTCTCATGGACTGAAAAAGGGGGAACATAACCCTCATTTTTAAAAAGGGAAATAAGGAAGACCTGGGAAACCACAAGCCAGTCAGTCTCATTTCGCTGCCTGGCATGATCATGGAGCAGCTCGTCCTGGAAACTATGCTAAGGCACATGGAAAATAAGGAGGTGACTGGACAGCCAACACGGCTTCACTAAGGGCAAATTGTGCCTGACAAATTTGGCAGCCTTCTATGACAGTGCTACAGCATTGACAAATCAGGGAAGGGTGACTGACATCATGTACCTGGACCTGTGCAAAGCTTTTGACCCTGTCCTGCACAACATCCTTGTCTCTAAACTGGAGAGGCATGGATCTGATGGATGGACCACTCAGTAGGTAAGGAATTGGCTGGATGGTCACACTCGAAGAGTTGTGGTTGAAGGCTCAATGTCCAAGTGGACACCAGTGAGGACTGGTGTCCCTCAGGGGTCAGTATTTGGTCTGGTGCTGTTTAACATCTTTATTGGCAACATGGACATTGTGATTGAGTGCATCCTCAGCAAGTTTACCACCAACGCCAAGCTCTGTGGTGCAGCTGACATGCTGGATGTCATCCAGAAGGACTTCGACAGGCTGAAGAGGTGGGCCTGAGTGAACCTAATGAAGTTCAACAAGGCCAAGTGCAAGGTCCTGCACCTGGGATGGGGCAGTGCCCATAGTCTGTACAGGCTGGGTGGAGACGGGATTATAGGCAGCCCTGAGAAGAAAGACTTGGGTGCTGGCGGACAAAAAGCTCAACATGGCCTAATAGTGTGACTTGCAGCCCAGAAAGCAACTGTATCCTGGGCTGCATCAAAAGAAATATGCCAGCAGGTCAAAGGAGGGGATTTTCCGCCTTTACTCTGCTCTCATGAGACCCCACCTGAAGTGCTGCGTTCAGCTCTGGGGCCCCCAACAGAAGAAACACGTGGACCTGTTGGAGCAAGTCCAGAGGAGGGCCACAAAGACGATCAGGGTGCTGGAGCACCTCTCCTATTTAGACAGGCTGAGACATTTGGGGTTGTTCAGTCTGGAGAAGAGATGGCGCCGGAGAGGGAATTTTTACAAGGGCATGTAGCAATCGGACAAGGAGGAACAGTTTATAACTGAAAGAGGGTAAATTTAGATTAGATAGAAGTAAGAAATTATTTACTATTAAAGTGATGAGGCACTGGAACAAGTTGCCCAGAGCAGCTGTGGGTGCCTCAGCCCTGCCAGTGCTCAAGACCAGGCTGGATGGGGCATTCAGCAACCTGGGCTGGTGGAAAGGTGTCCCTGCCCATGGCAGGGGAGTTGGAACTATGTGATCTTTAAGGTCCCTTCCAACCCAAACTATTGTATGATTCTATGATTTTTTTTTTTCTCATGTTTTCTTCCACTCTGATGTGGAAGAAAATGAATAAAGATGTCAGATGAATTGTGTGACTGTTTTGTGGCATTTATGTGATGTCATGTGCTTGGTCCTGGTTTAGGTTTGATTTATTTATTCAACGATGGGGATGGGAACTTCACTTTTTGTGAAGTTAAAGAATTTTTTTCACTAATGATTCTGAACTGTGTTTCAGAAGGTAATATATCTTGATTTGATTTTGAAGACTGGAATTTAATACTCTTTTAAACATGAATGTCCTGGCTTTGTGTGTTCCCCTGCCATCTGCTAAAAAAGAAAACTACTGTAATAATAGACACAGAAATATTTCCAGCATTTTCAGACCTAGCCAGCTGATAAGTTTAACAACTGTGCATTTTGGGGAAAATGCTTTCAAGCTTTATTCCTTTGGCTTGTGTTTATTTAGAGATAAAAGGAGTGAAGCCACTAAATACTGCAAGATATAAACCAAATCCAGCTATAGACTTTTAGCTGTTTTCTTTGTAGGTCACCCAAGTCCCACACTATTAGGAAATTTGGCAAATTCCGAGGTGGGGAGGGGGAGGTCTTTGCAATTTAATAATGTTGAGAAAGTCTACCTGGTAATTCTGAAGCCCCAAAGATCCACTCTTACCTTTAGATTTGTTATTTTTTTTCCCATCAAAGAGTGTACCTGCCTTTGGTGGATTGCACCTCATTTGCATTCTGAATCAAAGCAGCTTCTTCATAAGTATCCATCTAGATATTTAGAGAGAGAACTAAAACTAAATGTATTTAGCTAAATTTAGATATCTAAGTATCTAGAGTCAAACCACAGCAAACAAGAATAGGTAGAAGAGACTGATACTGTGATAGGTAGGTGAATACGTAAGTGAGTGCTTTGTAAAAGGTGACATGGTACTTCTACTAGTTTATCTCATTAGCTAAGTTTGGGCACAGGAAGGAGATGTTGACTGGTACCTGCTATCTTACTGAAGGTTGTGTGGTTAAGTAGTTATTTCTAGGCATGAGAGAAAAGGAGAGCATTTCTGGAAAGCCAGTGTCTAGGGAAAAGTTGTTTCTACCAAGAGAATCCCTAAGCAACAGAGAAAAGTGAATAAAATAATCTCTAAACCACAACAAAAAAGGGGACCCCCCAGCCCTGAAATTTCTATTTTCATGAACTTATAGTTTATTCCAGTTTTGGTACCATGTTCCTTGAGTTAGTAAAAGTGATAGCTTAAATTAGCTCTTTTTCTGTGTGTCTTTATTCTTGTACTGGTAAAAGTGCAAAATGGACGATACTAGCTCTTCTCTGCCTCAATTAAAATTCAAGTTCTCTAGTAGATAATGAGCCAAAGCAGCTCTCAGAGATTTTACTTTCTCTCCTAAAGAAAGCCTTCTGAAACCTTGAATCATACTTGTCAAAGTGAGCAGAGCTATCGGGTTGCATCTCTTAATACTTTTTTTTTTTATAATTTGGGAGCCCTTTCTTCTGGAATACAGGATAAGATAGGTACAGAAAGGATAGCATGAGCATAACTGTATTAGCGCAGTGTGGTAAATTTTCATGCTCAGCATGAAATCTCTGTTTTTGCATGTTGGAGTAGGCTTGAGCTGCAACTGAAGCAAACTCAGAAAAGGTTCAGGGACTTCTGAAAAAATAAGACCTCCTGTGTGTGTTCTCTGACCTAACTGAATATTTCAGTAGGCTCAATGCAATTATTAATCAGAGCAGGACTGGCACAGAATGTGTGAGCAGTCCCACTTTCTTTACTATGTTTATAAAACTGCCCAAATTCCTTTAAATAAATGTTTCCCTAAAATAATCAGTGTCATAACTTCCTGTAACCTTCAGCACTAACCTTTTTTAGATATTTGTGAAATTAGATCTCCTGAGCCTTCCGTGATGCCATCAGAAATGTGTAACACATTAGCATAGTATTTGTTTAACTGCATAAATACAGGCAAGCAGATTTATTCATTTCAGCCTTCGGTAAAGGCAGTCTTTCAGAGTGCTCGTCTCCCCATTAAGTTTTCTAAAGACACTGTTGGGTTTTTTCTAAATGTAAGTGGCAAAGGAAAGTGTCCCAGGCATGTAATTTTAGTAGTATCTTCTTCCCTTATGACTCATTACTGCTGAAATCAACACAACTTGGGATGTGCTCAGGAACTTCAGTACCTCTTTAATGTTTCCAAATAGTAACATCTGTGCATGTTTATGACTTCATGCTCTGCCTTAGCATTAGTCTTGGCCAATGTTTCTGACTGTTACGTGGTTGCACTTTTAGAGAGTAAGGTCCCTTCCCACTGCAAGAAGCGAGAGAATTACTGTTACTGAATATTTCATTGAGCAGAAAAGCAGCAATGCTGCAGAAAGAGACCTGCTTTTATCAGACCCGTATAGGTTTGTTTAGAACTTGCACTATTTATTCAAAGGTAACTGATACACCTCACACACACCCTGACACCCCCACCCAAATCATCACCAAACCATTCCTTTCACTTTCTGCCCTTCATTTAGAGTCAATAATGCTTCTGAATTTGAACACCTCTAGATGTTCTTGCAATAAGGTCTACTTATTTCAGTTTGCCATCTACCATGATGGCCAGCTGAGGGGAGGAGAGATACAGAGCGGGAGAAGAGCCAGAGCTGAAGAAAAAGCTGTCTTGAAGATAGTGAGAAAAGGAGAGAGCAGGTGTCAGGCAACACTAGTGACCTAAACCACCCCTCATTTGGGACATGGCTGAAAAGGAATCTGGCAATGAAAGCCTGCCATCATTCTTGCTTGTGTTTGTGCAAGTGTTGTGTATTTGTATAGAGGTTATGTAAGAGAAATATCTTAAAGAACATAGTCTTGATGGAACTTTTGTCATCACCTGACGCTGTATCTTGTGTATTAATATCAGAATGGCTGATCTGCAAACAAACATTGCAGCATGCAGATTGTCAGACGTGAATGTGCAGTCTGTCAAGACTGCTGGTTTTGCTACTCTAGACAAAGGGCAGTTATAAGAGATCGATTTTTGGAATGCTTTCAGGAAAATTATCTGTGTCTGACTGCACTCCGTCACTATCTTGCTCTACATCTTTATATAGTGTATTTAAGGTTCTGTGGTGTCTAGATATAGCAAATAAATGAGCTATCTTTTAAAGCTCAAAGTGCTAATAAAACTGTGAAAGTATGAAATGAAAGTGCCAAAATGTGAGAGAGATGTTACAAACTTGCGTGCAAAGAAGAAAGACAATATCAGCTGGAAAAGCCATTAGATTAATGCTAATACTAAGTCTTCTCATAAAAGATGTGTACCTGGCATTTGGAACAGTAGTGTACTGCATGCTGTGGAAATTACAGATGTCCTGTAGAGCCTGTACTTGATAATACGTAAAGAAGTCTTGAAAGGTTTATGCCACAGACAGAATTTTTCTGCTTGGTTTCTACATTTGAAATTCAAATTCTTCAAGGAAAATTCTCTGCTGATAGAAGAGCTAATGACATGTTAATAATCACATGAACAAAGAGACTGAAAGTTGTGCAGCTTAGAGGAGAATGGGTTTAGGGTCATTCTGTTTAAAACAGAATTTGCAAAAATGCATAAATGTATTGAACACAAACCTGAGGAAATATCCAAAATAAAAATAAGACCAAATACTTGCAGCCTGCCTAACTCCCCTTGTGGAATATGTGTTATGGCAATGAAAATGAAGAAACTTTTACCTATGTGAAATCAACTTCCACACATTCTAAATGCAAAAGTGGAACAATCTTTGATTTCAAAGTGGTATGTGGTAACGTGCAATATAAATCAGGGGGAACTTTGTATTCCTAAGCAGACACAAATCAAGGCATCAACACTGCTACTCTGGCTTTGGCACTCTATCTACTAGACGTATATGAGTTGGTGGTATTTTTTTCTGTCAGATACTTGAGTTTGGTAAGACTATACGGGTGTATTGCTGGGCTAATGGGAGCGCACTGCTACTGGGTCAAAGTTGCATGCACTGCACTGCATCTGTTGCAGCAAGGTGAGAGGCATTCACAGGATGAATTGGAATTGGTTGATTTCTGGATCCCCCTATTTTATTTTCTTTCAAATTACAGTTCACATTTGTATTCCACTTTTCTTACTGAAATTAAGGGACTTCATTTGTTTTCTTCCCAGGATTTTGTTTTCTTCCCAGGGTTTTGTTTCTCTCTGAAAAGTATGAGTGATTGCAACAAACTTAAATAGTAATACCTTGCCCATAGTGTACTGTGGTGTGATTACGTGGGTACTAAAAGAAACAGAAACCTTCCAAATTCATCTGCCTGTGTGCGTGAGCACAATAAAAAATGTAAAACATTTTTTTTAAAAAAAAAATTAGAGTATATAATTTTGAGGAAGTAAATAGGAAGTAAATAGAGAGGGAATGTTTTTCTTGTTTAGGGAAAGCTTCTGAAAGGAGCGAGGGGAAAGGGGTGGCAATTACAGTTATATATTTGAAGGCTATTGAATGCTTTTGCTATCTTTGGTACTTATAAAACCATTGCTGTATGTGTACATTCCTAATAAGATCTTTTCTAAAGCAATATTTGTGCTTAAAAGTGGTTTAGTTTTCTCTATGCTTGTGAATATAAAACAAAACTATGTGGAGTGTGTGGTCCACTTGCATAATCGTTTGGAGTCCAAAATTAAATGCAGAGTGACAACGGAGAAAATGTCTGTTTGCAGTATGTACATATGTTTGTAGTTTTCTTGAGAAGTTTCTCAAAGTCCTGTCAAAAAACAAGATGACTTTTGAGCTGGCTGTGCTTATATGTATAGAAATAAATATATTTTAAACCTCTGTTCTATCACTAGCCTTTTTCATAGAAAGAATAACTGAGTTGTTGTCTGGGATTGACTCTGAGCAGAGCTTTGGAGAAAGAAAAATGAGAAATTGTCATCTTTCAGGTAAGAACTGAGGTAATTGGACTATTAATTGTTTTTTATCTTGAAGTCAAGTAAGAAGTTGATTCTGCTTTTTTACAGGTTATATGTTATATTTACTGGTAAGTTTTTACTGTATATTCTTTGAGAGATTATAAAGCTTTACAAAATCTAGGAATAAAAGTTATGTTTGATTGCTTGCTTACATTTATTTTTATGGAGTTCACTATTGTGTCTTCAAAATATAGATTATTCCTAAGATCTTACTGAAAAATGTAGGATGAGCTATCTGTCCAATGATATACTTCAAAGACTTCAGTTCTTATAGTAAGAAGAACTGAACCTTCCTTTTTATATGTATAAACTTTATACTCCTGATTTTTTTCTCATTGATTTTAGTGATCAAACGCATTTTTATATCCTGTGATCTCTGGTCAGGCCCTATACCTAAACTAAACCACTTCTGAAATGTAGTAAAACACTACTGAAATTTAAGTTGGAAAAAAAAAAAAAGTGCACTTATATAATTTTTAGAGTACCTGCTTTGCCTTTTTTGAAGATCAGATATGTAATAACCTACCGTATCTACAAAAAGAACAAGATCTTTGGTTGTCTTGACCTAAACAAGGTGGTGATCATTTACAGTAGCAGAAGATCTGACCCATTTCTGCTCTCAAAAATCAACCTTTTTCCTATCAGCATGGCATAATCATTCTGTGGAACATTCCTTCTTTCGTGGTAGCATTACTTCATGTGATTCTCCATAAACCTGGGCTGTGCAGCTCTTAACTGTTTTGGTAAGTATTTACTCATGGCTGCAGCCCATGTGCTCTGATGAGACTATGTGTATGAACACAAGCTCACCCACCAACTTGAGTAATGGAGCACTCTATAACCCATTATGCATCTTTATTAGCAGTCTTGGCTGATACTCTGTGAGCTGAATCTCCCCAGAAGTTGCTCTATACTTTTGATAATTTTTAAGATTTCTCAAACATCTTTATTACCATTTCAGACAGCTTTCTAATAATGCCCCAAAACAATCACTTCCTTTTGCCATCTGAATTCCAGCACTTTAAGGAACATTCTTAGTGGAACGTTTTCAGTTTTGAATTGAGGTTAAAATATTTGTAGGAGAATATAGAGATCTACATGTGAAGTTTTAGAGAGTTATCACTTTATCTGTTTAGCAAGGTAATTACATTTGCTGTGCATGATCACAATGAAATGGCTGCTCACAGAAAACAGTTCAGCTGTATCAGTGAGCTTTGGCTGCTTCTTTCTACATATCCTCAAAGGAAGGCAAAATTATAGCTTATGAAAGACCTTTCATTTGTTCGTACTTCCATCTAAAATGAACAAACCTTGATATATTTACTAAAATGTTTGTTTGGTGATTTTGAAGGGTTTCCACTGTTTAGTATCCCCTCTCCATCCCCCACTTCTTGTGTGCACCTAGGTAGAAAAGAAAAGTGGAATCATAATGAGGAAAGGAAGTAGGGAGTAACAAAGACCATAATAAAGCAGAAAAAGCAGGTGGGAAGGATGGCTATGTGCAAACGGATGTTGCGTTGAGGTCTATAATCCTGAATTTTTGGGCTTCTTTTTGATTACTTTGAGTTTACCTGCACCCTTATGACAACGTTTTGCAGACACAGCCCTGTTTACTGGAAATCCTTATGTGAAATAAACTATAGCTATACTTGTGACTTCATCTTGTGTTGCTTTCGGTGTAACCTCTTTTCAGCCCGACTATTTCATGTAACCTTTCCTTTGCACTTGGAATTCACAAAAAACTCCTGATCACTCCTGGAATATATTATAAAAGAACATAAGAGATTTAAAACTAAGGCATATAATCTGGATTTTATTTTTGGAAAGTCTAACGTATCTCAGTAATAAAGCAGAACTGGGCACTATGTTCCTGGGTGATAATTGTTCTTGGTGGGTGTCACAAGGTACTGGGTAAGCAAAAGGTTAAATATCTTTGACACTGTTGAAATCTGATAAGCCTCTAGTAACTTTCTATACATATTGTACCCTAGATCTTCATTAACATGGATTTGGCTATTAAATAAAATAGGGGGAAAAACTGCATTCTTTACAAGATGACATACTTAAATACCAAATGCAATTACATACATGTGTTGTGATAGTGATTTCCTTTCCATGAATTTGCTGTTGATCTTTTGATCCTTGTCTGGATCCTTGTGACCGTGCTTTCACAGCAGGTATGGTTTTAAAGCTCAAGGGTTTTTTTGAGCTCAAGTTTTAAAAGTACTTTGTGTTACTGTTGAATATGACAGTTCTTGATACCCTTATTTCCAAGCCAGAGCAGAAACTCAGCTGTGCTTATCCCATGGAGGCTCCTGTGGCTGCTAGTTATTTCACAACAGTTGGAGAAACTGACCATGGGAGCAAACATGTTCCTTGGAATGAGTACGTTTTATGTGTCCAGCATTATGCAAAATTAACCATGCTTAGGTAGCTAGGTTAAAACATGTTAGATAAATTTATTTGTGTTAAATTAGTGTATTAGTATATTTACTGGAGCCCAAAAGCATAATCTCAGTGACTGAATTTAAATTCAGCAAATATGTGACTGGTACTTATGAACAGTGAGTAGTTTTCAGTAACAGATTTTTCAAAAAGAACATTCTTTTTTATTTCTTTAAGTTATCCACCATGACAGCTACACACCACATTGTTTTAATGGTAAAATAAATGAAACATCTGGAACTGACAGAATTACTCCACAGAGCAGCCCCTGAACAGATGAGCAGGCAGATTGGCATGACTATGAAGAAGCAAAAGCCAGACCAACCTGCTCTCACCCATTCAAAAGAGAATGAAGCTTCACAGAGGTCATTCTCCTTGTCTCACTGATACCTCTTATTCACATAACAGCTACAGCATATCTGTAGGCAATGCCACTTGCCCAGTCTCCTTTACCAGTATGGACAAATTCGTGTTTTGCAGAGCTACAACACAAAATATTTCTTTACCTTCATTTTTTGACTTATGTACCCACAATACCAACATGAAAGGTAGCTAATCATAGTCACAATGACAGAAGCCAGTCTGTGAAGAACTAGAATGAAGCAGTTTATTTCCTAGTATCAAAAAGCAGGTTTTAGATTGTAATGACTTTAAGCACATCTAATGACAACAACTGATTTAGAAATTAGAACTCTAGCATTAAAAAGTCCCCAACCCAGAAGCTAGTACTTATTCAAATGGTTAATTTTGACTTCTAAGTGTTTAAACACTTATTTTAAAGTGGTATTTTACAAGGAATGAGACTTTAGCCTACGGTATAAGCTTGTAGAGATAGAGAAAAGGTAAAATGTTGCTTTGTTCTTATTTTTTTAAAGCAGATCTTTGGATTTACCCTGTGCTTCTTCTAGACCATATGGCATTCCTGTGTTTCGGATCACATACAAAGGTAAAGAGGAAAAAATTATGTTTTGTTACAGAGAGTATATATAATATGAATAACCTATACTGAGTATTACAAAGTTATCTTGAGTTTTTGGAGGGAAAGGTATTTTTAAAAGATGCCTCATGTTGAGTGTATTCTTTCTAATGGTCTGCAAATCTTTAAAAGCTTTACAGCACTGATGCTAGACAAATTTAGATATTTTTAAAAAAAAATTCAGACTTTTTTTGTAAGTCCATGCATCTCAAGGAAAACACTCCATATTTATCTCTTACTGAATAGGCTTTGCTAACTTACTTGAAACCTTGATGCTTTGTCCTACAAACACAAAGTGGAAGGTGTCTGTTTTCCTGTAAGCTATTGCACATATTTCTTTGTATACATGAGCAGGCACCAAGAACTTGTCTGACTGACAGTACTATTGTCAAGTCCTATCTTAAGCAATTCTAGCATGCATCAAACCCCTTCCAAACTTTGGATACTCGGGCACCTAATCACCATCAATCCAAAAAGCAGTCAAAAGGCCTGGCCACAGTCTGTCCCCCAGGGATTTAGATACTGACTTGAGAGCTTGGCTGGTGGTTTTCCCATCAGTCAGGTTTCCCCATCAGGCACTTGAGTATAGCCCCGGTCTGCGATCCTGGGATCCTGGGACCTAACACCTGCCTCTGCCTGCTGTAGCCTTGGTTCTCGATCCTGACTCTTGGGTATGTATCCCTCTGTCCTGCCTCCTGTCCCAGCTTGTTGCTTGTTCCTGCTGCCAACCTGATTCTGCTCTGGCCTTCTTTAATACCTGCACCTCGCAGGATGGATCTCATAACCTGCAGCTGATTTCCCTTTGCCAGCATCGACTGCTTGTATCCTGACTTTAGCCTGTATTAGCTTTTTACTGGCCTAAGCTGCTGTAACTTAAGGACTGGCTGAGAGCCTGAACTCCTGTTCCTCCATGGAAACTCACTAAAAGTAATGTGACTGGAAAGAGATCTGCGATAAAAGCTCCTGACGCAAAATTGGAGGCTTAATGCTTTTGACACCTACAGAACTTAGTTCCATCCTTTTCAGTCAAAAGGCAATGAGAAATAGATAAGAAGTTCTGACTCTTGTGAAAGTAAGACACTTATCTGATCTCACTTTTCTGTGATAAACAGAAACAATAACAAAAATATGTTTGCCCTAAAAGTTTAGGGCTTTCACAGACTTAACTGGGCTCTGAATCATGATAGTCACTAAACATTTTCTTAATCTGCTGCACTGGAAAGTCCCTAGGTAGGCTGTTGCTAGCAGCAAAATGATCTGTCTGCTCTGATCTTCCCTTTTTCTCTGCACTCTATAATCTTGGTATAAGGAAAAGTAGGACTATGAAAAGCCAATGGATTCTGAAACAGTCAGGTATTGAGAATGAGTGAACATCCGTTCTGTCTCCCAATGCCTTCTGTTTAGGTCTTCTACACATTTCAGAATCTAAATTTTCATCCAAGCAGACAAAAAGGAACTAATTTAAGCTACTATCAATAGGATACTGCTGCCTCAATGAATGGGAATGTTTAGACTATGTCCACAATGTTTTTGCAAGTATAGTTAAAAAAAGGCAAAGAAGGGCTCTGAAAACCTTTATTTGATTTCTCTTTAGGATTAAATTGCAGCATGACAACTTGCCTTAAACTGACTCAGTGGCAGCCTATAGTTGTCCACCCCCAGATCAGATCAGTCAGGGAGCTAGCTCTGAATTACAGTTTGTGCTTTGGTCCTCCATTCATTACAAGGAGGAAGCAATCTGTTACAGTCTATTCAGCTCAGGATTGCTTTTTCTTCCTAGCTGGTCCAGATCTGCTGGCCAACAAGGCGGGATATCCTGCTCCCACCACTCATGCTGTGCACATTGCTTTATGCGATGAACAGTAGAAACCTCTGCAGAGCCGCTGAGAGATATGTAATGCTCTTCAGTGGAACAGAAAGATGTGAGAATATCTTGCAAAAGATTGTAACTGTCCTTTTTAAGAGACATAGTTGTTCTTACTTTGTGGTAGTCTCCTTTTTGGGTCTATTAATCAGAAACATACAGTCTGGATCTTTGAGCTGATGTAAGATCTTTGAGATGATGCAAGCCCTAGCTTCATGCAAATTTCCCTATGTAAATGCTGGCAGATTAAATTGCAGTGCTGCGATCATGGATGAAGTGAGAGAGGGGCACATAATTTGACAGCATATTTTAAAACAATTGATTATTTTATTTGTACTCCCTGTAGATTTGTACTATAGGTAGAGAAAGTTGAAGCTGAGCATCAGCTCAGCTATGAGATTATGTTTGTTACATATCTGTATAAAAAAGCCTCATAATTATATCCTTGCAGTATCTGTAAAAAATTTTGATTTCAAAGAAAAAGCTTTTAAAAATCTGCTGTTTCAAAGCTTTTAAGTCCATACATTTGTAAAAATATGATTTTTAAAAAATACATGAAAAGATCAGAAACTGCAGGTTATCCCTCTTTTTGAAGTAAAAGTGATTCTTTCCTTGGGTTTAGTGGCTTTTGTCATTAAGAGCTAGGAACTGATAAATAGTAGTGAAAATCGCCAGGAATATGTAATAAAAATATGTTTTCTAATAATTTATTCAATGATTGGTGCCAGTATTCCTCAAATCATATTCAAGCAACTGTCAAACTAGCTGAATACTTAAGTCTTCAGTAAAAAAATAGTAAATTATTTGATTTAAAATGTCAGGATTAATTCTAAAATGTTTTTAGCAAATGACATTAGTCCAGCTGTCATGTAAAGTAAGAGGACCAGAGCTTTTTCCATATCTTCTGAGAACAAAAACTGACTAATTCGGTAAATGTTTGTACAGATTTGATTGTATTCCTTTGAGTCTAAACTGCATATTAAATTATGAGTATTGTAATTCCTCTTGGAGGAGAAGCTTGATACACTGCTAGAAAAGCTAAATAATTCATTCAATTAAAAATATGAGGCAAAAGTTTTGAGGCTGTAGGCAAACATCAATTCTTGTACATTAACATCAGTGTTTGTGTGTATATCGCTAGGCATATATAGAAATACATATGAACTCCTAAGATCTACTGATCCACTTTGCTTGCAGATAAAGCAAAGTGGATGCAGATACTTTGTTGATAGTACAGAATGGTTACGATCTATTTATTTGTTAATGCCAAATAATTATCAACCAGTCTTTTTAAAAACATTAATAACAGGAGGAATAACTGTCACTAATGTTCTGTGAGCTTATTAACATAGCTCCTTACAGTATTTATATGACCCTCTTAAGGCTCATACTACCATATTGCATGGTGGAGAGGCAACATATTTTTGTCAGTGTTTCTTGCTGGCAGCCTTCCTCCAGGACCCTGGAGAGACATTCCACAAGAGCAGAAGTATGGAAATAAGGAGAGACTGAGGGAGGCGGAGCAGGAGTGCTTCTTTTGCTGTCTTTTACCATCCTTTGTTTGATGAAGTTCATATGAGTAATAGGATACAGAGGAACTAGATGTGTTTAAGGTAGTGTAAACTATGGAGAAGTCCTGATTCTTTTCTTCTGGTGTCCACTGTGGCCTGCAAGAGCCCAAGGGACTTGCAGGTTGACTTGGAGTCTGCCTTTCATTCCTGCTTCTCACAGCAAAAGGTGAAATTTTTTGAACAGAACCTTGAGGCAGTTTTTTTCTCTTTATTTTCAGTGCTAAGTTATTCCTCATATAAAGGTGATAGAATGCAGAATATTTCTCTTCCAATGAGCTAGATAGCTAAAGATGTGAGTTAAATCAAGGGTCTAGCTTATCTCTATCAGCCAAAAACCAATCCAAGCCAAAGGAGCTGATGACAAATATGTGAGAAATCAAACATATTTGATGATAAGGAAATAATGCCAGAAACCTTGGATTGACTTGGTTCATCCTTATTCATGAACAGAGATGAGTCACAATCAGACACTGGTTTGAACTTAGTTCAGCTTTTTCATTCTGTTGCCCACCTCTATTTCTGTCATATGGAATAATGATTTTCTAGCAGAATATGAGGAGGCAAGCTGGAATTCGTTTTTTGTCTAATAGGCTGTTTTGGGTTGGGTTTTTTATTATTTTTTGTTTGTTTATTTGTTTAGAGATGCATATGCTCAGCAAAGAAAACTCAGCTTCATTAGTTGAAGTTCCTCTAAGTAGCTGAAAACAGAGCATTGTAATGGAAAAGCATTGATGGATTTTGATGGGAAGGGCTGATAACAACACTCATGTTGCCCATTCATGCAAAACCATGGTTGAAGAAAGACTCACTGAACATATTAGCAGCACTGTCAATGCTGAGTGAGGTGCTGCAAATAAGCCATTATGATTTATACTTTGAAAAAATAATGCTATGATTGAAACACTTGTGAGGCCACACATCCTTTATGGTTGAACTTACTCAACAATGTAATACTGCTCTCTCCAGAATGGTTTATCCTGACCAACAAAGCCTGATTCAGATTCTTCACCTTTCTTTTAATGTGATGGGATACTGAGCCTTTTCCAAGTCACTGTTATAATACATATTTTCATAGTTAGACTGTGACAAATCTGATACTGGAAAGAAAATAGAATCCCAGAAGCCATACTTTTGGCCAAACCTATGTTATCTACATATAGGTTCTATATGAAAAAATATGTTAGTAGCAGTACTTCTGAATGCCCTGATGAAAATTAGCTTTTACAATGAAAGTCAGTTTTCCTCCTCTGGATTATCAGATGATGCTAAGAAATCTGTCTTTGGAATGAAAGACTTGGTGCAATAGAGGTCAAAAACTGAAAGGCCAGGTGTTGGGTGGTACTGCTGTAGTTTTGAAAATCTGATCTTCAAAGCTGAAGGACTGCCAGAAGCTGAAGGCCTTAGCATGTTGCTTGGGGTCACTACTAAATAGGGGCTGCAGAAACACTCTTGAGTTTGCTCAGTGTGAAAACATCTGCACACCCTTTTTGCTCTATAAAGGGACACTGGCTAGTTGCTAAGCTTCAGCAGAAGCATAAGTCTAGCTCTAATTCCCTTTTGTGTCACCATTTTAGGTGATCTGTAGTCAGTCACACCTGGTAGAATGGAAAAAATCAAGGCTGGGATTCAATTTGAGTCTTCAGTATAAATGGATTTCTAAGAAACAATCAAATTACTCCTGTCTGCTTCAAGCACATTTACCTAATTTTTTTCTTATTGTGTAAGAGAAATGGCTCATTTTTCTGTGAAAAAGAAAAAAACCAGTGTCAGATAAAGAGATGGTACCCTTTTCAGATTCCAGCATAACTGGTTTTCAATTATGTGTTCCTAAAATGGTGGGGCTATTGTTAATTAACACTATTACAAGTATAAATTCAAACCACCTAGCACAATTCGTAGAGGTTACATTTTATGATGGCTCACTTCCATCTTAGGTTCCATCTGGAACCGATTATTTTTCTTGCTTGATTCATCACACTTCATGGTCATACATCTATCAGAAAGAAAGCATACCTCTTTAATAATATGAAGCTACACAACTGATGGGGCTTTTTCATGGGAAAGCATGTAAAACGTTTCATTTCATAAAGGACACTGTTAGCTGGAAATAAGATTTGCAGGAAGGAAAAGAGAAGAAATAGCTGTAGCACTGTGAATAAACAGTGCATTTTCAAAAACAGCTCAAATCATGAAATAAAAAAGGTGAGGAGGTTTCACTAAGACAGGAAAACAATTTGACCTTTATGAAAGATATTCACACTATGTATTGCTCAGGCCTTTTGATGCTTTGTTGATAAAATCAAAAGCTGTTTAGAGCAAATTAGAGTTAGCTTGATTTTGAAGCAATTGAAAAAATGAGAACAGTTTGCAGCAGTGATAAAACAGACTTTTGGTCTCCCATCCAAGGACATAGTTGTTTGAACTACAATCTTTATTCTTTCCTCTGTTTCTTCTGACCCAGTATTATTTCTTCCTTGTCTTGTATTTTTGCATTACAGTTTAACAGAAAAGCTTTGCTGAATGAAACAGGGTTTGTTTGGGACTACGGCTTTGTATGTATTTCTAAAGGGATTTGCAGGCAATCTTTATGAGTACTGCTATAATTTTAGTAGTCCTCTCACTTGCCTATTAAATACAGGGCAGAACAATAGCAATTACTGCACGAATACCAAGGTCCCAAAGTAGTGCCATTCACTTCAGTGAAGAGCTGCTGTGAAAGCACATTTGAAAAATAACCCATGGTGACAAGAGATGGGGAAGAAGGGAAAGAAACTGCAGTTCAAAGGGCCTTTTCTGAGGGAGCATAATTCATTTATGTGCATACAAGATTCTTTCCCCCGTTGTTTGCATTTTCACTGCAATAAAATAGGTCCGTGGAAGTGCCTTGTGGGCAGAAAGTGAGTTCTTTAATGGAACGGTTTATATGACAGAAGTAAAGAAAGGCTGTGAAATAAGGTATCGCCGGGAGGCTGGAAATGAGCTGGATCAGCTAGGAGGAGATCAGCTATACAAGGGGTTGAAGGGAGGAGATTAACCATGGGATCAGGCTTGGAGAGTAGCAGGGGGCAACAAAAGACCTGCAAAGTGTAGCAGGAGAGACGTCAAGGAGTATCACTGAAGACACAGTGTATTTTCTGAACTGGAAATTTTAGGGCTGACTTCCATCAATGTCCCCGTGCCAGTGCAATGACAGTGAGGGACCCCCGACGTATTCAGGTGTGAATACCTAGTTTAACTTCTGTTTTTTCTGTAAATCCAACATTGCTTCGGTGAAGTTGAGCTGTTGTAGTGGCATTTTATTTTCATTATTTGCCAGCAGTAGTTGTACACTGCAGTGGAAAACTATTCATTTATTTTTTTCAGATTATGTTTCTGTTCTTTCAAGACTGTTGAAAACTAAAACCTGTTGATTTTATTAAGCATTTCCCTTTTTTAGAAATTAAAGTTGAAAGTATCACTTTTTCTAGGATCTATTTTGTTTTTTTTGCCAGAAAATATATTTTTCTTATCCCTTTAAGTTTTTTGATGTTTATGGAGCTCACATTCTTTTTCTTTTAGGTCATAAAAGGAATTAGTGAAAGAAGTAAGGAAAAAGAAAAAAGCATATGTTTCCTTTTTCCCCAAAATATTAAGAATATAGAAAATAAAGCCATTTTAAGTTGTTTTCACTTATTCTAGCATTTCACATTTTGTCTTTCTTTCATACATTGCGTACCCCAGATCTCAAACAGACTTTTGTGTACATGCTAATACTGTCTCAAGAGAGGTCCACTGCTTGGTTCAGTAACCCATGTCATTATTGAACTCTGGCATTAAGAAAAATAGTCAATGGCTTTGCTCACATTTTCTTTTAAACAAGATAGCTTTGTAGATCTGCTTCATCCCTTGTTCAACCAGTGAAGTAAAATTCATCTTGCCACCCTTGCACCGACCCCCCAGAAAAAAAACCCAACCAAAAACATACCCAAACCAACCCCCAACCCCTCATCCGTGCTTGTCAAAAATGCTGTGTGCAGACACTGTATGAGAACCCTATTTATAACTGGGTTTCTGCCATTCAGGTTAAAGACTCCATTCTCTTCCCTAGTGAGGTGCGGGTGTGCTAACCAAGCAACTGAACTGGGTGAATGATACTGTGATATCACAGGCACTTGGAAGAAGTTTCAAGGTTTCTAATTCACAAAAATAAAGCTGATGAGACCATCATGGCATAAATACTTAATATCCCTCTTAACACAAGCAGGAAATGAGACCAAATTTTTGATGTATTTCCTGAATTACTGTAGTTTTCTAAGTGCTCTTGAAATGTGTTGCATGCAAACAAACGTATCCTCTGGGTTGGGTAACCGGGCAAACACATGCATTCTTGATTCTTCAAAGCGATTGCTTTACTTGCCAGTATCAAGTTAAATTCTAAAGCCTAGGAAAAGTGTAAGGACATATAATGTCAACATATCTCCCACTTTGTTTTGACCAAAATGTAAAACTTGGCCTGAATTGTTTATGATTTGAAACATGCTTAGAAAACCCACCCAACTTTAATGGAGGGTAAATTTATTCTAACTGTAATATGGGCCTACTCAGTTGCAATATATGTACTAGCTTCACCACAGGACATTTTTTCAGTTTTTGCTAAGCAGAGAGCACCATAATAGAAAGTTCAATTTACAGAGAGCATGCTTATTTCAAGTATTTCATGCATGTAGATGTGTCCAAGATGAGCTGGAATAAAACATTTTACATAAAATGTGCAACAATGCAACTACCTTTCATAAAAAAAGCAAGGTTGTTCTGTTTGCTGGTTAAGTCAGCATTAGCAGTTCTTAGAAATGTCATTTATGAAATGTCAAGCTAATTACTTGTAATATCAACCCTGAAAAGTAAACCTTTGCAGGTGCACTTCCAGAAGCCTTATTCTTCTCTATTCACAGTTCATCTGGTACGTTTCATGTTTTTTTGTAAACAAATTAATGTTTTTCCAAAAATACTAAGCTATGTGCTAGATTTATATCTTTATTTAGACTATAGAAGGATATTTCATAATACTTTAATGAAAGAAAATGCAAAATATATTTTTATTTTAAATAACCAGGTTTTTAAACCCTATCTGTGATACACAACAAAACAAAAGAAAATATCCCCTGTCTGGCCAGAACCAGTTCCACTTCTGTGGGGTAGTGGGGATTGGTTTTGTTCTTGCTGCTGAACCTGACACCAGGAATACCATTAGTACTGATTCAATAGCTGTTTCTATACCATGAATCATTATATCTTGCATTGGCTGCTTCGTGCTGGTAGTGTGCTACCAGCATTAACTGCACTGTTAGGAAGAGTAACAGACCTCCTTCTGTTGAGCAGAAGAGGTTAGTAGAAAGAAAACAAATTTCAGTGTTGTAAGTGCTTTGTCTGCAATGACATGTGCATCCGTAAAAATGAAATAAAATTTGTAAATCGGTAGAAATAAAAGAAATGGACTGAGAATGCCTATACTGCTTAGACTACAAAACCAGAATTCTTGTGTTTAAAAACTCTTTAACAACCTCTGAAGTAGCCTAAGTATGTATCTGCAAAGGGAAATGAAGATGAGTACTGTCATGGTGTGTTAGTTAAATCTAGTTTACATAGATTTATTGCATTTAATTTTTTATTGCATATAAGAAAATTGCAGGAGTCCGAAGGAGCTAGCATAGGGTGAAAGTTGAGAATAGAAGTGACAGAAGTTGAAGGTTGGAGATGAAAGAGCTTGGGATTAGGAACAGTAATTTTTGCATTGATAGCTGCTGTACCTACACGTGGGCACAGATAGTTCCCATTCTGGAAAGTTTGCATCCTGCATATTAAAAAAGGTAAGCAAACCCAATGCATTTATAAAATAGACCAAAACTGAGGTTAAAAAGTCAGACTTTACTAATGTTTTGGCGTGACAAAATGCAGTCTGAGCACTGTATATTTTAGTAGAACCTATTAGGTTTTAATTGTTCTATTGATCCATATGGGAGTTAAGGTCTTAGAGTGCTCAAAATTCCATTAGACAGATAGCTAAGTCTTTGTATACGTTTACATTTTGTCCCAGACAAATCATGTGTCAAGGAAAAAAGTTAATGAGCAAATATTTTCAGATGAAGTTTTAGAAGCAAAAATAGTACCTAACAAAAGTAATTTATTAACATGATATCATAGTTTTAAATGTTACGAGCTTCTAATAGGCTCATGAATGCCTTTATATCTTGTATTACTTGAGAATTGCAAAGGCAACATAACATTATATTCATTCTGGAATAATTAAATACTTTCTTGCTGCACTGGAGTTGTACTTTTGATGTGTTTATATCATATAATCTCTTACTATACATACACAAAAATATACATAAAATTTTACATAAATGTATATAAAGGTGCATAAAAATATCCTAATTCTATTACAGCCTCAGCCATGGGATACTTACAGAAAACACTTATTTCTTGTTATGCAACTTTATTTAAAATAAATGTTATGAAAGTTGCAAAGTTAGACAGAGAGTGAAATCTGTTTTGGTGCTCAGATGAGCCAATCTTATTTATGCTAGCCTGGCAGTGTATGAGACATCAAAGTGGATACAAACTTCAACCTCATGCATTCTATAACTGCTTTATATTTCTAGATCCTGGCCACAATTTTTCCTGTTCACTGTTTCAAAGCACTCATAGACTGAACTTGATAGATAAAATCGAAATGCTTTGAATTAATTCTCTAACATGAAGTTATTAAACTAGCCCCCTCCTTTAAATTATTCATATGAACTATGAACTGCTAATTCTATATTCTAGCTAATAACTGCTTGTAAGTACTATAGATTAAAAATGAGTGTCCTATTAAAAAAGGCATTAGCTAGCTGTGAATTTTCATCAACTTCCTCGTCTTCTCTCCGTGCACTCATTTTTGAACTGAAATGATAACTGTTAAAAGAGTGCTTTTGTGGGAAGCCTGGTTTAAACTCAGGATTTTCTCACCTATTTATCGAATGACATAGGCACATCTTTCACAGGATTTCTGCAACAACCCTTGACTTTAAAAAGAGTCCATGAATGTTAAAAGCACTCCTGGTTGACCTTACAGAAATGTTCTTTATGGAAAAGGGCTAGATAAAAATGCCTGACAACAAAAAAGAGCACAATGGGAATTCAGAAGAGAAGTTAGTTTGGGACCTAACGAAAGTTCAGTAAGTGTCAGAAAACTTGGGAAGGTATAAAGAATATTATTTTGTTTATTTCTTTTTTAAACTGAATTCTGACTCACTGGTCCCTGAAATTGCGAAGGGATGCAAACTCATTGTTATTTCCTCACCAATCTTTTTTTTTTGATATTGCTGATATTTGTTAAGTTCTCAGGCTCCGGGGTAAATGGTGTTGTGCATAATGGAAAAGCATGTTGCCAAGCTGTGGGAATCAAAAACAGCAGAGAGCCCCAATGCGTTGTGATCTCTGAATGTTTCTGCATTAAGGTGTTTGCCTGTGATCAGTTCATGACTCCTTTATCTTTCACACCTAGGTGTCTCAGACATTTTTCAAATATAATTTCTCTTCATAGAGGAGGGATTAAGGCAAATACAAGCAATAGACAACATTCTGCAATATTTCCTAAATGATCAAGGCTTTTAAAAGTGACTCAAATAATGGAACTTTGCAGTGGATTCCCTGAGTTAGGCATTCACAGGCAGAGTTAGAAGTATAAAATCCATCTTACTAAGTAGAAACATGCTTAACCAAATAAAGGTGCAAAAGAAAGAGATGTATCTTTAAATTCTGTTATTTCCTTTGTCTAGAGGCTTAACATCACTTAGCTGCATGTTTCCTAATGGTATGCTGTGCCTGCTCTATCAAATACAGAGCAGAATGTGCTGTGTTTTTTTAAAAAATATAGTCTAGGAGGTCATTCAGTCCTCAGTAACTTAGTAATTAGGCTCATCTCTCTTGGTAGCAGCCATGAGACTACCATCAGTTCCCTGCAGGAATTAAAGTTATGTTACATTAGAGACCATGCTGAATCTCGCTGGCAGCAATGGCAACTGCTAGGCTGGCAAAGTTTGCAGAAGGTATCTGACAGTTTGGGAAAATAGATGAGCATGGCCTGAGTCTTAAGCATTTGTATCACAGCATTCTTTTTATGGTCATCTTTCTCTAGTGTTTTTCATCTTTTATCATTTGTGAATTGTTGGCAGAATTTTTGTGGATTTTGGGTAGAAAGCTAAGCTGTGGTGTGCTATTAAATGTATGTTTTCTGTCCAGTAGGATAAAATAAAGTATATTACGTTGTTAAGGGTTAATATGGAAAATGCAGAAAGAATAATAAAATTTCTTCATAAATTACTAATGCAGCCTCATCTGCATTACAGTGTGCAGACCTGGTCACAACATCCCAAAAAGCATGTGGCAGAAGCAGGATGGCCCTTTCACAGTCCAAGGGCTTGAAAAAATTTACTTGGGAAAAACTTCAGAAAGGAGGACAAAAATAGGGACATTTAAACAGGTACATATGTCACAGGCAGGCTGAGTAGTAAAGAAAAGATGGATAAGCAAATCAAATTCCATCTTCATGTGCTCTCTTGTTCCTAATGCAAAAAAAAAACTAAAGGGATTTTTAAAAGACAAAATAACTTCTCATACTTTTCATAAAACTACAGTTACTTTTTGAGTTTTTTTTTAAATTAAATTATTGATATGAAAATGTAAAAATATCAAGGATATCTAGCCTCATTATTAGTTCTAATACTAAAATGTGCTAGTGACATTAAACATCATGATTGAAGACCAGCCAGTCTAGAGAGGAGAAGGAGCTCTGTTGATTGGAGATTTTTCTATATGGTTTGCAATTAAAATTTTCTCAGAAGTGTTTAGTGTGTGCTGTTTTTGGAGAATGTCTCCTGGACAAGAAGCACAGTAGACCTCTTTCAGTAAGGCAGCTTCAATTGTTATGTATGTAGTGGGCAAAATTGGCACAATTAAGGTTTTCATTTCATTAGCCAAATTTGATCCTGTTTTTCTAAACAGGTCACATCTACTGCGGAAGTTAAGCTACTTTGATCTCCCTGGTGTTGCAGTGCACTCATTGAAGTAAAGTTTGTATTCTCTTTTAAAAATCTAGAGCAGAAAATTCTTTCTTCCATCAGTATCAAGACTATTGTGGCATGGGTTAAGCATGCCACCACTTCAAATTTGTATTGTTTTATACAGAACATTACAAACACAACCATCTGATAGAATAACAGCTTACAGTCATTCATTTGTACAAAAACATTAGATGACCTAATTCTTTTTGAGAACTTTATATTTGAGTACTTTTACCTTACAATGTAAGCTGGCAATTCATGATTTTAAGTAAAGCATACATTTTCATTAAGTAAGGTTGTATAGGAACCAGGAATTCAATGCAGTTGCAGTTGACATGGAAGGCTTTTCTTAGAAAATAATGTAGTATATGTGTATTTTACAATTCAGAGTATTTTGAAGATTGTGTATGTTACCATGTTAGAACAAGAACTAAGTTGTGACTTGGCACAAGGCACTCATACTGACTGTGGTGGAGTTCTAGTTTGGTAAGAAATCAGACTGGCTCTTTAAAATACCTTCAAAACCAGCCCTGTTCCTGCTTTCAGCCCTGGTCTGAAAAAAGGTGTACTAGTTAGGTAATTTTCAGGAGATGAAAGAACAGTAAGTTTTGCCGCAAGGTACTTGAAGAGAAGAGGAAACTGCTAATTTTTAGCATGGTAAGGGGGGTGGAAGAATGCAGAGCTGCTTTTAAGCCTTTCTGTAGAGGTTTCTGGATAAAAATCAGGCTTTTTATTTTTCCTTTGAGAATACTTGTGGGACTGCATTAAAGGCTAAGCAATGAGATGCAGACTTTGAGATTTTACTAGTTTTGTTGTCATTGATCTAAACAATAAGCTTGAGAATATCTGAAGTGATTTAAGGAAACTCCTGACTGACCCAGTAGGAAGCAGATGTCAGCTCCACATCTGGGAACTGAAGCTACTAGTTCAGTAGCTTGAGTACAAGTAAATGACACAAAGTAATTTGGATAAATGACGTATTTTTCAAAAACACACTGATCTTCCCAACAGGCAAAATATACCACGACTGGAGAGGCGTGATTGCACCAAATCCTGTGAAGTAGTACAGCCAAGTGAGGCAAAAAAAACCATGAAAGGCAAGGAGGTATGTAAAATGAGCAAGTATTAGTCAGGAAGGATCAGCATTGTGTACGTGAGGAATTCTTGCATTTTCGTAATGAACTTTGCTTTCTACATCAGGGATCTGTAATACAAACAAGGGAACAAAGTCTATAGTTGGAGCAGTAGCCAAGATTCTGAGTCCAGAAAATTCTCAGCTTACCAGATATCCTTATGTTATTATGAGTGCTATGAGTCCACTACTGTGGACGAAGCAGTGCTTCAGTTTTGGTGGACTACTATGAGCAGAACTTCTATGAATGTAAGTCTATTGCATTATATATGTGCATATGACATATTACATATACACTGTCATATAAAGAACTGTTTTAAATTGAAGCAAACAGTATGTCTAGATTTCTGGAGTACACAGATTTATGCTGATAGTCACCATGTGTTAGATAACACAGGCTAGCTTCAAAATGAATTAACTTTATCTAACTATACACTTTCTTTAAGAAGAGGGACATGTAGACTGGTATTTGATTTCCAGTATCTGCATCTTCATGACTATCTCATTTTACAACACAGTATCCAGAAATGTAAGCTTTTTTTCCCAGTGGGTTAATAAAGCTGAACTTACTTGACCTGGCCTCATGTAATGTAAGGCAGAAACTGGATAATTTAAATCACCATACCTTTATAGCAATTTTAGGAAATATTTTGTGAAAAATACCAAACACTGCAAAGGGTACAGGTTCTCAAATTCATATAGTTAAAATGAGGTAAAGCTCAGAAAGCAGTAGAAACATTTAACAAAACTTTACACATTCTATACACAAGATTTAGAAACTACATGGTTTTGAGGTACAAAGATTAAATGTTGGAAGTAATTTAAAGTAGCAAGCAGCTGTTGGAGGTAACTTCCCTACTTAAATTTTTCTGTTTGACCTTAGAAGTGAATAGGTCCTACTGTTCAACAAGATAATTTCAGACACATTTTAGCCTATTGAAAAACACTTGTGAAGACTGAAAGGCTTGCAAGAAACAAGAGTGGAATTTTTATTTTTTCTTTAAATATTCCTTTTGTTCTTAAAAAGGGGTATCTGTGTGTGAATAAAGCAGAATATAAAAGAAGAGCAAAGGCTTGACGGCTTAAATTGACTTGGACAGGATTCTGGAATAGTGGCAATTGAAATCCCAGCACCTCTTCAATTGCGAGATTTTATCCCTAAAAAGTGTCTTATAGTGATAGTTACTTTTAAATAAGTCATCCTCAGACACAGTCAGATAAGTGTGCTCTGTATTCTTTGGAAAACACTATGAACCTAACCTTTCTATAAACAAGAACTTTCTTTCTGTACTGTAATTCAGTTCTCTCTGAAGTTGTCCTAACAGTCAGTTAATTCACAAAGAGAGAGACTTTGGACTGATAAGGGTATATTTTCACCTAATGAATCCAGGATCTTGTTGTAGGCGACTGTGACATTTAGATATTTATTAAGCACTAGTTTTCACCTAGTTGTTTTGTTTTTTTTTTTACTCCCACTGCTTCCGCAGAAGAACAGTTCTTGCCTCCTTTGGTGGTCAGAAACCTTCAGTTTTCATCCTAAATTTAGGCAAGGCGAGTTTTGTCAACATTGCCATTTGGTTTTATAGCTTTTCTGCCTCCTTGACTTTTAACGCCCACTCCTGCCAGAATCAGTTGTGTCCAGTGTTAGCCTTTGGCTCTGTGGGCTGAAAAAGGTGAAACCACTTCTTTTTCCCTCTCATAGAGACATTCTTTATTGCCATAATTGTCCTAGTAGCCATTTCTCTGCACTTTAACCAGTCAGAATTCACCTTGCAGGAATGCTGAATAACCACAGTGATACAGAATAGAACAAATCACAGAGTAGCATTAAGCTTTTCCTCATTTGATATTTCTAGGGTCAAACCTACTTCTGCTCAGCTCTGGCTTATTGTCATGTTGGGAATTGCTGAGACATCCACATCTTCCTCCTCCACTGTTATCTCTAACTAAAAAACTTGAACAGAATTTCTTCTCTTTAATCAAAGTATAAACTTCCACTTTTACTGTTCACTCCGTTTCTGTAACAGTGTTTCTATTTCCAGATTACAATATCATTCAGTTCTTCTTTTCCTATGCGATGCTTTGATCTTCCAGGTTTATTGGTGGTGTACTGTGTCACTTCACTCTGTACACTCTTATTTTATGCTGAACACTAACAGAAGTATTATTATGTTCAGTAGTGACACAGATTTTGGAGGAAATCTGCCAGTAACCTGGTAGCTCATAGTTCCCTGTTTAGATGAGTGCACCACTGGCTGAATTAACTCAGCTTCTTATCCACCTTACAAATAATGAGAAACCACAACCAGGAATTAAATCACAGTTAGAATTGCATAGCTGAGAAATTAAGTTTTTATTGTATTTTAAAAAAACCAACACACCTATGAAAAGGTAAATAACTGTGTACCTCTGCAAACTAAACAATTTGTAGTTGTATTTTGAGATTTAGTTGTTCTCCATCTTAATGGTTGTATTTTAAAAGTGGCCTCAGAAATTATCTGCAAATTGGTGGCTTATACTGTTGTTTTGGGTTTGAAAACTGTACCAGAAAGTGATCTCGTGAATGACATTTGTCACTAAAGGCACAAGATATAGTTTATGGTATGGAATGGACCTAATGAAGAGAAGAATGCTTTGATAATATTTCATTAAGTGTTTTGTTAAACAACACTGGTAAGTGAAAAAAACATTCAAGATTACAGTGACAGTGGCAACATGTCTCTAGAAATAGTTCAGTGACACTATTGTATTCCTAAATCTGTTGTCAGTATTAGTGGCATGCCCAAAGATGTCATATTTAGTGTCTGCTACAAGTCTAGACTGATGGTGACTAAAAGCAAAATGTAGCATTCAGCCTTAAAAGTATTCTAACAATTGGAATGTCTTAGAAATGTATGTTAATATCATTTAAGCTGGAGTAAGGTGTTGACTAAAGAATCCTGTGGATGTATGGAATGACAGAGTGAAGTAAGCCTTGCTAGCTGATGATGTGCAAACCTTTCTGAGGAAGCTTTCTTGAGGGAGAATGGAAAGTCCACAGACTATGCTCACGTTTTAAAAATCATATGGAAAAACAGAAAAAAGAGAAATAACAATCAGATGGGATGGGATAGAATTAGTGTCCTTGTCCAGCTTTAGGTCAAGAATAGTATTTGGAAGAAGTATTGCTGAATGCAGTAAGTTTTCAGTGTTGACAGCATGGGAGAGTGTTGGGGAGTCTAGATAAAACAGGTTACCTCTTGCGTAGAGAGGCACCTGATCATTAAGTATAAATTAAAAATTTTGTTTTATGTTTATTTAATAGCATGTTGTTTCTAATCTTACATCGAAATTATTGACCTTATCTTTCATTAAATAGTTTCTTGTTTATTAAGCTTGCTTGGTGTTAAGGATCAGATAAGCATGGAATGCTACTTCCATGGAAGGAGCAAAAGGAAGGACTAAGTGTCATGACCAGACTTTTCTGAGAAACTTATGTCCCAGGATGAGTTTATGGAACTTAGGGAGTCAGAGTATCTCCTGCTACACCACAGACACTGACTTTAAAGTCAGGGGCTGACTTTACTGTGTAGTGCTTATTGAAAAGGGTTTTTTTTTTCCAGCAAGAGTTAGCCAGCATTTCCTCTACAAGGAGCAAGTAACTGGGAATGGTAAGGGCCCTTTCTGACAAAAGGCTCTGTTCATTGTCTGGGTGCTAGGTGTCAGAGTGATTATGCCTTAAAGTGTAGGGAGGAAACAACTAACCCTAAATCTGGCTCTCTGAGCTCACCTGCAGATCAATTTTGTGCACACCTGTCTGCAATGAGGGGCATGCCCAAAGCCTCCCACAGCTTAAGTATCAGGGAAGAAGAGACCTCCTTGGATGAGTGAGCATGGAGGAAGTAAACAGCTTGATGGAGTGTGAACTGGCTGTGAAGGTGCCTTACTGTATATAGGTGCTTTCCAGGGCAGAGCTGGGGTGGATAAGCGATTGTATATAACCAGGACTTATGTATGCAATGGGGGATCTCACATGGGATCCATGCCTTCATGTGCCACAGGGAAATGTGCCCTGACTTCAGGCAAATCCTGAAACCATACAGCTGAAATGTCATCCCCCTGAAAGGAGTTTCAATGGTGTTTTTGTCAGGAAGAATTTCTCAGGTCTAGAATATCTGCTGTTGGGAGGAAAGGGGAAAACCAGAAATTCTAACCCTCTTGTGACACCAAGCACACAGAGAGGTTTTGGGTAGACTGTGTAAAAGTGAAGCTGAAATCACTTTGCTGATACATTGAAGGTGTTTTATTCAATGTGACTTTCCAACATCACGAGTGAATGCCTTAGCCACTGTGTATCATCTCTCAATTCTGTTCTGCAACAAAACTAAACTTAAAAATCTTGACATGTCATGTGAAGTTGTGAGTGAGACTGCTATGAACATGTTATCCAAAGAGGACAGTACTATTTACTTGTATAAACAAAGCCAAACTACTTTCTCAAAAGAGGCTTTGATGATAGGCCTGTATTGCCAATGCAGTTATGTTGTTTTCACAAGTAAATCTGGGGGATAATAATCTTTTCAGTTATTTTTAACAACAATTCAGCTATTTTTAATACCCATGTTTCTGGTAGGTAAGTTGCCATGTAAACTTATGTGCTTGCTTTGTGGTATTTTTATTTGATTAAAACAGTTACATTGTCTACTCTACCAAGAATAAAATAACCTGGATTAAAATGCAGTCAAGAAGTGGAGAAGTAGAAAGCCTGTCATGCACAAAGACATCTTTGTTGCTGAATGTTTCTAGATAAGAAAATCACCTTGCAGACTGTTTCCATGTCTGACTGCCTTTTCTTTAATAAGAAAAGGCAAAAGAGATCACTATAGCTTATGAATCTGGATAAAACAGTGAGTGTGCTCAGAAGGTGCCCGTAGCTTTGCTTACATCTACACGCAAGGTGTATTGTTTCAGAATGGGTTTCATGTATTCTCTGAATAATTAACAGAAAAAAACTGAGAGTGATTCATTAAACTTTAAAATGTGTAATAAAATATTTTCCCTAAAGACACATGAGGAAGAATGGGCCATAGGCAAGACGTTACATTACCAGAATGCCATTATTTTACATTATTATTTTTTTGAGGGGAGGAGATAGAATATAGCTGTGTTGGTTTAAGAGCTGAGATAGCTTGGTTTGCTTGCAATTTACACTTTAGTAGGGTTTTGCACTTGACCTAAAACAGGAGACAGTTATTTAAATTGAAAGCTCTTTCAAAGCTAGCTGTGAATTACCCATTTCTGCATTATGATTCAAGGCTGATAAAGAGTTCTAATGTTTATAATGCAAAGTGGTTCCATGGTTCAAATTCACCAGTTTAGACAGAATACCATAATAATTTGAATTGAACAAAATATGAAACATCCTTTTCCACTCTATCATCTCTGATTCACAATAGAATGATCAGCTTCTATTCTTCCCATTGATGAATGATGCCAGTTTTAATGTTCCAGCATGCTGCTGCAGGTGTTTTTTTCTGTTCTACCTTGTAGACTTGGCAGAAACTCTTTGCAGATGACCCAAAACAACCTCTTTAATGCACTTCACATTCATTCTTAAGATTAACCTTTACTGCACTGTCTGTTCCAAAGTAACAACCATTAAGCTTCTGATGTACTGTGACAACTGTCATGTCAATCAAAATCACGTAATTGTTTCCTTGTGTTACTTTGTTTGTATTCCTCTGTTTTCTCTTGATTTTTACTGCAGTTGTGAATTATCTGAGTAATTGTTTTATACATACTGTATTTAAGCAGTGTCAAGCATTATGGGACACTGGAAGCAACACTAAGTTCTCAAATTTCTGTGGCACGGTACCACTAACTATAATAGATGAGTTGAATTTTGGCTCTGGTTGCAACCTAGTCACCTCTTTCAGTCTTTCATATGGCACTCTTAGTCCTATTTCTTCTAGGCTGTCGTGATCTATGTTCTTATTGTAGAAGCGTTTTTTTTTTTAACTTTGGGGCAGAAGTCATAACAGTCTTTTGAGTCATCAGACTCGTGCATTTCAGCTTCTCCCCAGTTTCAGAAATGCTGGAAATTTTTAAATGATATCTTGAGTAATTTTTCATTCTTCTTGTAGATGAATGTATTTATTGTATCCATATATATCCTGTCCTAGTAAGAAAGTTTAAGGTATGCCCAAATAGATCTTGGGCCCTAGACAAATGAGGAAGCTGACTAGCAGAGCTGGAATGGAATGAATTAGTTTGCTATCCCTGATTCTGGAGTATCTTTCCATGCAGACATTATTCTTAAATAAAAGTTACTTCTATTCCAGAATAATTATTCTGCTCACAAAGCAGCAACCGGCTCTGAGACAAAGCTGAGACTTCTAACACTTTGTAAGCTTATCTCTGAATTCCTGCTGTGCAGATGGCACAGTGGGCTGGGGAGCAGCAGGACGGGGAAGCAATAGAGGAGTTGGCAGGTTGGCGAGGAAGATAACAGGTGGCTTGTGAAGTAGAAGCAAGGTCTTTATTGCAGGCCACCCTTGTCTTGGGCAGAATAGAACTTTGAATTCAAAGGGAGGAGGTAGCCTGACATGAAAGTATATGCAACCTACTGGACCACATACTGGAGACTTGAAAGGTAGTTTGGGAAGTAAAGGAAAAGAATTGTGAACTTTTGGATTACCCTAAGTATAAATTGGAAATCAAGAGGGGGGAGGAACGGCTTTCGAAGGGTAGCTACACACTGGGAAGGGGGACCAGCCCAGACAGAGGGCTGTCGAAGAAAAATTCTGTGTGAGGTCTTCAGATGAAATAGGGTTCATTTGGGTTGTTTTTTTTTTGCCTCAGCAACTTTATCAGAGTACAGATTGCTGTAACAGCCAATTAAATTCCTTTTGCAAGTGGGAGTCAGGAGGCTGAACTCAATTGGCAAGTGGCTTATCATAGTGTGAAGTGGAAACAGCTCATTGCGAGTCAACCACATGCTTCACTTCACTGTTTTATATGGAAGATTCTGAGAAGATGGAGTAATTTGACTCCTTTGTTATAGCAGTGGATCAAATAGCCTGGCAAGTGTAAATTGTAAAAACTTTTGCGTGTATTTCTCACCTCCCACTTCTCAGGGGTTGATGATATGATTTTCCTTATTGTTAAAAGGTAGCTTACTTCAAGCTATGTGGTCAACTTCCTTTTAGAAAGTAAGGTAAAATATACCTTACTTAAGTATTCTAAAAGTAAGGTGAAAAATAATTTTCACTCAGATATATTAAGCCTTATGGCTAGCAGTCTGCTGATCAAAGCTTAATCTTCTCAAAATGTTCATTTTTGAAATGAACAACACTTGTGTTTGAAACTTGATTCATGAATATCAGAGATCTGGTCTTGGCACATACTGATCACATGCATAGTAGGATTTTAGTTTCTGTTGTCACCTCATAGTCAGAATCACAGTTGGAGGCCCTAAAAGTCCCTTGGACAATGTCTTGATAGCATTTGGGAAGTCTCCTGTGAATTCCTAAGATACATTTGAAGTAACTTAGAAAGTTACCAAGTATCTATCTTGCTCTGAATTCATAGATTTATATCCAGACATGTGCAGTCACTTACTGTAGTGTTGGATCTTTGCCCAGAAATTAGTTTTTGGAGAATGACTCTTGAGGTTTTATGCAGACAGTATGCTTATTGCACCTCTATGTCCACTCTTTTCTCATGTTTTCTCTCAGACAGCTGGTGTTAACATCTAGACTGCATTAAAGTAATGTCACGTCTCAGTTGCACAAGAAGTGTAATTTCATCTTCATATTAAGTCATAGATGGTGACTTTATTAGGCATTGGCTTGGCTTCAGACTACATGAACTAAAATGTAGATTGCCTTTCAGCATATACCTCACATGCCTGACAGGGTTTCCAAATGGACGAATAGGGTTGATAAAATGATAGGCTTTAGCAACTCTAGTTCTGGGAGGAGCAACCAGAGGACTTGAATCCCTAGGTCAAAACCAGAAGTGAAACCTAAAATACAGCAAGATGGTATAGAAGCCAACCAAACTGGACAAGAACTCTCAGTGGTGACACAGAACTTAATAAATCAATGACCTTATACCTATGAAATGAGGTACTAAATAAGACTACTTCTCAGCATGTGCATGTGTTTTAGATCTCCTACCAGATAACAGTTAATTGCACTGGTGGCTTATGATCTTAAAATATATAAGCGTACAGAGCCAGGTCTGTTTGCACTAGCAATTGCTTGAAGTACATTACCAGCCTCCAAAGAAGAATGTTTTTTCTCTAGCAGTTGGGTAACTCATACCTCACTGCTTGAAATCTGCAATACAAGTCAGTGCACTGACTTCCAGCCTTTAAAACCTGCATTCTTTGATTAAAAAATGATAAGCAGTGTCTAGCATTCAGGCTCTGTGGGTAGACTTGCTAAATGCGATGCTTGAAAGAGTGGTTTAGTTGCGCTTAATGCATTGCTGACATTAATCTAGCATGTACCACATCTGATTTTTCAAACAAAATCACGTTTGTTGCTTGTCCATGAAAACATTCTGGTAATGGAAAAAATAATGAAAATGTTTATTCGAGGGAGTCACTTTATACACTTACACCTGAATGAGTGCTGAATTTGGCATTTTCACACAGGTAGGAACCTGGAGTCCTTGTAGTTAGTTGTCCGAAATGGCTAACCAAAGGGTGTGCAAAATATAGTAGGAGGTTGGGTATGGAAAGGAAAAGAACTTAAAGCTAAACAGAAAACATCACCATATCTGCGTACCTTGAGGCTGGTAGCAGTGTGGAGAGAGACCATAGTCAGGAGTTAGTGACAGAAGCCAAGCACATCAGGTCAGAAGAAGAATCAGTGAAAGTGTTGGGAGAACAGCATGGCTGGGAGCAAGGCTAAGTATCAGAAAGTCCATAGAGCATGGTAGGATATAAGGAAGTAGATAATAGGCAAGGCTAGCATTCAGTTGAATATGGGACTCTAGTTGGAGTAAATGAGACGAGGGGACAGGATCTGAAGGATGAGTTAGCCAAAAATATCTGGAAACATGGAACCAATAGGACTCACAGTTTCATGAGGTAGATAGTAGCAAATCACCTGTCAGGCATGCGGTCTTTCCTTCAGCTGATTGAATTTGCTAGGTCCTTAACTGATAGGAAGACTCTTGATAGCAGCTGTAGTGCTGATCATCTAATTGGAATTTACTAAGAATATCAAAGTACCTGTGTAGCTGGCTGCTGATTGGTATAGAGTTCTTACTACCTCTGTAGTATAGCCATGTCTTAAATATCACATGCCAGCCATTCTGTTCTAAAAAAAAAAAAAAAGGATCTAGAAGGTACAGTATGGGATTGCCAGAGATGTGGAATAGTTTCTGTCATAAAACAGACTAAATAAGCTGGGAATCGTCAGGTAGGAAAGTGTTTTATGCTGTTTTTACTGATAATGGATATCAAATACCGCTTTTACCTTCCATTGATTCAGTATCGTAAAATCTAGGTGACATAGGTAATGGATCAGGAATAAAGCCTTGAAAGTAGGGGAAAGACTAATGAAGAATAATATGTATTGTGTTTCTAGCTCAAGAACCAGAGGGGCACAATGAAATCATCAGGTAGTAAATTTAGAACGAAAGTACAAAAATCTTTTTCATATAATGTATAAATGAGTTGTGGATCTGGCAGCCACAGGTGTTGCAAAGTCTGAAAAAAGAGATCAAAAAAAGGATTAGACAATTTCATGTCTGGTTATTCAGTGGCTATTAAACATAAGGGCATAGATGCTGCCTCTAGCCTAGCCACTAAACTGCTGATAATCAGAAGTCTGTAATGGAGATTAATCACCTTGGGAAGTGCCATCTTTCCTACACCTGCCAATGCTCCTTTGTTGGGATTGTTAGGAAGAGCATGTTAGGATGAGTGCTGTTTTGGTGTGATGTCAGATATCCATTCTTCAACATGCTTTGTGTATTGCTGTCTTTCAGGAGCATGGGAATTGAAGTGGCAAGAACTTCTTGCAGGGGGAAGGGAAGGGGGGGGGTTATAGTTACATGCTTCAGTTATATACTGGGTTGTTGTTTGTTTTTTTTTTTTCTCTGAGTCTTTTACAGATGGTGTATGCTTTTTACAAACTAGCCAAATCAGAAATGCATCACAACAAAAGCCAAACACTCTAATCTATACAAGTGATAGCATATATGTCATATCTATATTTACATATATATAAAATTAAACATAGATAGATGTTTGTGGGTTTTGTGTTTCCGTAATTCATTAAAGGAAAACAGAATAAAAAAGTAGCAGGACAGAGAGTAGTCACTGGGGAGATGGAAAGAGGAAAGCAGTATCTCTCCTTTTTGAATCTGTACATCTGAGCTTAAAGCAAAGTATTGCTATGTTCGTCCCTAACATTTGTTGTTACTGATTAGGTTAGGTTTTATCTTTTGAGCTTTTTAGTTTTGCTTAGTAAAGTTGTAAGTCCTGTCTAAATTTAGAACCTTTTACATATACAGTCCTTGAAATTTATGGCAGTTTTGAGCTGCCTTAGATTTTACATATCTAATTCACTAGGCCTTTTTTCTGTCTTTCCAGATTATGGTAGACATCCAAGCCAACAAGCAGAAGAGCACTGCATCAAGTGCTAAGTCAGAAAGGAGGAATACAAGGTACTTTTTTGCTATTCATCTTCTGTAAAAATAACAGCAGATGAAACTGATATACTTTCAAACTTACTTTTAAATGTTTTTCCTTTGGAATTCAGTGCTGAAAACTGACAAAGTTATTAGAAAGCAGGAATAGGTCTTACCCCATTCCAAGTAGAATGGTGAATGTCATAATGGTGGGCACTCACCTCAGAGTTAAAACCAGTGTTTCTATGGAGAAGGCCCCTGAGATGTCTGATGCTTGCACTCAGATGGAACTGGTAAGGAAGGAGGTTTTGGTATAGATGGAAGGTTGAAATGAGTGCCCAGATCCTCCTTCTGGGGTAAAGGTAAGTATTTGCATAAAGTTTGTGCAGGTTGATGATCTGTTACATCAGGTGGCCAAGTTGCAAGAAACAGCTAAAAGGCTGCTCAGTATTAGAGGGGCTGAGATGGAGAAAGATAGGTGGTTTCAGAACCATGCTCCTGTAGTGGACCTTGTACCCTGGTGACCTGTAAGAGCTGGATTCCATTTTCGTCTCCACCCACAACTGAGAACAGATATGAAGCTTTAACAGCTATACTCACCCACACAAGCAAAGCCTGTAAGGGGAAACTACGGTAGCAGCACACTATGGACCCCTTGTAAAGAAATGTTGCGTCCCTGTACTGGGTAGCTCTCTGTTAGGGGGCACTGAGGTGCCCACCTGATGGCCTGACAGGGAGTCACATGAGGTATGCTGCCTTCTGGGAGCTAAGGTCTAAGATGTTGCTGAGAGGGTGACAACTTGTTAAGAGCACTGACTACTATCCACTACTACCCTTTCACATGGGCATGAATGACACCAAAAGCCAGAACCTGGACAGAATCAAGGAAGCCCTGAGGGTACAAGCGAAAAATTTTAGTGCCCAAGTTAGTTTCTCTTTCATTTTACCAGCAAGAGGAAAGGCTACAGCCAGAAATAGACATATGTCTAATGCAAGTCAACTTTGGCTTCATGGCTGGTGCTGGCATGCGAGTTTTGGCTTCTATGACAACGGTACATTCTTTGACTATAGCCTGTTTGGGACAGGGGGGATCCACCTGTCTAGAAGAGGTAAGGAATCTTTGGTGGCAGGCTGGCTGTCTAGGTGAGGCAGGCTTTAAACTGAGGAACTGGAGGGGGCAGGGTCCAAAGTGGCAATGCTCACACAATCACAACCAACCAGGAAATAAGCCAGGCCAACCAGAGAAATGACATGTGTTCTTAGCTGCCTCCCAGGATGAGTACCAGAAGGCTAACCACCTCAGTGCTGTGTGTGGCTATGGTGGATGCACTTGCACCATTACTGGGAAACCTGCATGCTCGAATGCCTCTCTGAAATGCCGGTACACCAACACATGCAGCATGGGAATGAACAGGAAGAATTCAAGATCTGTGTGTGGTCGCAGGACCATTATCTTATCGCAGTTACAGAAACATGGAGGGATAGCTCACATGACTGGATGGCTACATAATTTTTAGGAAAGACAGGCCAGCAAGGTGAGGTGGTGGAGTTGCTCTTTATGCGAGAGAGCAACTGGAATGCGTTGAGCTCTCCCTAGGGGTGGATGGAGAAAGAACCAAAAGCTTATGGGTAAAGATTAAAGGGGAGGATAACATGGGGGACACTGTTGTGTTTGTTACAGGCCACCTGATCAGGAAGGGGAAGTCAATGAGGCCTTCTACAGGCAGCTGGAGGTAGTCTCATGGTCACAGGCCCTGGTTCTTGTGGGAGCCCTCAACCAGCCTGATACC
>JAVJGJ010000001.1:15486951-15526419 GCA_035590215.1 Microhierax caerulescens | reverse complement strand
TGGCCGAGCACTGGGGCTGGCTGCCCAGGGAGGCTGTGGGGTCTCCTTCTCTGGGGACATTCAGAACCCGCCGGGATGCAATTCTGTGCAACCTGCTCTAGGAGAACCTGCTTTAGCAAGGGGTTAGACAAGTAGGTCTCCAGATGTCTTCCAACCCTGACCATCCCGTGATTTTGTGGATCCATAGATTCTCAATGTCATTAAGTTGCAAAACCTCAGAATGGTTATTCTGAATTCTTCTGTGTGATGAGAACTATCTGATTTGTATAATAAACCACCATTAATATCATTTCAGTCTCAGGAAACTGGAAAAATTTTAGTGTCAGACCCTAGGACCAATAAAACTGGGCCTACTGAGGTTGAAAATGGTGTTTTCAACTGGAAGGGAAAGCTGTAGTTTTTCATGTCATTGTTCTACTGTCATAATTTATCTTCTGTGTACATCTTGAGTGAATTATTTGAAATATATCTTTGAGTTTAAGCAGTGTTTCATCACATTATTAATTTATGTCTGCATGAATTGTAATAAGCTGGTCATCAAAATTCTGCTCAGACATACATTGATTATGTATATGCATATCTTCAATTTTATTTGTAAAGTGATAATGTCTGGATTGAGAACATACTGACACTTATGAGTAATCACTGGGCTCCAGTTCAGCACTCCATCTGTATTCAGCAGAACACTTAAGCATATGCTTAATTTTAACTTTAGCTCAGGTAAGCAATGCAATTGCCTCCATCCAAATTCAGCATAACATTTTAAGTATTTGTCTAACTTTAAGGATATCCTTAAATCCTACTAAAGCTAAAATCAAACACATCCTTAAGTGTCTTCATGAATACGGATAACTACTGAATGAGGTTTGATGAAATGAACTCTGATGGCCATTAAATAACAAGAAATGCCTGGCCATGATTTCATTAGAGTTCTACAGGCAGGGAAAACATAATAGAGAAATAAATCTATTTGTCTCTTGAAATTCTAAAAGCTAAGCTGTGTACTCTTGAAGATAATGTATTTCATAATCTGTGGGGGGTCTTCCTATCCCTTAAAGAAGGCTGTATCTGTGGGAAATCAAGACTTCTTTCTCTGTGTTTCATTAAATCAGAGTGTTCAATAAAATTCTGTTTCATTCTTTAAACAAGACATTTCAGATAGCATATCTAAATCTGTTTAAAATCACAAATGACAATGAGAGTGCAACTGGTCACAGAAACTTATGAAGAAGATGAATAAACTATATACAGACAGTAAGGATGTTTTAGCTTATTAGCATGTTTTCTGTGATTTTATTTTCAGTGCTGAAGTGTATGATTCACATCACTATTCTTTGTTTCAGTCCATTTTCACTTTTGCTGCTTCAACCTCTACAATCTTTCTGCACTATGTATGTGAAAAGCTCTTTGCATTTTTTATTTCTTATCCTCTCCTATTGCAGTTCATGAAGTCTTTTCAACAGTAGGCTGTTAATCCTTTGCAGATTAATATGATTTCAGTGTTAATCCTTTCATTTGTTGAATTTTTAAGACATATAATCATTAAAGAAAGTGCTTGACAGATTTTCCATTAAAGTAGTACAAAGCAGGTGGTATGTCTTTAATGTATGTCGGTAGCACTTTATGTTGCTCATTTATAAAATTAAATTTTCAGATGAAGCAAATAAGTCCAGGGATGGTTACTGGTCTTTTCTCTTTGGTATTACAGTTCAAATCCAGTCAAGGGGAAAAAAAAAATACTTAGGGGTTTGCATACAACCCGGGCTTAGAATACCTGTTTGAGTACTCTTTTCACAACTCCATTGTGACTTTTCATCTGAGTAAGGATCAGTTTAGGTTTTGTGTTGATACTGTAAAGCATCAAGTTAAGTATATGGAAAAAAAGCAGGGTATAATTTAATACATGAGATTTGCCTTCAGGTAGGCCATAGGATGTAAATGATATACATGAGTTATTCCAGTTCTCTGTACAAGGCTAATTCTTGTCTTCATTTAAGTTAAATGTGTGACTGAAATACTCTTCCCAGGTGGAACTGAAGTCTGTCATTATCTCGCAATAATGGCACACATAAATCTCTTGCCATTAGGGTTTTTGGTTTGCTGTTGATTCCCAGCTCATTGTCCATGGCTGTCCTTTTCATCCAAATTCTTTACTCTCTTTTTTTGTGTTATTTTTCCTTTAATATTGCCCATATTGATTTTTTTCTCATTTTTCTGTTTTTTATGCACACTGATGAAGCAATAAACAGGAAGAGAAGGCACATGTGTTAAAATACAGTGATACTGACCTGAGTACTCTTGTAAGCTGCATTTTAGTATAAATCTCAGAAGCAATTCTTCAAAGTTAATATACAAACAGCAGAAATGCTTTTTAGCTAGAGATCTGAAAAACATTCAAAGTTTATTAAAACCTCTGCTTAATCAAATAGATAGTAGGTGTGGCCTATCATAGTAGTCTGAATTTTTGATTTTATACATACTGAAAACTCATAGAGGCTTTAGGCAGAAGGGAAAGGAAGCAGACACCACAACTCTTTAAGAAAATCAGGTCTTGAACTTGGCAAACCTTTAGCTGATTTTGTCACATATTTGCAGCTTTAAAATGATTTGGCCTTTGCAACAGCCAAAATAAGTGTCCTTTAATCACTTCCAACCTATTAACAGATGGGCAAACAGCTTTTATAAATGGAGCATACAAAATACTCCAATATCAGCCAAAACTAATTAGTAGCAGTATCTGAACTGAAATTTGTAAGTGATGGAATATATATTAATGCAGATAAACTGTTTGATAAAAAAATAATTTAAAACATCTTGCTTGGTATTTGTTCTGCTTGACTATGTTCTAAACACTTATTAAATAAACCCCACTTTTTTCTGTTTAGCTATTTTCTTCTATTAAAACAACAAATTTTGCTGTAAAAGTCATCATTAGAGATAGTGTAACTGAGAGAAATGACATCAAGCTAGAGGCAGTTTAGTGTGCATTTTTTATGGCATATAAGAGAAAGAACAGTGTAACTTGAACACAACCTTAAAATACATTATCTTTAAGAACAGCACAAAATACTGACATAAGACATTATTTATACAGCAGTGCCAGAGCATATTAAATATATCTTTACACAGCACTATTAATCAGAATATGTAAATTGCATGAAATTAAATTGTGAGATTATAGAAAAAAATTGCCCCATGTATAATTCAGTAGGAAGAGCCATTCAATGCGTTGCCATCAGATCTGCAGCATGAATTTGATTTTACAAAGACATCTGTAGTACAGACAGCTGCTGTACCTAAGTGAGGATTTGATTGTACACTCAATCTTTCAAACAGCCACTTGTCCATATCTTTCATATAATTTTTATTATCGTGGATCTGAAAAATAATGTAATGGTTACAAAATCAGAATTGTTCTGAAATACATTTTCATTAAAAAAAAACCCAACAAAACAACGTTGATTTTAGGAAGACTTTCTCCTTGTGAGTGCCCCACCTTCCCCAAATAACCTACCTTTACCTCAACTTATATAGTGATTTGAGGATCTTGCTTGAAAAGTGAAACTGTATCTAGAATCTGAAATAAATCTGAAAACAATGTTAAGAAAACATTTCAAACTTTTCTACTTGTAAGATAGCACAATGGGACCTGCCCTTCCAAAGAAATGATTGCCTCTGATAATTTTTTTTTTTTTTCAATATTTGGAAAAAAATATCTACAGAAATACTGTGTATATTCTATATAACCATATGTCTAATAAGTCAGGTACTTCCCTTCCTGTCCATCTGAAATAATGCTGTTCCATGGTCTTCAAAGACCGTGGATTTGATCAGTCCAGAGATGTAGCCCTTGGATATCCTCATGCTTAGCACATTCTCATGGATCAGAGAAGATAGGCATCATCTGCAGACTGGCTTTACCTGTCTAGAAACAGTTGTGGTGATGAGTTCACTGAGGGTATTTCCTGGGCAACCTATGAAACTGCAATTTCATTGAAACCCTACAAGAAAATTAAAATGCTGCTGCTCTCTGATAGAATCTCTAGACAAAGTAATAAATGCACAGCCTCTGCTGGTATGGAGCTAAATTAGAGCCCAGTAGAGGGTTCAATTCTTTGTTCAGTGGAAAAGTGTATCAGATTATAAGTGAGTGGTGAAATTGTGGTCCCATGCTGTGGGGTTACATGAAATACCTGGAAGATTTTTTAGGCAGTAGAGAGATCAAGATTGATGGAACAGATTTGTCTTTGTGGCATAGAGCGGAATGATGAATAAGTGCAAATGATATTTTTTAATTATAGGAAGATGGTCTGATGAGAAATTCTGCAAGTTCCCGGCTAGAGGGAGGAAAGTGCTACAGAATACCAGAAAATAACCAGTTTAAAATTAATCATCTAAGTAATTTTGTTTAAAAAGCCCCCAGTAGATAATAACCTCGAAACAAACAAACAAACAAAACCAAAAAAAAAACCCCAGCAAAGACAAGATTTGGAGAAATATTCAGATCTCAATTTCTCGAGCATTTTATCTGTTACCTTGCTTAATTAAGACCAGGCATCAAAAAACATTTTCCTCTCAATTCAGTGATATTTCAAGCAGATTGGTTTAGTCTTGGTACAATCTGGATGTGGTAAGTAAAATTACAACTGACTTTACAGCTAATTGTGACCTTAACTATAAAATGACTATTTCTAGTCACAATTGTACCTTCAGAAAAAAAGAAAGCTCTAAACATGGTTGATGAAAAATCCTCAGCTACATTATGGTTTATATTTCTGCCAGTTACACTGCTTGAAATGCCAAGTCTAGCATTCTGATTATTCATCATACATATTTTGATAATTTTCTTAGTTGGGGACATAGTAAACTAATCACACAGGACTGTAGAGATGAAACTTTGGAGAGTTCCTTTCTACTTATTCTGTATCAACATGAAGTTGAGAGCTTTCAGGGATTTAGAATTACTTTTGGTAATTTCACAGTAGCAGATGCATGTACAATTCAAGTTATTGAGTATCTTGGCTTTTCTGATGTTTCTGCTGTCTTGTTTTGACAGGAAAATCTCTGATACAGCATTTCCTGCTGGGTTCTTATGAAAAAATATTGGTTTTGATTAATTTCTGTGTTCTTGTAAAATCTTTGTTTTAGGGGGAAATTTCCTGGCAACTGTAATGAATACACCCATGGAAGTCAACATTTACATGGAAGAGACACTGAAGTTTCATTGTGTCTATCTGCTACCGCTTGTATTATCAGTTCAACTTTAGGAGCTGGTAGGTAAGATTTTTTTTAGTCATTCCGTTTTTTTGAAGTAGTGTATTTTCACACAAAATATGACTTCTTGCATTCTCCATTTTGTATAAAACTACAGTTGAATAGGAATTAAAAATGTTAACAATGTTGAAAATAATAACTTGATCCTTATAGCTTACAAAGCCGTGGGCATTGTGCAGATCTACGCAGCTGCAGCAGAACGGTTGGCAAGCAGATTTGGATGCTAATTCTGTAATTGTACATGGTAAATGACCGACAGTTTCTTTTCAATCTTTTAAAGCTATTCATATAAATAAAAGGATTCTACGTGATTCTGTAATTATTTTAGGTACAAATTATAATTTGTCTTCTAGAATTTTGATTCCTAGTTCAAGCATTTCTGCACCAAACTGAAAAAAATTAATCTTCTGTACTGTAATTTCTAGTGACAAATGCCTTGACCTTCAAACTCAGAAGGAAATTAACTCACCTGGAATCTTTGAAGCTTCTCATGATAGTAGAAAGTATCCTAGCAGTAGAGAAGCACTTAAAACAGTCATTTGCATTCAAAGATAGAATCACAGAATGGGTTGGGTTGGGTTGGAAGGGACCATAAAGATCCCCTGGGTTCTAACCCCCCTGCCATGGGCAGGGACACCTTCCACTAGACCATGTTGCTCAATGCCCCATCCAGCCTGGCCTTGAGCACTGCCAGGTCTGGGGCATCCACAGCTTCTCTGGGCAACTTGTTCCAGTGCCTCATCACTTTCATCATAAAGAATTTCTTCCTTGTACCTAATCTAAATCTACTCTTTTTCAGTTACAAGCCATTCCTCCTTGTCCTGTTGCTACGTGCCCTTGTAAAAAGCCCCTCTCCAGCTTTCTTGTAAGCCTTCCAGTACCCAAAGGGGGCCACTATAAGGTCTCCCCAGAGCCTTCTCTTCTCCAGGCTGAGCAACCCCAATTCTCTCAGCCTGTCTTCATAGGAGTGGTGCTCCAGCCCTCTTGATTGTCTTTGTGGCCCTCCTCTGGACTTGCTCCAACAGGTCCATGTGTTTCTTCTGTTGGGGGCTCCAGAGCTGAACGCAGCACTCCAGGTGGAGTCTCACGAGAGCAGAGTAGAAGGAGAGAATCCCCCCCCTCAACCTGCTGGCCATGCTTCTTTTGATGCAGCCCAGAATACAGTTGCTTTCTGGGCTGCAAGTGCACATTGCCAGGTCATGTTGAGCTTCTCGTCCACCAGCATCCACAAGTCCTTCTCCTCAGGGTTGCTCTCAATCCACTCTGCACCCAGCCTGTGTTTGATACTGGGGGTTACCCTGACCCAGGTCCTGCAAGAGGGTGTCTTGAACATAGGGCACTCAGGAGGCTAAAGATTAAGGTAATGTCTTGATCATTTAATCCATTTTGGACTTACATTCTAGTAGTGCAAGAATTATTGATTTTTACTATTTTGTTGTTAAAAAACCTCCATGCTCAGCTACTCCGTCTGTCATGGCTGTTGTGCACTTTCCAGTTTAGGGAGAATTCAATGATAGTGAGTACTGTGCTGGGACCCATTTCCATCAGCTGATCTCAAGAAGGCTCTCAATTAGTTTTTACAGGAGAATGTCTTGTGTGACACTTGATCCCTCTGCCTTCGGCGAGTCTTGGTGTCCATGCATATTATACTGTTAATTCTGGGGGGCTTGCAGTTTTTCAGGTAGAGGAATAGGCTGTAACTAACAGACTGTTTACTGCAGTCTTCTTCTCTAACTTGTTTTAAGTTTCAGTTTCTGAAAAAATAAGTAGTGGATTCTGTAGCATAATTACTGTTTTTCATGTTTGCCATCTAATATTGCTAAATAAAATGCCAGTTCCTGAGAAATGATACACTAGAATGCTATAATAATGCACTTTTGTCTTCTATCTCAGAGTTTATAACAAGTTAGAAGAGTTTATGTACATTGCAGGTTGAGTGCTAATGTAGGCTGCATAACTTTAGTTACCATCTTTCTGGTGATGTCTAAGCTTCTTATATAAGAAACATGCCATAAGAAAACTTATACCTAATTCAGATAAATCGATCAAGTGGGAACTAAGTAATCCATTAAACAATGTCTTTCATTAGTTTTTTAGAGCCCTACAGTAGGGTAATAAAGATCAGGTCATATTATTTGGTAATCATCAACCTTTAAAAATACTCCTTCACTTTATATACTGGAGGAGAGGAACTTTTTGCTGCTAATATAATTAATGATGAGGTGAGACAGCATTTCTTGATATCTACTCCTGGGCTGTAGAAGACAAATATGTATTTTTCCTCCTATGACATACTTTTAATCAAAAAAATGAATGCTGAACACAGGGTTTTTTTTACCTTGCTAAGTTTCTCTGTTCCACTTTTCCTCTGCTGAGATACAGAACCTTGTCTTTCCCCCAAGGCTCTGGTTATGTGTAGTACACTATCTATTTCTATAATTTGGGATAAAATGTGTTTATCCCAAAATAGTTTTATCCAATCACCTTTGGAAAGGATCATCCTGTATCAATACTATGAAGTAATTGTTTTTTACATATCTGTCTATACAAATTCACAGGAATGTTCTTGCTTCCTTTGAAGATTTTATTATACACTGCACACCTCTTGGTTACATACCTGCTCATCTGTTATTTTTAGTCACCCTTCACTTGTTTCTTACAGTAGTGAAAGTGAAATATATCTGTAACTACAGTGTACAAGTCACGGACCATCCCTAACAGCATTTGTAAGGTACTACTGCAAAATGATAGCCTGCATTAAATGTGGAGCTGGTGTTTTGGATCTCTCTATATCACTTTGGTATTTTGAATTAGAGGAGTGGATAGATAAGAAAAAAATGCAGGTCATCCCATTTTTTAATAAAATTGTCTTTTAATTTCAATGGTCTGTCTATTTGTAAGTCCATGTCTGCAACGTGATTAGTTTAAAGTGATTTTTGGTGCAAGGAAGATTTCATGTCTCCATATGCACAGCTGCATTTCTAAGGTGTCATTCTGGCACTGCAGAACTTCAGGGTTTAGGTTGAACAAAGAGATTCTCCTGGACACTTGATAAGGAGATTAATTATTAGCTATTATCATTAATTATTTTATCTGCACTTTGTGTCATTGTGTTGCAATTCTTAGACTGTAACTTTGTTAACTGCTACATGATGTAGACAGTGTCACAAACTGTCAGGAAAGCGGATTTGTAGTGAGATAGTACATGAGAAAGTGCAAAACCAAGTATCATCACAATTTTCTTAACTTTATCCTTTTCATTCATTCTTGCCAAGATTTTCTTTTCCTAGCATTACTGCCCTATTGTATTTTAGGGGGGTTGTGTGGAATACGAATAGCAGTTAAACATCTCCCATAATGAAATAAGTAACTTGTACATTTAGAGAGCCTCTTTAAAGAAGATCTGATCCCCTGCAGATTTTTTTGAGCAATCCGTGTATTATATATTTTATTCATGGAACTACTTCTTATACCTGCTTTTGTTTCTCCTGTTTCCTCATCAGTTTGATGGCTCACTGTACAGGCAAGCAAGTGTGGTAGAGAAGATAGATGTTGTTGTTCAGCAGTGTGGTAGAAAATTCATGGGCACACACACAAATAAAAAGCATTGGTCAGGAGAAGCATAAATGACAATAGCTTGAAGGCAGAATCAAGAATGCACAGACACAAGGACTGCTTCTCCTCATACATAAGCACAGAAATGTTGAAAGAAGAGGAAATAATTGACTAATACCCAAACTGCCTGTTCCTTAGCTCCAGATGCCCTGCTCACTGCCTTCTGCATTCTTCTGAATGTTTCTTTTTGTGCAGTCCTTATCACCCCAAGGACTGTATGAAGATATTAAGGAAAATAAAAAACACTTTAGACTGCAAAATTTAATCTAAACTTCTATTTTGTCTGATCTATTGCCCTTCAAATTCCTCTTCCAGAGTAAGAGGTGGCTATCTCATCATGAGGATATTTAAAATTAGATGGGTGCATACACTAGAAAAGAGCTTTTCTCATGGGAAAAAGCTGAGGTAAAGAGAACCGGTAGGAGTTTTCAACCACTCATCAAATCAGAAGTTGGACTTCGGTGACCATTTTCATACCTAAGGGTTAGAAATATACTGTGCTCCACACCCTCCACCTTCTTTAAATAGGCATTAGCATTCCAGAACAATAAAATTGTACCACCCATTAAATACTGCAATTAGGTTCTAATTGATTTCTATGTCATTTGAGCTTGGTATGCATTAATTGTTTATATCTTGATTCTCATTTCCATTCAGTCTTTTATTTCTGCATTCATAAAGCTTTATATTTCAGTATAAAGTAGGAGGATTGTAATATTTAATTTGAACACATTCAGTGGATAGGCTCCGAGTTCCCTCCAAAGGCCTTACTGATGCAAATCATGTAATCCGAAGATTCATGGCGTAGTTTCAGTTTTCGATTCTGAATTCCATAATCAGGTCTTACATTCCTAACATCACATAGGAAAAAAATAAGACATGAAATGTATGTATATATAATTTGATTTTTCCCCATATGTTAGAAAAAATATATCAATAAAAGTAATTAATTCCTAAGATATAATACATAGCCTCCTGACAAGATATATTCTTATGCTAGGCTGCATAACTCATAACATACTGTCTAATGCTGACTGACTGAGAAGTTTGTATTGCTCTTCATGCTGCAGTGAAATGCTGGTTGATGGTTGAGTCACTGATGCTTTAATAGAAAGTCTTAAATTTATACCTTCAAATAGATGTGATAAAATGTTGCAGCCCCATGTATTGCCTTTCTTTGTTGATTTTTCTTATGGTCTTCCGAGATTAGAGGGCAAACTCTCCTTTAAAAGGCAGATGCTGTTTTTCTGAAATGTTAAATTGACATTAATTTGCTCTGCTTTAGAAGACAGAGAGACATGTTGTAGATGCTCATGCATAACATAGATTGTAATAAGATCAGTTGCTGTTAACCCTTAAAGAAAAAAGGGTGTCTTTGTTGAATGGTAGTAAATCAGCTAGAGTCTTTGTTGAATAGTAGTGAATGAGCTAGTGTCCTGATTTCAGCTGGGATGGAGTTAATTTTCCTCTCAGTCGCTGGTGCAGTGCTGTGTTTTGGACTTGGTATAAGAACACTGTTGATAGCACACTGATGGGCTTGGTTGTTGCCAGGTAATATTTATACCAAGTCAAGGGCTATTCAGTTTCTCAGGCCCTGCCAGTGAGAGGGCTGGAGGGGCACAAGAAATTAGGGAGCGACACAGCCAGGACAGCTGGTCCGAACTAGCCAAAGGGATATTCCATACCACAGGATGTAATGCTGAGTATATGTAAGCTGGGGGAAGAACAAGAAAGCAGGAGAGATACTCAGTGCTATGGTGTTTGTCTTCCTAAGTAACCGTTACACGTGATGGAGCCCAGCTTTCCTGAGGATGGCTGAACACTTGCCTGAACCACTTGCATGGCAGGTGGTGAATGAATTCCTTGTGTTGCTTTGCTTGTGTGTGCAGCTTTTGTTTTAGCTATTAAACTGTCTTTATCTCAGCCCACAAGTTTTCTTGTTCTCACTCTTCCGATCCTCTCCCCCATCCCACTGTGCGGGGAGTAAGCGAGCAGCTGCGTGGTGCTTAGCCAGCATCCAGGGAGAAACCACCCAGAAGTGCACCAAGTCTGCAAAAATCTGTGAGCTAGGTAGATGAGCTGAAGTGTTCTGTTGACATGAAAGTATATTAGACTGTGAAGTTTCTTTTTTTCCTGTATTTTTCCTTCTGTGAACAGTAAAAGATAAATCATATACCACCTATATCTGAATTAGTCTCTTTGACTGAAGCTATATTATTTAATATATTAAAATGATCAAGAAAAGACTTGACTGTTAACCTACAGAATAAATGCTCCTTGTTTGTTTTTTGTAAGTAGCTGCAGCAAGGCATCTATGGGCATTTTCATTGCATCAATAGTGGGGACAATGTCTTACACTGTAAGTTTTCCCCTTGTCTTTTGCCCTAGAGTGAGCAGTTGTAGGTTGAGTGTATCTACCATGTAAAATAGTGTTAACTACTATAATTACCTACTTACCTCGACCTCTTTCTGCCAGCCTAGTTCTGCAGAGTCCGTCACCTTTCCATATTGAGAAATTCTGATATGGGTAAGAGATGTTTTTCAGCCTATCTGTCGCCCTTTGCATTCATTAAGTATGATGTGTGAGTTTCACTTTAGTGCAAGAGTGAAACTGCCCCATCGTATGACCTCTGCATAGGCCTAAGCTTTCATACAAAGTTTACCAGGCATATTAATTTGATTCTGAAGAAAGCATTTCTAAAAAAGAAGAAAAGCTTCTGAAGAATGTATTTCTTCAGAAAATCAGCACCTAATAACTTACTGTAAATATGTATCTAATGGAGTGTTCTTTTCTGTTTATGAAACAATGCTTTTCAAGATGGACAGGTGTGATCTGCCTGAATTTTTGAGACTGGATATTCAATACCTGCTAGTGGAATACAGCATGTCTTTCAGCTGGTCTGTCCAGGTAAATGGTTTCTTAAGAATGCATTGGAATGGTACAAAGTTTCAACTGCAGATGCTGCAGGTTTCAGGTTTTTGCTTGTTTGTTTTTTTTTCCTTGCATGAGTAAAGAAGCTACAATTCTTAAAACATAGTCAGGACAAACCTTACCTGATTATGATCTTTTTCAAAATTGAGCATTTTATCATTATACTTGAAATAAAGTATAATCTCTAGAATTTCACTGTGTCTAAGAAAGCTGGAATATAATCCCATGCTATCTTGAAATATACTTAAGAGGGTGTAGAGCAATTCTGTGGTAGGTCTGCACTTGTGGATGTCTTCAGGCAAAATATTTGCCCCCTTCATAAAGTCAGTGTCACGTGCCTTTCAACATTCTTAAACAGCTCAGCCCAACAAACTTTTACAAACGTTCAAAGGTGAGTGTACGCAAATAAAATGTCACAAGGCAAGAATCAAGATATCCTGCTGTAAATCGGAAATCATTACCCTTTAAAAATGGAAATGAAATTGTAACTGATTAAGTCCTTCAAATCTAGTCTCATCTTCCTTCTGGGTTTTCTTTTTCCCAGCGCAGTCAGTGGAGGAGCCTTCAGTGCTTTGCTCTTGTAGAGTAGCAGCAGCTCCTGGGTGAGATTTATGGAGACAGCTTCTTTAGGCACCTCACAAGTTGAGATGGGAGATGCCACTTGAAATTTTTCCCTTAGCACACTTTAGTAGCACACTTTTGGTTTGTACTGGCATATGTAGGTGCTGTGAACCAAAGCTGGTCTAAACATGAATTTATATTACCTCTGTGTCTTGCTATGTTTGGCAGTTGTCACAACTGGGAGATTTGGGGACAGTGATCTTCTTTGGAGGTTATGGTTAATTTTATGTATCAGGAGTTCCAAAGAATGCCTTTAAAGTACAATTTTATTTAGTGAGAGAAACCCATGTTTAATTGGTGCTTTTGATTTGTTAATTACCTACATGTGGTTTCTTTTTATCATATTTTTTTTGTATGCTTTCTTCCAGCCAGTTTTCTGTTCAAGCTGCATCTTTGATAAGGTGGTCTCTCTGAGTGTCTGACCACACATCATACTTGCTCATTATCTGCTTCTCAGTGTTGATGCCTAGTAAATGCAATTAATTTCTCATGGAAAATCATGTTTTACATGTCATTTAGGTCACATTCCTAAGACAGTGTGAATAAGACCAGGTATTTTTAGTCATTTGCTCAGTCCCCGTCACTATGGTAACAGGAAATTTTGTGACTGTGAGACAGATTTCTGTCTTACATCCTAGATTTGGGAGACTATTGCAACTTTTCACTGTGTCCACAGGCAGACTAGGAAAGGTTCATGCTTCCTCATTATTTAATTTATTTAGGGTCTCTTAGCCATGAAATGTTATCAAGGCTTGTTCGGCCATTTGAGGCAGTGTGTGGGCTTCTTATTCATTTTGAGTTCAAAACTATTATAAATTATGAATGTGTAAATTATGAATAATTGCTGAAATGTGGAGATATGCCTATGTCTAAAGGGCATCCATAAAATGATTTCTAACATGGAAGCATTTTGAATAAATGGCACTTATCTTTAACGTGCCCTCTCTTTCTTAGTCTTCTAATACAAATGTCATTATTTCTGAAGATAAGTTATTAACAGGGTATAACCTTGCTAAATTGCTTGGGAGAGGCACTGCAACTGGTTGAGTGTTTTGAATTGCTGAATACTGATTTGATGCAACTGTCTTCTGTGCCAGTGCAGAGCATCCGATACCATCAGACTGCTATTCAAGAATGGAAGGATAAGGCGGTGGGAGGATGTATGTATCTGGGCAGAATGGTGGAGAGATCTGATAATTACTATATTGAGCTTTTCCGGGTGAACGTTGCATCCTGTATGGCCATGTGACTGATCCATGGAAGGTTAAAACAAGAAAAGGGACACTGGTCTTGTGGCTATTTAGTCTGAGCACAGAGGGATAAAAAAAAAAATAAAAAAAATCAGATCTTATCTTGAAAGTTTTTTCATCTCATTTTACTTTTTTTTTTTTTTAATATGAATCTAAACATTGCTGAAGAAACAGGGTCTGTGAAAATAAGCGTCTGGATGTTTAATGTCCTGTTATTTTTCCATTTTCAGTATGAATACTGTCTTTGGCTAACAATAATTTAGGGAGGAGAAGCTTAAAGACTTTATCTTACATGTTCTCTTGAGAGTTTAATTACATCAGTCATACATAACTATAAATCTGATTTGTATGGGATCTGCTTATTTGATGTAAAGGTTAGATACTGAAGATAAGATAGTAGAAATATCAAAATAAGGCAAAAGTATTTGTAGCAAAATGCTAATATTCATCATTATATAGCAAAGAGCTTAATATTAAAACAGGAAAGAAGACTAACATAAAATCTGAACCAAATGTGAATTAGAAATATTGGGTGGAGTAGAAAAATGTATAGAATATATAGAAGCTACTAGAAATACTGTTTTGAATCTCTGTGTTTAGTACAAGCAAAGCTAATAAAATAATTTGACCAAACAAGACCATAGCAATGCCATTGTCAGGAACTGAAAAAGACTCTGGTACCTGGAGTGGACTTACGACTGCTGAATGGAGGCTTACACAGAAAAAACATGGTTTTGATTTCCTTTTGATATCTGCTTTTAAACTTCTGAGGAACAAAGGGAACTTCCTTTAGATCAAATGAATTTAACTACAGATGATTCTTTAGATATATTTATACATATATTGTTCCTCACAGTGTGAGGAAAAATTAGTGACTGCATTACTTGCTAACGCATTGCCCACTGAGGAGGTAGGAACTGACTGGAAATAATAGAATGTTTTTTTTATCAGTGGTGAGGTTTAGCTGCTGGTTTCAAGAAAAAGCCAATTAAAATGAAGGTCATAGTGCAGTGATTTTTAGATTTCATACAAAGTAATGATGGTATTTCATCATATTTGAAACCAATTTGTGCTGCTACTTCATTCTGCTACTGAAAAGCAGGATACCATGCACAATGCAGTCAGGAGAAAACCTCAGAGCAACACTGCTGTACTTTGTTTGAATAAAATAAGAAAAATAGAGATAATGAACTAATCAGTTTTGGCCATGTGCTTTGAGGTATCCATTCAAGTTATACCTAATTGTTAAGAAAAATATTTTAAGTGTTTTTCAGAAAGCAGTATTTTAGCCTATATTTAAATATTTTTTTTTTTCTCTGATTGATTTAAAGTGCTACATGTTCTATTCAGGTAAATATTTACATCGACTTCAAAACAACTATGCGTGTATGTAGGTTAGGTACTGGGACTGTTAGTTTTGCTTCTGGATTCACTGAAGAGTCCAGCAGTACTATCTTGTTATTTAATGTGTTCTGCAGTCACTGGAATTACTACTATTAATGCTGGTTGAGACTGAATTAGGTAAATAGCTGTGAGCTGATCCTGGTATATGTTGTTAAAGCAAACTGTTCACAGTTGTAGCATCCTGATAATTGGAGTATTTTCAAATAAAATGTAAACACATTAAGGATTTTATCTGCAGTTGGCCCTTCTGCGCTGCCTCTACTGAAAACCAGATTTTCCTATCTTTTTATTTGTGATCTTGATAACTAGTCTTGTATTTATATATTCAGTGTTTAGGCTAAGGATGTGTCGTGGTGTATTGCATATCACATATTCTACTTGAATTTGAATCACTGCCTATAAGCTATCTCAATTTATATCAACCTTGCCTCATTGCTGGCTGTTCTACATTTGCAGGGAGGTAGTAAAGCATCTCTTCATTTCAGTACAGAAGTGTCCAGATTTTTCATTTATTTTTTCATATATTAGTGGAAGGTAAGATTTTAGAGGAGCTTTTAGGTTGCAGATTGGTCTGGCTTGTTTGAAACAACAAAGGATAGTGCAAAACGATGAACATGTCAGACATGTCAAGGCAGTGTGTCTTCATTAAAGTCAATGCCAATTCCCTTTCAAGCTGCAGACAGGGAGGGGAGATGCAGAAGGTCCCCAGCATACGCTTCTTTACATGAAGCTGATAGAGGGTAGTAGAGCAGTCCCACACTGCCCCTGTCACAACCTGTGGTTCAGAGCTTAACTCATGCTCAGCCTTCATCATTTTCCAGTACCACTGGGCTGTTCCATGATAACTGGTGACTGTTACTGGGGCTTTTGGAAAGGTCTCATGTTTTTGGGGGTTCAGAGCTCAGAAATGGCACTGTCTGACTGAAAACACCCCAACACACCCTGCAGTTACTTTCTCTCTTAGTTCTTCCTTACTTACTGTGGTTCATATTTGTGACACCTTATGTATAAATTGTTAAATGTAAACAACACCTAATAGCAACGTCTGTTGCATTCATGCCAGAAAAGCCTTATTTATAGAGCAGGACTCTTCTGTGCTGAGTACTGTGCACATTTTGAAAGAAAAATATGCTTCCTGCATCACTCATGGGAAATTGCCTCTAAAACTGTTTATTTTTCATTAAACAAAATCTTAAAGAACAAGCAACGGGAAGCTATGAATGCTGTAATAGGAACAGAAGTGTAACAGCTCTCATGCATCTGGCAGAACACAATACTCGGGAGTTTCTTTCATTGTACTGTTGTTTAATAATGTTCTCCACACCTATGTGGTAATGAGCCCTGAGGCAGACGTAGGCTATCATTATGGCCATTTAAGCCAAATACAACATTAAGAAATATAAATTCCACCATGGAAGAACTCTACAAGAGAGTTGGTGATAATGAATGGATGCATTAATAAAATGTCATAACAGAGCTATTGCAAAGCTTTGCATTTCCTACATAATGTTTGCTGGATAAAGGCTAAATGCATATCTGATCTAATGATCCCTTCCGGTCTTAAAGACTGTGGCTCATTCACTATCAACTGCAGCAAAAGGAAATAAAATAAATATAGTATATTCCTCTTCTTGACTGCTGATTCCCTCCCAAAAGAATTACAGATTAATATGCGTTTAAAAGGTTAAAGAGCTCCCACAACATCTGGAATGTTTGTCGACAAGCATGCTTTCTAATCTACCACATATATACAACCATAAGCCTGTGTTTCTCTTTTTGTTTTTTCCTTTTTTCCTTTGAAAGGAAGGTAAATTTAATGCTTAAGAACATAATTTGCTTGAGTGTTTTTCTGTTAACATATCATCAGTATGCTCCTCCTGGGGTTGCCAGATCGGAACAGGAAACTAAGTTTGGGGTACCCACACAGCCCAGAGTACCCTAGGCCAGCCATGAACCTTGTTTTAACATGGTTAAAATGTTATTTATTTTTGACAGTAATGGTAGTTCAAAAGATCATCATGGATTTGTTAAGATGTCTTGATAATAAAGTTGAGACCTAAACAGAACAGATGTCCTGCTTAGTTGATGAAGAGAGTTTTTGAAAGTCTGTTCACATTTTGCATCACATTTAGAATTATTCTAAAAATCTACTTTGGAACAACAATGCAACTATCTGAGAAGTAAATTTTCTCCTCAAAATTCTCCTTTGCTACAGTGTCTACAGGATAGTTGACAACAGTTGAACTGGTAGTATGCTGACACTGCTGCCTGTCATCCAGACTGATGCTGCTTTATTTATATTCTCCTGTCTAGTCTCTTCCTCTTACACCTAAGCTATAAAATCTTGGACTGGCTTTTTGTTCCATCTGTGTTAGAATCTGGCTCTGAGGGTGTTGTTCTGTGCCTAGGGCTCCTGAGCACTATCCTAATACTAATAGATTGTACGAATAACGATGCATTGTCAAATCTGCTTTAAAGAAAGTTGGGGAATTTTTAAATTTAAATGATGGAACTTCTCTACATCCATATAGGCAGAGTATAACTCCTTACATTTGACTAGTTTTCTGTGCCAGCTGCATCTCTTTACATCCAAATATGGGAAGGATGATATCTATCACCATGAATCCAGTGGCAGGTATTGAATGGGAGGCACGACAGGGTTGCAGTAGTTATCCATCAGTGTATGGCCAGTGGTGGAACACAGAGCAGTGTTTATGCTGGTCTGACTGCTTCTGGGACCATCTGGCTGAAGATTATGGAGAAAGGACCTTCCCCGGGCCAGCATTTTTCATTGCAAATACTTATCACAAATGTATGGAGTGTAACCTCTTGGCTGAAGCTTAGAATGCTTTTCCCTCACTCTCTCTAATGACACTGTTTAGTATCACTGCAATAGAGTGGCTTGATCAGGTTGCCTGTCTTCTCTCTTAGCACTTTGGCCTGTCTCAGGCCCAGAAGGGCCATTTCATCAGACCACAACCCTTTCCACCTACAGTTTATGTTTTCATTAGTGTCACTAAAAGAAATTTATTTTTTATATAAATATTACCGGCTCTGTTTGGTAATAGATTTCATACAATAATATTAAATGCAATTAATTCCCTTAATACAATAGCACCCACATTTTCAAACCTTTTTAAAGGTTTAAGTAAATCAGCATGTGCGCCACACAGTAATGGTTAACAAATAATGATAATGCTGCTTTGTCTGTTTTACAGACTCTAGGAGATTTTCCAAGTCACCAACTGGTACGTGTAGGCAGTCCCCATTTCATTATTATGGACAAACATGAAAGTATTGTAGCAGTGTGCACCCACTGATTTGTCTCCCGCTCATCCTCATCTGCCTCTGTCCTCAATTTTCTCTTTGCTGTGGCTAGATACTGTTCAGCTGTTGAAATCTCTGACTGTTGGTGGGTTAGTATCCACATGAAGTAATTCATAAAATGGTTTGGGTCAGAAGGGACCGTAAAGATCCGCTGGGTTCTAACCCCCCTGCCATAGGCAGGGACACCTTCCACTAGACCGTGTTGCTCAATGCCCCATCCAGCCTGGCCTTGAGCACTGCCAGGTCTGGGGCATCCACATCTGCTCTGGGCAACTTGTTCCAGTGCCTCATCACTTTCATCATAAAGAATTTCTTCCTTGTACCTAATCTAAATCTACTCTTTTTCAGTTACAAGCCATTCCTCCTTGTCCTGTTGCTACGTGCCCTTGTAAAAAGCCCCTCTCCAGCTTTCTTGTAGGCCCCTTTAGGTACTGGAAGGTCTGCGGAGCCTTCTCTCGGCTGAGCAACCCCAATTCTCTCAGCCTGTCTTCATAGGAGAGGTGCTCCAGGGCTCTGATCAATTTTGTGGCCCTCCTCTGGACTTGCCTCAACAGGTCGATATACTTCTTCTGTTGGGGGCTCCAGAGCTGAATTCAGGACTCCAGGTGGGGTCTCACAAGAGCCAAGGGAGAGAATCCCCCCCCTCAGCCTGCTGGCCATGCTTCTTTTGATGCAGCCCAGGATACAGTTGCTTTCTGTGCTGCAAGTGGCTCCACAACCCCTCTGGGCAGCCTGTTTCAGTGCTCTGTCACCCTCGGAGTAAAGAAGAAAAGAATCCCCTCTTTTGACCTGCTGGTCATGCTTCTTTTGATGCAGCCCAGGATACAGGTGCTTTCTGGGCTCCAGGACTCCACAACCCCGCTGGGCAGCCTGTTTCAGTGTTGTCACCCTCAAAGTAAAGAAGTTTTTCCTCATATTCAGAAGGAGCTTATTGTTTGTCAGTTTGTGCCCGTTACCTCTTGTCCTGTTGTTGTGCGCTACTGAAAAGAGCCTGTTCCCACCCTCTTGAGGCTCCACCTTAGGATATTTATATGCTTTGATAAGATCCCCTCTCAGTCTTCTCCAGGCTAAACAGGCCCAGCTCTCTCAGCCTTTCCTCATCAGGGAGATGCTCCAGGCCCCTCATTATCTTTGTAACCCTCCGCTGGACCCTCTCCATAGTTTCCTGTGTCTCTTGAACTGGGGAGCCCAGAACTGGACACAGTACTCTAGGTGCGGCCTCACCAGGTCAGAGTAGAGCAAGAAGATAACCTCCCTCTACCTGCTGGCCCTGCTCCTCCAAATGCACTGCGGCATCCCATCGGCCATGTTGGCCACCAGGGCTCACTGCTGGCTCATGGGCAATTTGATGTCCACTAAGACTCCCAGGCCCTTCTCCACAGAGCTGCCTTCCAGCAGGCAAGCCCCAGCCTGTACTGGTGCTCCCTATATACAGGACTTTAGTTTTGCAGGGTCTACTGTTGTAGAAGGCCACCAGTTTTGTCAGGCACATATTGCCCTTAGTGGAGCCATTTTGTCTGTCAATAATCACCAAAAAATGAAGCCCCTTCCATTAAGAGAACTCATCAAGTTCACTTGTGTCTTAATGGCATTAGCTTTTAAAACTTTTTTCCATGTAGAATTTTACTTTAGTTTCTTAACTAAATGAAGTGCTCTTGAAGGCGCACCAATACGGATGGAGCAGATTCATCACTTCTTATGCCTTAATGGCTGCATATTGATTAAAACGTCTTAGGATGATGTTTGCTCTTTTTGCAGTTGTGTTGGTAACTGCTGTTTGGTTTGTTGTCCGCTACAGCACAAATCTTTACTGTTGTCTAGACAGTTTCCCCCATTTTTGAACTTGTGATTATTTATTTCCAAGTTTACTACTTTGCACTTGTCCTTATTGAATTTTATCTTATTGACTTTGGGCTATTTCTCCAATTTATCAAGATAATTTTGAGTTTGCTCTCCTGTAAAGTTCTTGTAACAGCTTCCAACATGGTGTCATCTACAAGCTTTATAAGTGTCTTCTCTATTCCATTATATTAGTAGTCATTAATGAACATATTGAATAGAACTGGACTCAGGACAGACCTCACTTTGTACTTCATCTCAATTTTGACAGAAAAGTATCTATCCACCCTTTGAGGTGGATATTTTGATCCATAAAAAAAAAATAAATGAGTCAGCAGAAAATATGAGCTTGAAGATTAGGTAGCTATTAAGCGATTCACAAATTCTAGCATAGAATATCAGTATGTGGGAGAGAAATTAAATGTTCACCATTTATTGCTACAAATATGTCTTTTACATGATTTAAAAAGGTTTATTCTCCAATAATAAGTGAAAAGATTTATCGTTGCAGTGATTTTTGTAAGAAAGATATTTATTAGGTTTTATAACTCTGAAGAACCTCTTGCTGTCCATGAGGAGATGGTCAATATAAATTGACATAACTCACCGCTATTAAAATATATATTATAATATTTATAATATATTTAATATATGCACAGTACAAGGCATCTATGTAGATGTGGATATGTATGTATAGTGCGTATAGAACATTGTCCTGCTTTCAGGTGGCAGAGTTAATTTTCTTCTTAGTAGTTAGTACAGTGCTGTGTTTCGGCTCTGATGTGAGAGCAGTGTTGATAGGACACTGATGGTTTTAGTTGTTGCTGGGTGATATTTATACTAAATCAAAGACTTTTCAGTTCCTTGGTCCCTGCCAGCCAGAGGGCTGGGGTGGCACAGGAAACTGGGAGGGGACACAGCCAGGACAGGTGACCCAAACCAGTCAAAGGGATATTCCAGACCATATGGCATCATGCTGAGTATATAAACCGGGGAAAGAAGAAGGAAGGGGGGGACTTGTGGCATTATGGCATTTGTCTTCCCGAGTAACTGTTACGTGTGACGGAGCCTGGCTTTCCTGGGGCTAGCCGAAGACCCGCCCACCGATGGAAAGTAGTGAATGAATTCCTTGCTTTGCTTTGCTTGCATGCACAGCTTTTGCTTTACCTATTAAAGTGTTCTTAAAATCTCCACCCTTGAGTTTTACATTCCTTTCCGATACATCTCCCCATCCCTCGGTGTGAGGGGGAGTGAGCAAGTGGCTGCGCAGTACTTGGTTGCCATCTGGGGTTAAACCATGACAAACATAGAAATAAAGCTGAAGCATTGTATAATATAACATGAAATAAAAAAAGGGCTATATCCACTGAACAGAAATCACTTGTTAAACATAAGGAAATATAAATAATCACTGCTCCATATGCCAAGACCTCTTGACAGAGTAATGAATGTAGAGTTTGAACATACTATTTGATAACTACAAAGGAAGAATCATTCTAATATCCAGTTTATGTACTAGTTTATGTGTTATGTTTGTTTCATCTTTTTTAGCAATTTTTATCCATACTTCAAAAGCACAATAATCTTTCCAATACTGCTTTGTTTTAGATAAGTGTATATTATTCTCATTTCTTATTTCTTAGATGGAGGGTTGAAATTATTTGTCTCTGATCGTATACTGAATTGGTCTTAGAAATTTGGTCTGAATTGTTTAAAATTGGCTTAGAACTGGCCCATGCTCATCAAATAGGTGCTTTCTAAGGACCAGCTTATATTTTTGTCTGTCTTTCATATGTGTATGTGTATACACACTCATATTTAGTCATCCCCCCAGGTGTGTACCTAACACCCATGTACTCAACTTCAGCTAGCTCTTGTTGCCTGTGAGACAGCTACTGCTCATGAAAAAATGGTCCCTGGATTTTTTATGTCAGTAGTGAATGTGTGCACGAGACTGAGTAGGATACAAAGGCTAATTTTGTTTAAACAAAAATCAGACTTGCTTTTTCTGATGAAAAATAGTTGTCAAAAGCAGAGAAACTGCCCAATTTGTTTAATAGAACCCCAAAATCTTAATTTCGCTATGTTTTTCTTCCTGGTAGGTTTTGAATAACTTGACACATTTTAGGCAAATTCCAATCTATCAGTAATAACAACATCCAGCTTTTTGTCATGACTACAAAAGTAGGAGCTCCATTAAAATTGCTTTGCTGATTAATGCTATGTTATTCTACAGGATCCTTTTCTAGTTGAAAGCAGTGACAAAAACCCCTTGTAAAATGGGACAAATGAGACCTACAGCAAAGCAGTTTTAACTGTAATAATGGTTTATACAACTTTATATTAAAAATGACAGGATTGTTGTTTGCTGTCATCTGCTTTACACTTTATTTGCAATATTATTTTTTTTCCTTAAATCAATGAAGCTGGTGTTTTCTTTCTGCTGCTATGTAAATTGAGTAACAACATTTTATTTAAAATGTTCTATCACATGTTCCTGTAATCCATAGTCACATGCAAAGCTCTCTCAGGTTAGATGGCATGAACTTAATCAACCATTTGATTGACTTAGATGTGCTGCCTGTTTTGAAGAATAGCCCACTATAAAACAAGTCATCCACCCTTAAAACCTAAAGAAAAAAAGTTTCTGTAGTGAAATTCTATTATGCAATATCATCACATCAAACATTTGTGATATTAAAAACTGATGTTCATATAAACCCATTTCTGTTAAGTTCATGTCCTGACAAATATTTTGAGCTTATAGGTTAAGATTCTGCCCCTTTCACACCTGGTTTAAGAATGACATAGCTACAGAAAATGTAATTTAAGAGCTCTGTAGTTACGTGAATTCTGTCATATAGATATTCTGTGTTTTCAGACTTACCAAGACCTTTACTTCCTTTCAGATTATGATCTTTTTTGCATTCTGTTGTAGTAACTCTAAAATGAAGTAGTATTTCTCAATCTGTAATTATTTTCTTTTTCCTCTGTATTTTCTTTGGCATTCTGTTCAGTAGAAGGATTAAATACTTGTGTGGCTATCAATTGTATATCTGCTAAATCAAAACCAGGACAAAACATCCTCTTTAACTGTAAACTCTCCTAGAGAATTACAAGCATGTGATTTGGCTATCAGTGTTTGTGTTTCCCCTAAAGAAAACAGACTTGGTTGTCAGTTTTGATGACGAGTAACAGTTTTCTGTTGTTTGACTTGCTGGGACTACATTGATGTCAGTTCTGCTATTCTATCTGAAACTTAATTTTAGTGTAATATCACTATTATTGTCTGTCACCCAGCAAGAAGCTGTTTCTGCACTGGGGACATCACTGTGACCATCATTGTTGGAGTTTTCTCCTCTGCTTCATGTGTTATTATTTAGATTTCTTTAAGTTGTGCTGAAAGCTGCGTATTTGTGGTAATTTCTTTTGAAACCATGGTTTGAAACTGCACCCCTTGTGTTGGATGCCTTTTATATAATGTTGTGATAACCATCCAACTTCTTGAAACAATGTCTCTAGAACATATGTGGAGGATAAGATCCAAGATGTCTCTCTGCTGTAGTTCAAGACAGCATCTAATAAATCCCTGTGTGGTAGATGACTAAATACTGTAGGATACCCATCAACAGACTGCATTTTCTTAAAAAAAGTTATCAACACTGTCAGCTAAACACTGCACTTCGAAAACTATAAAAAACTATGTTTTTCTGCATTTCTATATTAATAAATGTTTTCTTTTAAATGGAAAACTACAAAAACCCCAACCCCACCTACTTCTAGATTTCCTAGTTTCTTATCCAAGAACGTGCAATCGTGATGTATGTAGTTGTCCTGGTTTTGCTGGGACAGAGTTAATAGAGTTTAATACGATGAAGGATAACATACCTGTAAGTCTCAGAAAATTTTCCAGACTAAATTTTTAAGTGTCAGTTAGATATTTCAAAGTGTATGGTCTTCTAAATATACAGACAGGCCCTCACTTGTAGGGTTTAATCCAGAAGCCAATGAAAACAATAGAAAAACTGATGGAAATGAAGCTCATCGCTCCAAATAATTGGTCCTGGCCATAGGTTCAGAGATATATGGGAAACTCTCATTTAAATATTGGTATAATATTCTCACACTGTGTTAAATATTTCTGTGACAGTAATTAAATAATTACTTAAGCCACTTATATCCCTTTTTTTGAAACACTTCATGATATCAGATTAAATATCTGTAAAAATTAAATTAAAAGTTTATGCTAGTATGATGAATACAGTTACTAAAGCTGCTTTTGCTATTTTGGTTTTCCAGTACTGGAAGGCTATTTGAATGAAACAGAAAGGGCCTAGGTAAAAACCTGAGAATTAAAATTTAAGATTTTTATTACTGTCTTTATCCTGGAAAAAAAGGAGCATCTGTGTTACACAGCTTTACTTATTTATGGTCCATTCCCTTAAATCCTGTAGAAACAATAGCAGCAAAGTCCCTGGAAAATGCTGATATTTTATGAAGATCTATCAATTCCATCAGTATTTCTAGGTCAAGGAGAAAACTGGTATTATGAGGAACTGTTTTGACAATATTCTGTTTTACTGATGGTTTTGGGACTGCTCTTTTCTAGAACTTTATTCTAATGAGGAAGAATCTTATTGTAATGGAATTAATGGGAATCACCCTGCTTTTTTTGTGGGGGTTTGACAGGGTTAATGGTATATTTTGTGTTAAAGACTCATGTAACCATTTGAAATAGCATGATCCAGAATAGAAATTGCATTTCTACTAATTTTGCTGTCTGTCATGGCATAATATCTTTGCCATTTTAAAATAAAATTGCACCTGGGTAACGACTAGAAGTTATTTAGACTCTCACAGCTTGAGCCTATGCTTCCTGCAGTTGAAAACAAATCTGCTGCTGACAATAATGATACAGGAAAATACATTTTTTTACTTTCAGAAATGACCAGGAAGCCATTGGTATGTGTAAACTTATATTTCTTAAATTTAAGCCATTGCTTTTATATTGCCAAGTTTGTATGGGACACCTGTACACAGAAGTGGGAATTTCAAGACCTCGTAAAGCTATATCTAGTCTGTGTGATGGATTGTGCTTTGATACCCTTCAAAACTGTAGGCCCTTGATCAGCCAGGGCAGAATTAGGCCTTTTGTCAAAGCATGAGGGAAAAAAAGGTGCTTATTACACTGGTTCTTCCCTTCCCTTGAATATGGAGTAGTTCAAGCAATACCTCATGCAGAAGAAATGGGCATGTACATTTTCTGTTATTAAATACATTGTCAGTGACACCTTAACATAATAGCTCATGAAATGTACTGGCCACAGATATAATTATGGAAATGACAGGGAAAGGGAAGAATGTGGAAAATGGAGATAACTACCCAAAAATGTCTGAATATGAATCCTAATATTTAAATAAACTTTTTGGTACAAAAAGTACAAAAGTTCAATTTGGATCAATATGTAATTCTTTTGTTCTTCTGAGTTCAGCTTATACATGATTAAAATTTCACAAGAACTACCACCTACATGAAATTTCAGCCAAATAGTGAAAAAAATGGCATAGTAGCTTATCTTCTGCCCCCTTTAAAGGTAGAAATGTTATTAAAGTTTAGAGGATCACGGTTTATAACCTTGGCTTTGTCAAACGCAAACATCTTCCTAATTTATCTTCAGACTTCATCCATGGCTGAAACAAAGTTGAAGGCATATAGATATCTCTTCACCCCAAGACTACTGATAGTGTTTGTTTGTATACCCCTGTTAGGAGGTAATAAAGCACGCAGATTTTTTATACTTTTTTCCTAAGTCCTCTATTTCTTTAAATGAACATAAAATTGAAATAGAGCTTTTCTTCAATGTTCACAAGAAGTAATGGACCATGGTGCTTCATGGAAAACTTGAAATGGAATAACGTGTAATAGCTGACACAGCCTTTGGCTCTTGCCTTAGGAGATGTAGCTCATCTCTGTTTTCCATTTACTCCTTCTCTAAAGCATATCTCCTAGAGAGAATACATTTCAACTTGCACAGTTTTCGAAATACTATACACTGTATGAAATCTAAAAATGTAGAACTGGCTTAATTGTTGAAAACTGTTTGACCTTTCAGGCCCTTGAGATGCCTTGTGTAGGTGAGCTTGGGTGTTTTTACAGAACATTAAATCCAAAAGCATATTTTAAGATATAAGCCAGAGCCATCCCTAGAACTCAGCCTTTTCAAAAGCAGTGGGAAAGTTCTCATTAATTAATTGTAATGGTGAATGATTAGGGGATAACATAGGAGACTCGGAGTTGACTCCCATATGCCATCTACATGTTTCCCACCACCCTGCTGTCCTGTTAATTTTTATCAACATGGGAGATAAGGTTAATTTCTATGAACTAACAGCTGAAACTCTGAAATTCTGGTGTCTTTTGTTGGTTTGTGTCACAACCTGAGTGTTATTTAAACATCTATTTTTTCATATTTAATACTGGATAATACTCTAGAGGCCTCTTTAAAACAGCTAATGTTCCCTTTGGCACTGAAATCCACTTACCTTAACTGACTTCTGTTAGACTTCAACCTGATTCTCAGAGTCACAATGGTAATATTCATTTTAATGTCCCAACAGGCTCTTAGTATTCATCAAATATTTGATTTACATTTCTAATAAGGCTTATGGAATGCAGAAACATGAAACTCATACTCTGCCATGGTTCTAACTACTGTCTCTTTCATTAACACTGTGAATTATTTCTCCAAAATAATTAAAAACTGTAATTGAATATACTGGAATAATTTTTGAAAATTAGTTTAATTATTCCAGTGCTTCTATTTGGAAAGATCACATAATTTATAATAACAGAATAGTCAAATATGAATTCACTCTATCTTAGAGTCCTTTTGTTTATAGTTACCTTTTAAGAAAACATATATACTTGAAATGCATATGCTTATTAAGCAACACAGTTACAATGTAGATGTTTTGTACTCCAAATTCTACCAAAAAGAATAATCTCAGAATTATTTCAACAATTAATAGGTTTGTTCTCCCCCTAGTAATTAGTTTTTTCTATATGCATACTGTCATATAGAAAATATTCTTTACCTGAGCTAACTGTTGTATATTTAGCCACAGTAAAATGGGATATGCAAATGAAGCATGTGTACTGTATGTAGAATTACTTATACACCAGAAATCATTACACTGTGTATACAAAAACAAAAGTGCAACTGAAATAACTAGGAGATTAATTGAAAGAGTAAAAAACTCCTGGTATATCCACACTTGTGGAAGTATACTGCTGCTGTGTAGGCAACGGCAGAGTTTTGCTAGGGTTCATCGGTGGCTTCCTGTGCACGAAACTAAGGAGGTTTGTGATTCATCAGAGGCATGACCAGAAGGTCTGAAAGCTGGCCATAAATGTCTGAACAGCATTTTCCAGCTGCTGCTGCAATATATTGAATTGTGGGTCTGAATGGTGTTTTGACCATTACAAATGTAGGCAGGAAGTGTATTGAAGGGAGCAGAAAAACTAGGCTAAGAGAAAACCTGAACTGGAAATTTGGTAGGAAAGAGAACTGGAGTGAAGGAACAGGATGGGAGATCAGTACAATAATAAAAAGACAGGTATCTTAGTAACTTGAAAAAAATAATAAAAAAAAAAATCTTCAAACTGTGGGGCTCCAACTGCCCCAGGGATCCTAGTCAGTTCTTTGGCGAGATGCAAAATGGTATCTGCTGGGGACCTGCTCCCAGCAATGGTTGTATTCTCTGAGTTATTGGACTGCCGTGGTGTGGGTAAGCATAGGGCATGCACAGCTATAGCAACGTGTTGCTCACATGTCTTAATTCTAGTTACACAGAGGGCTTGTGGGTGAATGGCTGGCAATACTGCTGTGCCTATAAACAAATGCTTCATAAGCTACTGATTCCCATTGTGGTAATCCTTGTGTCTCCTGTTTGTCTTGTGATGCACCCAGTACCTCTTATTCACAGCCAGAACTGATTCCTGGTTCGGTTGTTGGGGTTTTTTTTCAGTACAGTTTATAGTGTTTGAACTTGTAAAATTTTAAATGTCATGTGTGTGTGTGTGAGTTACTTCAGGGGTTGCTTTTGCTGCATGACAGAGTATAGTTTATAGCACTGCAGGGCTAATTCTTGAACCAGGACAATACCACCATGTCAGCACACGTGCAGAACCTGGACTAATTAGCCTTACTGAGAGACATGGCTAATTAGTCCAGACTTAACACAAATCTAACCATGCTTCTGGGAGCTGAGTTGGTATTGCTGTGTGGTAATATGTCAGCCTACTAATTCATTCAGAGCTCTCTGCGGGATCTCTGAGTGGACTGGGTCATCAGCTACACCCTCAGATGGCTCCCTTTTTGGGAAGCTTTATGGCACGGAAGCTCTTAGGATGTCACCAGGTTTAACCTCAAAGAACTGACAAAGGCATCAAAGATGGTTTCCTTATTCTAAACTTTGTTTCCAAACTCAGTCTGCCAGCATTTTCTATTCTTCAGTTCACATCAAAGGCTCATTTGCTCATCCAGACTCCTGAGCTTTCTGTTCTTCTCTGTCTTGCTGGCTCCAGTGGTGGATCTTCAGTGGCAGAGTCCCCTTTCCAGTCCTGACAGAGCCACAGGCTCAGTGCAGTGTGCAGGGGACATTATTAATTACTTTGCCCAACTTCGGTGTTTTGGCTTGTTCATTGTGAAGCAGCTGAGTGCTGAGACAGTGAGCAATGCTGAGGGTCAACTGCTGGACCAGGCACCTGCCACGGGTGTCCTTTACAATATCCTCCCCAAACCCAGTATCAGGAAAAGCGGGATCAGATTTTCTTGTGTAATTACAATTATTTTCTATAGCAGTGATATGAGAGGAAAGGGGTAGAATCTGTTTAATTCTACCTCGTTTGGTCTGTTTCAAATCACTGTGTTTGTTTTTTGTGCTAGTATTTTGTTACCTAACCTTGCTTGATTTTATATTTGGCTCCTGCAAACTGTATGAAAATGTTGCAGACTGCAGCATAGGAAGGACAAATAAAAGCCATGTGAGGGGAAGATGTGGTGCATAGTAGAAGAATAGTAGGCTATTTCCCTGTGTTGTTCCCTCCAGGCAAACAATATTAAGTGGTTGAATTGCTTAGTGAATATTACTCTTTTCATCTGGTCTTATTCCATACATTTTACCAGACTGAATAGTGATTATTAATAAGTGAAATTTTAATAGGTCTTGTAAAAATACTGCTCCATGTAAAAAATTGCTAATTTAGCCCCAAAAGAACTATTACAACAGCTGTGTATAATCACTTTTTTTCTGAAAAAAACAGTAGGGTTTGGACAGCTGGGGCTGTGTGTGCACTGGGGGCAGAGAATAGCTTTTATTGTTGTCCTATTATTTCAAGAAAGGAGATTATTGAGTAACCTAAGAATTCTTGGAGCTGTTTAGCACTTTCCCAGTTCGTGCCAGAGAGAATCACGCATTTACTGCTAATGAGCAGAATGCAGCTTTATGACTTTGTCTGAATATTTTCCCTGAGATGACTTCCTTTACCACTGAAATATTGGCAGAACCCCTCCTGTTGGTTTTAATGAGGAAGGATTGGACCTTTAATAAGCATCACGGTCACGTAAGCTTGGGGTTTGTTTTTTTAGCATCGTGCTTTTTAAGTGTTTTTAGTTACTGCCTGCAGTGTATACAGCTGTGAACTTGGGTAATAAATAAGGATTATTTCTATGAAGAAACCTTTGGCAGCAATTTTTGCTTTGCTGAGGTAAGCTGTTAGTCATCTGCCACCAAAGGGTAATCAGCTAGATTTTAAATATTGCTGTGTCTTTCTACTTTTACTGTATTTTTGATTAGTCAATAAATACATGTTCAGTCTATTTACAAAGCCCAGCAATCAGTATAGATGCAAGATACATTGCTGAAAAGAAACAAACCAACAACAGCTAATTGTAAAGCTTTTGGTTGTTCTAAGAAAAGTTTGGGCTCACTTGGAAGTTAGTGGAATGTTGTAAGGCTTCATTATAAAAACATCACAACGAAAAAATTGTGTTGACAGGTGGTAAAGTACATTCACAAGATTGGATAAACTTGTTCACTGATAGTAAAAGTGAAGCCAGAGAAACTGCACTCCCTGATACTAAGGGTGAATTTGAGCTTGGGTACCCTGCAGGCAAACACAATTCAGATTCGAGTCTAAATTTAGGCTTCTAAATGCAAATCTAGGAACCTGCCTGATTTTCACAAGTATTTAGTACTGAGTCAAGGAGGGTGTCTTGTGTAATAAAGTAAATATAGAGATAAGAGAGGAACCATAGTTTTATATTCTTGCTTTTTATGAAATAATTCAGAGACAAAAATCTTTATCATCCTAACTCTCCCTCCTGAATCCCCAAAGAAAAAGTGGTGAGAAAAACTAAGAAAAAGTTGTAACAAAAGGTAGTGTGCCAATGGAATTGTTTGGCATATTGAGTAAATAAAAATGGCAGTGGCCTGACATGGTTAAAAAGCAATGTCCTGGCTTACAGGTAGAGAGTAAGGAAGTTAGCTGTTTGGGTCCTTACTTACCCAGCCAAAAAGAGAGGGGTTCTAGTTGCATTACAGACAAACTGGGCATGTGCTATATTCAGTCATTGGATATACTGCAACAGTATCAAATAAAAAGTAATGGTTTAGCCATATCCAAAGAAACTCTCCTGATAAATAAGGAACATGGTGTATCATCAGGTATTGTTCTGTACCTCTGCTGTTTTTCGTCCATAAGAAGGACGTGTGCATTATGCAGATACTTTTGGATCAAATCTGGTTTGAATAAACCTCTTGGTATTTTAACTTGTAAAGACTATCTGATAGCAAAATATTGGGATGCATAATACTGCTTCACCTCAGTAAAGCAGTCCTTGTGCTTAAAGACTTCATTCCTTGGAATAATCAAGATCATATCTGTTATCATGTAGCAAAGTCTTTCTCTTTTCCACTCAGTTCAGTAAGAGGCATTTTCATGGGAAAAGGTAAATAGATAAAATGAAAGTTGCCGCTGCACAAAATAATCAGATTTGGTTATACATTTATAACAGAATATAGAGAGACTGGGAGCACTTTAAGGCCCATAGATAAAACTGTCAAGAGAAGCTGCTTGAATGTTCCACTTTCGAGATGTCCGTCAAGCTTGTAATGTAGGTATGGATGCTTCCAGATGTTCATCTGATGATTTTCCACCACTGTATCTTCAACAGTGCATCACCATGTATGTCACGTGGCATTCCAAAGGAGAGAATTTAAGGTTTCAATAAGATGACAACTTTTCCTTTATGCCACTTTTTTCAGACTATGCCAGTTTTTAGGAGAAAACTGTCCTTCAGCTCTTTGGACTATATTCAGTCATTGGCTATATTTCAACAATAAATACATCAACTGAATTGTGCAATCTTATCGTAGAAGATGAATTTATTAAGTGTGCACCATATTGTTCATTTTTGCATATCCTTGTCTGTTTTTAATCTTTGGAATGTAGTAGTGCCTTAAAGGACATCGTTAGATAATGGTAGGCCAGACTGTGAATTTGAAAACTTGCAGTTTTTCAAAAAAGGAGAGTAAAACCATCCTAAAATTAAGAAGCGGTGTAGGGAATCCAGTAATGTAAGTAATTCTGACATGCAGCAATAGTCTGAGCAATATTGAAGCACCTATGGAGCTGGAAAATGTATTTGAGCCAGTGGTTAGCTGCCATAGATGGCAGAAGAACATACAAAAGGATTAGTTTACAGTTGGTTCTGGGAAGCAGGGCACAGAAAGAGAGCTGCAGAAGCTTGGGAATTATGCCCAGCTCTGCTACAGTCTTACTGTGTAACCTGAATAGTTGTTTCACATTTTTGTTTCTTCCCAACGCTCAGTTTTGACTGTTCCTGACCTGATGTTACCATATGAATGGTGGTGGGAAATCAAGGTTTAGACTGTAAATTCCCCTGGGCAGAGCACCATCCTGTGTGCTTGCACAATGCCTGGCACAATAGAGCTGCTATCTCTGTGGGGGACTGAAGGCATTACTGTAATATATCAATATTTTAATCATCTGCCTTATTTCATCTGTTATCTCACAACTGTTTAGAGTAATTTGGATATTTGTTTCCTTTGCACATTTAAAGTGGTCCCAGGGAGACTTCAGTGGATTGAGGTTCAGGGATCATGTGGACCTGATTATTCAAATTCCCTGCACCTGTGGGGCTTTCTTTTGATATTGCATGTTTCAAACTGAATGTTCACTAAATACAATGAATTTAAAATATGGAAAAAATGAATTAAATGAAAACATTAGAACTGCATCTAAGTTTATAATCAGCATGATGTGGGGGATGGAAATGAATGTGGAACCCAGCTGAACAGTGTGTTGGCATAAGAACTCTTGACTTACAGCTGTTCCTTTGTTCTTTTTTGTTAGTTTTACAGCATTTTTTTTCTAGAAAACCTTACTTTGCATGAAAGACAAATTCATACAAGAAGATTGTTTAGCTTTGTGCATCATAATTTAGACAGAGTGAATTGAAATCTGTTGAAGTTGCACAGCATTCTGATGGAGTGGGCAGTTTAGCCTAATAGGTCATTTCTGTCCAAAATTAAAACCTAGTATTTTTCTGAAATGTAAAAATCAGCTCTGACAGAAGTATTCTTACAGTCTAGTAAGGCTAACATGTCTTTAATACCAGAATTACTGAGATAAAAAAAGAAAACAAAAACCCATTACAAGAACTAGATGTTGAAATTGTCTGTAAATAGCTTCTTTAGACATTTTAAAAGAATAAGGCGGATGGGTAAGAGTGAAGGACTCTGCCAAACATCCCTAGTCTACTGCAAGTAGTTCTGAGATTCTTTCTCATAAGGCTTGGTTTCAGTTGTTGTTTTTTCCACAAAGTAACTGGTGAGGAAAGCCACCACTCCTTTTCCTGTGAGACCATAGAATAATTCAGGTTGGAAGGAACCTCGAGAGGTCTCTGGTTCCACCTCCTGCTGAAAGAAGGCTTAACTATGAGGTCACACCAGGTTGCTCAGCATTTAATCCAATATGACCTTGAAAACCTGCAGGAATGAAAACTGCAGAACCTTCCTTTGATGCCCTCATGGCCAATAAGTTTTTCCTTTTATTAAGTAAACACATTTGGGTTTTTGCCTGGGGCATGGCATTTCATGTTCCAGTGCTTTACCTAACCTGAAAAGATTCAAATCTGTGTTTCCAGCCTCTTGGATCAATCTCATAATCGTTGTGATATAGGCTGGTTGGGTGGGTTGGACTGTATTGCCTGTTGAAATTGTTCTGCTGAGCAGAGAGGACTCCATGAATTGGTAGACTAGTGAAACAGACCTAGGGGCAGCAGGAGTCTAGTCTTGTAGCTAGGGGAGCAAGGGACTAGCAAGAAGAGGCATTTGGTTTCTGGTCCACACTGTAATAATTGTTATGCATTTCAAGTTAAATACTCACCGGATAAAATACAGAACACAGATATGAACAGAAACATAACCTAGGTTTCTTGCCACCCACAAGAGTATCCTGTTTACCGCATTAAAAAGTCATGTCATGGTTCTGGGATCTTAATTTTTTCCAGTTTCATCAAATGGAGCTTGAATATTTTTTGCTGATGTTGTCCAGCTTAAACAGGAAAGGTATCATATCCTGTGTAGCCAGGTGGTGAGAGATCTCTTCAAACAGATGGACTTTGAGCCTTCTCCCCCTAAGGTGGTTTAGCCAACACTTTAGCATCAGTACTTTGATCATTTGCCTGTTACAGAACAGAAAGCACTTTGACTAACCCCTCTCATGGACATCTTGGTGGCAGTGCCATATTGGTAGCTCTGCACCAGCCCATGCTCACAGGAACAGCCAGTGACTGTCTCCATCGTGAGGCAGGTTTATTCCCTGCCAGGTTTGTGAATTGGGTTCAAGTTGAGGTATTTACGTCCGCCTTCATTAGCTTTAATGGCAACAGTGTTAGAGGAACAGTAGAAGTGTCTTTCCCACCAACATCTGCACCCCGATTCTTCAATTTGCAAGGAAATTGGAAAACACAATAACAAAAATATCTCTGATTTCTCATGTTATTATGATTTTTCTTTCTTCCTTTCCACCCTTTTTGGATTGCCTGTTCATTTGTTGCAGAAATTGTAGTGTGCAAGGTGCAGAGCTCTTAGGGTGGAAGGGTGTTAGTCTCATGGTTCAGGTGACCAAGTGCCACTGCAGGAGACTGGGTTCCTCTCCTGATGACATTGAGGTCATCATCAGATTTCTTCAGTCAGAGTTTTCAGAGATCTTTACGTGCGTTTTCTGTTTATGGATATGCTAAAAGCTCACGTGTAAAGTACAAATTAATAGGGGCTGTATTTTAAACGTGTGCACTGCTGCATAAATTACAACTTCTTCCCCCTCCCTAGAATACTTAGTTATATCAAAGCAGGCACCCAAATTAATGAAAAATTAGCAAAGTGGCCTTCATCTCTCTGCGCTTCAATTATATGATTTCTTAGAGGTTTTGGGAGGATAGATTAATTATAGTGAAGCTGAGAGCACCACAGAAAAGCTGAGAAAACCACAAAAAAGCCTATGAAGAAATTGGTAATTTTGTATTCAGTGCAGGGTTTTGATGATGTGTGCTAAATAAGGTCTGGAATCAAACACAGAAGGATGAAGATAAAAAGAAAAACTGAATAGCTCCCCATTCAGTTAGTGTCCATTTTATACACTGAATAAGTCCTGTAAGGGGGAAAAATGCCACGTTCTCATATTTTATAACCTTTGAGTTCTTGAATCTGTAAGTTTAGTATTTGTGTAGCACGAGATTAGAGAAAATGCACAGCAGAAATGGCACAAAAGAGTGTTCTTCCATGAGGACATCTCGCAGATTTCATTTAAGCAAGATATAGGAGTTTTGCAAAATTTTATGTACAAAGAGCTTTTGTTATTGTTGTTGTTAGTGCCGGAAATGAAGCTGCTGGTTATCAGCAAACTCCTCAGGAGCTACCGAGCCAGCAGGCTGCCACCTTTCCTGGTCCAGCTACATGGTGCTGCCTACAGCAAGTATGTCTGGGGGTAGTAAATAAACTCGGGAGAGATCTAATATTCCTGAGCTGACATGATGGGCCTGTCTTTTTGTGAAAAGGAATTGAAGTGTCGGATTCAAATACATGGGAGCTTAATTTTTAAGCTTTGTGATTAGAGGTACAGTCTTTACTGCCCTCACTTGTGCTCTATTTAAGCCTCCTGTGTGAATTGCAGTCCTCTCTGGAATCAAAAGGCAGAGGAAGTCTCCATTTTTAATTTCTGCCTGTCAGTCACCCAAGCAGAATTGATGACCCATTCACAGGGATTACTAAAGCTACATAGGCAGGAACCCATTTGACAGGTAAAGGAAAACTCCTTTTTTGTTTGGTACCTTCGTGGCTGTAATTAACATTTCTATTTTGTTCTAATTATAGTTTTTGTATCTTAGCCATTATGCTAATGGTGTTGTTCAATAGTATGTGAGATTGCATTCATTATCACTGGTGAATTAAACCTTTATTAAAGAAGAATTCCCCCAGGCCTCGTTCTGAAGTTAAGTAATTACTCATTTGGTTTTATCCTGGCTATTAGCTTATATACTGTAGCACTCATGATTGAGTTTCTATACCCCCCCAGATGAGATTAACACACCATGGTAAATAAATGCCTAACAGCTCCCAACATGTTGTTTTAAATGCATTATTACATAGGAAAAAAGAAGAAAAAAAAAACAACAACCCACACACATAAAACCCAACTCATCATTCAGTCAAACAACTTTTGAGTTCCTAGCAGACGAAACAGTCAGAAGGAGATTGTGCTGGACATTTGGGGCTCTGTGGAGCAACAGTAATAACAAACGAGTTTATGAAGCCCTCCAACAGAGCAGTTAATTCTTTCTTCAACTGCAAAGACTTCTTTGGTCAATATGCTTCATAACTGAGACATGCACTATACTCAGCCACACACACATTGTAAATCAAGCCTTCTGAGAGCTTCCAAACAGAAATAAATTTCCTGGATGATGTAGCCTAACTTGCAGTCATGAGAGTGGAAAAAAACATTGAGGAAAATCTTATTTGCCCATCCCTACATATTAATAGTTTGTGAATGCCTCATAAGTGCTATTGGATTCAATAATACTTCCCTGAAGAAAGATGAGGTTTTATGCCTATTTTACCATCAGAACATGAAGGCATGAAGAAATCAGGGATTTACCAACAGTCACACAAGAAACCATCAATAGAAACAGGTTCTGACTGTGGCTCCCCTGTGGCTTAATCAGATGTTTTACTTGTGCTAACAGTTTTCTCTCTCATGTCTCTTTTTCACACACATTCAGTTTAGAAATCTTTTACAAAATGTGAGTCAAATGCATTTGAAGTTTCTTTTTACTAATCCAATTTGTCTTATACTGCTGTATGCAGAGAAGTAACCAGTGTCCTGCCTTTAGTTACAGCTACAGTTTTTAGAGGTATTTTTAAATGGAAACACCTTAGCAGCCTTAAAGGAATCAATCAGGCATCCTTGATTCCATACAAGACTTCAGTGGTGTCTCATATATAATCATTGCATAAGGTGAAACCTAATGTGTTACCACAGCCAAAACATTAATCAAGTACCTGAGAGTTTTGCCTCAAGAAGTAATTTAGGATTTGACCTTGAATTTGGGTAGCTAGTATATATGAAATGCAGGCATTACCTCTGCTGAGTTGTGAACCCAGGAAATTTGCGCAGATAGGAAAAATTAGTATACATCGATTTTTGATAAGCATCATTTAATCTCTTGTATATTCTGGCAATATCCACCATATACCCACAGGATCTAGGAACCACCTTAACATCTTCACTTTCAATTCCAAAATGCTCACTGCATGTCATTAACCTTGCCTCAATATCAAACCTGTGAAGCACAGCAGACATAAAATAAATAAATGAAAAATAATTTTGAAAACTACCACATGATTTTCCTACTGGGGAAAAAAGAGAGAAAGAAAAAAGGGAAACACCATACTGTTTCTGTCCTTTAATGCATGTCATGAAAATATTTCACTTCAGATTCTCAAAGGTTATCTACCTCACCTGCACTGCTATCAATGGAAGTTGCATACCTAAATATATTCAAGTTTCTGGGCTTCAGCTCCATGTAGCTAAAGGTAGGTTGACAATCTGAAAGGAAGTCAAGGTCATTAGTAAATCTTATCAAATTATGTATTATCTGTGGATTTATAGACCACATAACACCACACTATATTGCTTAGAGTAGGTGTTATCCCACCTCTTAGGATACTAAGGAGGTTGCTTATTAATAATACATAAGATGTTTTAAAATAAAGTGATCTATAAGTGACAAGTATTATTGTACCGTACTAGATCTCATTACCCTAGTAGGTTTGAATTGTGTGCTCTAATACTTCCACACAGAAGTCACGATTGTCCAAATGCACTTTACAGACTGCTGCATCCATTGAGGGCTTGCTGGCAGTATGGTGCAATGATCTGGGAGGTTCAGCTTCCAGGCTTTGTGCTCAACCACTTTGTGGACTAGCAGTTACATCACTATGGAAAGAAAGCTCTCGTCAATAAAAAGGGAATTGCAGATATGACCTGTTGATCAGTCCAAAATGAGTGTTAACTGCTGTTCAGGAGGAAAGGGAGGTGTAAACTTGGTTTCAGCTGAAAAACCATCCTGTCAGATTGCATTAAGAAGGCTTTCGTGTTTTATCATGTGTCAGTTATTTCACAGCAAACCTTTTCTCTTATAAGTAAATCTATTTTATTTTCACAACAGCAAAAGGAATCAGGCTTGTTTTTTATCCCTCCTGCATTATTAGAAATCATGCTTTAATGGTAGTGAAAATCCTGAAGAGCAAATTCGTTCTTCACTGATATCTGTTCAAGTGAAATGCTGCCTGTGCCCTGACCATCCAGTGTTGGGATGCCGACAGATAATGCCATACCTTAGGACATCCATTGCAGTTGTGCAAAAAGGAAGTAAGCTTCTTCCATATATAAATCACTTTCAATATGATAGTTCTTTCAATCCTATCCCACCCCCCCCCTTCCCCTCCCCCAAGTTCTCCAAAAAAGAAAGTGGAAAAGAAAAGACAGGAAGAAAACTAAAACTCCAGAATTTTCCACTTCTGTTGACTCTTACCTTGGATTTTTGTCCATGTTAGAATGGAAGACCTAAACCTGCATTCTTAATTGAAGAGAGACATTTAAAAGAAATAACAGGTAATGACACAAGTGATACTCACCTACTCTTTGATGATGGGCATCAGATCAGCTGAGGTAGGCAGTGAGCTGTTAGGTAGAGCCTGCCAATATGTTGATTCTGTTTCCAGACATTCCTGCCTCTACCAAGAAGTCCGTTAACTGCTGTCCATGCTTCTGCTATAGCAGATTAAGTTTTACAAGGTTATTTAGTTAGCAAGACTGATTATTTTTCTCTTTTGCATAGAGGAAAAAGTACTCCTGCTTATTCTTTTAAAAATTACTTTCTTATTGAAATGCTGAATTTCCATTAATTTTGCCATAATTGTACTCAGTGTAAACAGGAAACATTTGCACTTTGAATCAGGCTGTCATATACAAGTAGAAAACATTTCACGCAGAGCATTTTGGAGATATCCGTTTGAATGCTCTGCTGTTTTATGATGGTACTATGGGGAGGATGCTAGGAGGTTGTGACAGGAGTGAAGAGGGTTTGCTCTGAGCAGTTTATTGCCTCTGGTAGACATTCAAACAGAAAGTTGTGCAAAGTATTTGAACTTGTTTTTATCATTGAGGAACTCTAAAAACCATATCCAGTTGGAGAGAAAAGGACATGTAAAGATGCTCAAAGTTAGCTGATTTAATTGGTTGGTGAGCAGCATATTTCCCTCAGAGAGCTCTGTATGTACGTTAAAGTATTCAAATGTATCAGCTTTGTATTACAGCAGATTCTAATGAAGTTGTAAACCAGTGCAACTCTAGCTTGTTTGTTGCTTTGCATCACTGTCTTCAGTGGTGATCATAACAACATACGCAATCATAGCAACCATCTTCAATTTTAAATTAGAAGAAAAAAATATTGCTAAAATGAGGTATTGTTGATTTTCCGGTAGGCTTTAAGTCAGGGGTCCTCAAACTACAGCCCACAGGCCAGATACGGCCCCCTGGTATTTACAGAACCC
>JAVJGJ010000001.1:15418548-15486851 GCA_035590215.1 Microhierax caerulescens | reverse complement strand
GCAGCCGCAGATGACTGCCTGCCACTTAATCCGCGCACCGGCCCCCTGGTAAAAAAGTTTGAGGACCCCTGCTCTAAGTCCTTGAAGTGGCAAACTGTGAAATGATGACTGTAGAGGTTGGTTAGGAAGACAGGCCTTGCTTTGTCGGACAGGTCCCCAGTGCTGTTGCCTTAATTGAAGCCTGATCATCTTGAGGAAAGCTTCCAGATATTCCAGTAAACAGGTGCTACAATATGTATTTATTAGTGGCCTTTAGAAAAATGTTAGCTTCACATTTTATATGCCATTGCCTCATTCACATCTGAGTCACACCAGTTCTCTGACATGTTCAGAAAATAATTTTTAATCCATTAGTTATTTTCACAATTTGTTATATTTACTAGATATGAAATTCCTAAAATTTTAAGTTCTTCCTTCAAACTGCTGTTCAGCTGTAATATACAGCATGTTTTAAAAGATAAATTTTAAACCTATCCATTTCAGAAGACTATCCCAGAATTTACTTACAATAGGGAAGTCCAGAATTCCAATCTCTTTTTATTTTTAAAACATTTTAAGATGATTCTTATCCATGGTAATCTTGAAAATATTGGTGGCCTCTTGAAGTCAGGTATCTTAATTCTGCAGAATACCAAACCTGCCATCTACAGTTAGGGTATAGATGATATCAGTCAAATTTTCCCCCGAAATTTCCTTTGTAAATAGAGTGAAAGGCAGCATATACTCAGATTCTGCTGTCATTAACTGTTGACAAATGTTGGCTTGAGTAGTCGCCATTATAATACACTTTTGAAAACCCCCAAGTTTGTTTCACTTCCATTTGGCTCTATCTCTTAAGTTTCTAGGTATACATCCATGCATCTACTCCCACTGCAAATGTGAGAGTATTAAGGAAGTTTTAGTAAATTATCAACACTACTTTTTATAAAATTAGGAAGGTGCTTCAATTTCTGCTGACATATAAGAGCTAATCTGCAAGTAAAGAGATCACAACGTGCTGTGCATGTGAGCAGAAGGGGAAGGGCATGTTTTTATTCCTGGCTGATACCTCTTCTTTTCCATATTCCCGTAAAAGGGACTGGGCAGAAACGATACAATTCCTGAGTCTTACTGAAACACATTTGGGTGTCATTGTAATAATGACCAAATCAAGCTTCTCTATATTGAGGCTGGGAATGGATTTCTTGAAGAAACAGATAAAAATAGTTTCAAATCAGGACAACCTTTTGCTTACTCTTGCCACAGCTAGGTGAAATAAGACCTTAGAAGGTTCCGAACCAGGAATGGAAAACCCGATAATCACTTTGCCACGAACAAATGTTTATTAACATTAAATATTTTTTAAAAAACTTCTTTATTATATTATTTTAGGAGGTTGCAGGGTCAAACCCAGAATTTTTAGCAGGTTGAAATATCAAAGCATATTTTTTAAATCACTTTGACATATTAGTGTTTTTATTGCACATAGCACAGTAATGGCTTGCTGCCAGTCAGACACATTCTGCTTGCTTTATTTACACATTGAGGTCAATGAGATTCCGAAGCAGGATTACTCATTTGTCCCTAACAAATTTAGATTTGCCAGTGAAATGACCTATGCTGTCAGCAGGATTGTCTTAAAGCAAAGATCCTGAGTCTGTGCTACAGGAGTTAAAGGGGTTACTAGTATAATGGTGATAATAACAACTTTGGTAGACCTACAGCCTTCAGTGTGTTTAACGAGTACCAGTTCATATGAGCATATGATATTATAACAGTAATACTGGTAACAGCATGTAATGTTGTAGTTGGCATTTTAATGACCACCTTTCTGTTTCTGGAACCCTGCCTCGTGATTATGAATGGTCAAGCATCTCGCTTTGCCTGACTGTGATGCCAAGCTGCAAGCTCAGAGTAACTTTGAATGCTTTGGTGATTCTTGTTTGTTTGTCTTTTCTACATGGATAAACTTTGTTTCAAGATTAGTCAACACACAATAGGAAATAAAATTTTAGATCACTGTTGTAATTCTCAGTCCTGGGTTTTGTAATTCCCTAACAACTGGGATAGGTGTTAGGACCACAAGAATTTGCATTCATGCAGTTTCTGTCTGTATACCATGAATGTTATGTTTTTGAAGGTTTTCTTTTCACTATTTACCGATGGAAGGTATACTGCTTCCCTTTCAGTACTGGGTGAACATAAAATGTATATTAGCCTGCAAGAGATAAATTACTTAATGTAATTTCATAGCTACGGTCTTTGTCATACTCAGAGGCTTGTTATTTACCCATCCAATTGTATAACCAATTGTTCCCATAATCCTCAGCGTTTAAGAATAAGGTTTCCATGGTAATCTTAGATTTTGTAAATGCTTATCATTTCTCTAAATGGATAGCTTAAATAAATAAGTGATCAGCTATCTTGTAGCCAGAATATACTTTATTGGTATAAAAAACAGAAATATACCTCTGTTATAAAAATAGACTAGTTTGTTCAGCTGTAATAAGTTCACAATCTGCAGAATCATGACCCTACTGATAGTGTTAACAAAAGCTTGCTCCTTAATTATCTGCATTGCATTCAGCTGCTGTTTCCCTCCTAAACTCAATTATAATTCTAATAGCAGCTGTGCTGCCATTGTTTGTTGCAATTCATTTTAAAGAAGTTTGATTGGATGTCATTGGTCTTTTTGACTAAATGTGCAAGGTTCAAAGTATCCACTGCCACTAATAGCCCTCATCTCATCTCAAGATTATACTAATTATTTACATAATTATATATTATACATTATAGAGCTATTATGTATTATTTCTAAATGATAGTTCTCTGTCAAAGATGTTGAACAAAAGAATATATATAGTTTTATTGTCCTTACACATATTTTAGTGTTGGTGAAGATATGCTTATGATTACTCTCTGTTTCTGTGGTAGCCAACAATGAACTATCCTTCCAGTATGTTGGAGATTTATTAGATCATTCAGGGGTCTCTATTGCTTTCAATTATGACTCTTCATGTGTTATTTCTTCTGTACATCTATGTCTGCAGTGGATGTGATAAGCAAATACTTTTACAGGACCAAAAATGCCCTCTGATGTCCTTCAAGTTTTGTTGTCCTATTATACGACAGATCTTATTTTCATTATTCAATGTAATAATTACAAAAGATAGTAGAAATACACTTCATAATTACCAATTATATAATTGTAAAAAGCCAGCTCATACCTAGTATAATATAAGAATTTATATGATGGAATATTTCAGGTCATTTATACAAGAGTAGTACAAAAAAAAATGAAGAAATTGCTGCAGGTCTTGTATTTGGGATTGGATTCCATGTGTGGAGCTGGTTCTGTTGATTTTATATCACTGCAACAAATAAAACTACTTCAGGATAATGCATATATGTAAAAGAAAATGAAGCAATAATAATAATAAAAATATTATCTTAAGAAAAAGCTGTCTGTTTAGGTACAGAACTGGATTTCTTTGATGGTTATAGGTGATACGAAGTGACTTGAAGTGGCAGTTTTATTCTGAGGGCTGTGGAAGCCTGAAGTTTGGTTTGGGCACATCTAACACAAAGGCAAGGACATGAATCCTGCCTTCTTGTCACAGAAATAATGGTAATGGTCACCTGCATGCATGTGGAGCATCAAAAGGCTCGGTGCCAGTTGGAGACTCTGGGGTATCAGTGCATTAAATCTTGAGAGCAGTCTGGGACTTTTTTCCTACTTGTTCTTTCTAATATCTTAAATGTTACCAGAAAAAAAAAAACCAACAACTCCCCAAAGTATTAAAAGAAACCTGTTGGAGTTGCAAAGTCAAGTGATTTATAGTTTGCACATCAGCTGCATTGCAAATTAGCCTCTATGTATATACATAGCGTAATGATCTTCCGCTGATATTTGTGAGAAATCGCTGCCCCACTCAGTACAAGAGATTAAGAATTTATGGCAAAAGAGATGGCAGTCAAGACTCCTCCATTTTTTGCACAGCCTAGGAGGTATGTAGCAAATGATGATGAGAATTGCAGGGAGAGAATCATTAGAATATTTGAAAATTGCTCACAGCAGCTCCACAGTTTCTTTTTGCTGATAGTTAATTTATGTAAGTGTGTTTGCAGAGGTGTTCAGTATTTTTGGATGCCTGACTTGGGATCTTGATGACTGATACACAGAAGTGCTGAGGATTCAAAGCTACAACTTATGTTTAGATTTCTGCTGCAGCTTGAAGCTTGCGTTTAGAGCATATAAAATGTTAGTAGAATGCCAAATACTCTGAAGATGAAATCCAAGAGGTCTGAGAGTAGAAACCCACAATTCATGGATACCATCATCCTTAATATGTTTTGGCCAGATTTTAAAATGTATTTGCATGATGTATTCAGTGATGGGCATAGTCTCATAGCGAAATTTCAAAAGCACCTGTGTGCTGGAAGTGAAGTGTTCTGGCACTTTTGGGAAAACTATTGGGCTTCTTCATGCATTTTTGGGTACTTGTTCAACTGTGAAAAATCTGATCCTCTGTGCCTTAGCTTCTAAGCAGTAAAATGGCCATAGTAAACCCCATTCTTCCCTTAGATTGTTGCAAAGGTAAATTTGTTAATGTCTCTGAACATCTGATATTTTCGTGATGAGTCCCATGAAAAAGCTCATGAGGAAATGGCTAATTCCATCTTCAGCTCAGGGCACAAGGGCTGTACAGTAATCAAGTCATGAGATAACACACTGAAAAAGGAGGAAACAAAATACTGGATAGCTGCTCATAAGGTGAACACTGTCAGCTTGATGCAGTGAAGAAGAAAGGACTCACGTGGATAGTGAAATTAAAAACCTTTTCATAATGCACATGCAAAAAAAGGATTCTAACACCTGAATGTTGACTTTGCAACCTTAGTAATGATATCAGAGCACAGTTCTTTTATATGTAATATTCTATAAAGTTCTGGTTGACAGTCGTTTGGGAAAATACATATATCTAACTTGTAGCTCCGCCACCTGTTATTAATAGAGTCTTCCTAAACCGGAGGCAATACAAACTTTATTGCACCTCAGGCTGTCATATATCTATATTAGAGGAGTGATGAATGCACTTTTTCTTTTTTCAGAGCCCGCTACCAAATACTTACAATTGAAATCCTCTGGAAAACAAATATGAATCTGGATAATGAGACAAGTCTGCCATGTTGATGAAAATAAATGTAGTTTATTCTAACAGAGCTTCAGAAGCACAATCCATTTAGAGGAGTATTGTGTATCTGTTCCAACTATCTCACTGTATGGAGCATGAAAATGTATTTTAGAGTTATGCATGGCATTTCACACGGAATCCAAAATTTAATCATGGTTTCAGATTTAAAGGATAATTTCATAAGGAAAAATAATTATTCACATTTTTAGTGTGAAATCAAACACAGACACACACACACTCCTTTCTTTTTTTCACTATGTTCTTGGTATCTCTGCTTATCTGGAGCTCTGGTCTGGACTTGGCAAAATCTGTGGATTTCCTTAGTTTTCTGTTCCAATACTACCAGGTAATTATTTTTTTTTACCTTTTATATTTACAAATCAAATGCAGAGTGGCATGTGGTGTGAGGTACCAGATGTGGTTTGCTGTCTTACCGCTGAAGCAAACAACACGTAGAATAACTACAAGTATTAGGGAAAAATGGCAATACCTTGTATTTAATAGAATCATAGTTCAGAAAATATCTATGAGCATTCAGACGTAAACCTGTATTTTCTAATAATAAAGGCGTAATATTTTAAGAAAAATTAAAATCTAGGATGAGAATAATTACAAGAGTAAAAAAACCCCAAGCAACAACAGATGTATTTTTACAAATGCCTCACTGTATCATTTTCAAAAGAGATGCAGTACTAATGGTGAACAAACCAAGCATGCATTCTTCTTTATAGTCTTATTTGTTATTCTAATCAGCTATAACTATCTGGCCTATTATTTTATCTTACATTAAAAATATTGTTATTAATTAATGATTATTATTAATAATTAAAACAAGTGATCAGCATACATATCTCTGCACTTTTTAGATATTGTCATTGAATACAGGATAGCTAACAAAAGTGAAGTCTTCAAAATGAATTATAACACCTAGAAAATTTCTGAATAGCAGTAAGAGATAAAGTAAGTAAAACATGTTGCTGTGGCTTTTATAGTCAGGTGATACAGACCTGGTTCCAGTAGTAGAAAGCATTTCTTTTACATAGAATTACAGAGCAAATGCTCCAGTCCTTGCAATGAGAACAGTTACTCGCTGATTGTGGAATGGGGTAAAAGGTGTTAAGTTAGCAGAAGCATAAGCCTGTCTAATTCAATTTACACTTAATAGCTTAGTAAGGTACTGGTGTTCCTTCTGGTTTTTGACCTTGCTAATGGCCTGGGATTATCTGCCTCACTTGCTTTTTAGAAACAGATATTTTTTTCCTGTGTCAATTTGCAAAAGGTACTCCCTATATGCTTTTTTCCACCGTATATATCGGCTCAACAGGAGTTAGGATATGAGTCCCTAGTCTAGACTGAATGCCTACATACAGAATTTATTTGTGGCACATACAGGAAGCTATGACATGCCAGAAAACAGGCTATCAGTAATGAAGATGCAAAAGTAAAATGGTTTGTCTGATTGTTCATAAAGTGGCAGGTATGATCACGTAAAGAAGGAGCTGTAAAAAAGAAGACAGTTCAAATGGTGGAGTTTTTTGAAAGATATGTCTATGTTTTTTAAAATAGAGAAAATTAATCATTTTCTAGGACTTGGTGATGTGTTCTGGAAAAAGATGGACTCATTATTTAGCCAAGTACTTCAGGGCTAAATTGAACAGGGAATCAATTTTATTTTGTGTTTCCTGATAAACCTGGCAGTTCTAAGTGTTTCTGTGTTTGCTGGTTTCTAGTTCCCATGTCCTTTGGGAACAAAGAGGAATCTATTTTTTATAGTTTGATTTTCAACATGGGAAGCTTCTTGTAACTGGCAGGGAAATGACCTTCCTAAACCACTGCAAATCAAAACCTGGCAATTGATTCTTAAACTGTTTTTGTAACTAATGAGATTGTATACCTAATCGCAATATAGGAATATTCCTAAATGTGATCTGTGTTCCGTCTTCTGTTACACATTATAGGTCATTTTAGTATACTTGGCATGCTATTAAAGCCTAGTATTTGACAAATGCAAGGTGGTCTAATGTTGTGAAATATTATAATGCTATAAAGGGACATTACCAAAATAATTTTTTTCGGCCCAAGTGCTCAGACCAATGAGGAATTAGACCGATAGATTGTTTCTCCTGAAGTCTAATATAACTTGACTATTGTACTTGCTGGCACATGTGAAAGTGTCATAAGGCAGCCTGATTGTACTAAGGGGGTGAATGGTAGCAACAGCCCTGAGCAAGAGGCCCACATTCAATTTTTATGTTATGTTATTATAGACATGCTTTGCCTCTGCCAATTCCTGATTCTATTGTTTATCACCCACCTTTCAGCATGCCTTTGTAGCAGGTTTCAAACTGACTGCTTTACTTGCTAACTTGGCAATTCGAATTTGAATTCTCCATTCTGTAATTCCTCTGGTAGGTTGGCTGGTTTTTATTTTTTTTCTCTTCAAAAGAGGTAATATGGTTTGTCATTTCCCAGCTCTGGGACCTTGGCTGTTCTCCATTAGTTCTGAAGAATAATAGCCAGTGGCTCCAACACTATTTCTGCAAGTTCCATTAGCTCACTCGGATGAATTCTATCTGATTTCTGTGAATTTTCTTTTGTTGCAATAAACATATTGTATATTAGAAGATCAGTTACTGCATTACTTAAGAAAGCCTGGGCAAATCTGTTCTACCAGAATTTATAGAAAGAAGGCTAGGAATGTGAGTATTAGTGTCTGGATGGCAAGTGAGAGCTGGATTTACAAAGGATAGCCGACCTGCAGCACTGATTCCAGGGGACAGAAATGTGACATATCACAATACCAGCAGATGAAATGGCCAATGGTACATTTGGGGATGTTGCACAGAAATGAATTTTCCTTACAAAAAACTAACTATCAACCATTAATCTCATGTTAAATTGGAATAGTCACCAGAAAATCTATTTTAAAAATACTTTTTATTAAAATGAAAGCGTTCTTTATGCAAGAGAGCAACTGGAATGCGTTGAGCTCTCCCTAGGGGTGGATGGAGAAAGAACCCAAAGCTTATGGGTAAAGATTAAAGGGGAGGATAACATGGGGGACACTGTTGTGTTTGCTACAGGCCACCTGATCAGGAAGGGGAAGTCAATGAGACCTTCTACAGGCAGCTGGAGGTAGTCTCATGGTCACAGGCCCTGGTTCTTGTGGGAGCCCTCAACCAGCCTGATACCTGCTGGAAAGACTGAACAGCTAGGCACTGACAGCCCAGGAGGTTCCTGCAGTGCGTTGCTGGTACCTTTCTGATGCAGGTGTTGGAGGAACCAGCGAGGCGAGGTGTGCTGCTGGACCTTGTGCTGGCCAAGAAGGGCTGCTGGGGAATGTGAAGGCTGGGGGCAACCTTTGCTGCAATGACCATGAGATGGTGGAGTTCAGGGTCCTGCATGGAAGAAACAGGGCAATAAATAGGACCCTGGAGTTCAGGCGAGCTACCTTTGGCCTCTTCAAGGACCTACTTGGAGGAATCCCATGTGTTAGGTCTCTACAGGTTGTGTGGGGTCCAAGAGAGCCAGCTGATGTTCAAGCATCACTTCCTCCAAGCTCCTCACGGGTGCATCCCCACGAGCAGGAAATGAAGCAAAGGGGGCAGGATGCCTGCATGGATGAGCAAGGAGCTTCTGGCAAACCTCAAGCAGAAGGAGGAAGCTTAGGGCACGTGGGAAAAGGTGTAGGCCACCTGGGAGGAATGTAGGGATGTTGTCAGAACGTGCGGGGAGGCGTTGAGTCAGGCTGAGGTCCATTTGGAATTAAATCTGGCGAGGGATGTCAAGGGCGACAAGAAGGGCTTCTTCAGGTACCTCAGTAGGAGAAGGATGACCAGGGAGAACGTGGGCCCGCTGCTGTGTGAGCTGGGTGCCCTGGTGCCGCAGGACACAGAGGCAGCAGTTACTGAATGCCGCCTTTGCTTCAGTCTTTACTGCCCAGGCTGGCCCTCGGGACCTCCAGGCCCTGGGGGCAGGAGAGGGTGTCTGGAGAAGGGAAACCTCCCCTTGGTTGCGAGGGGTTGTGTCAGAGATCGCTCAGGGAGACATGACACCCACAGATCCGTGGGCCCCCGAGTGCTGAGGGAGGTGGCAGGTGTCACGGTGAGGGGCCTGGGCACCTCCCTGGTGGGGACAGGCTGGGAGAGCTGGGCCTGCTGAGCCTGGGGAAGGGGAGGCTGAGGGGGATCTCATCGACACGTACAAATGTCTTATGGGGGAGTCTCAAGAGGGTGGAACAGGCTCTTTTCAGTAGTGCACAATGACGGGACCAGGAGCAACGGGCAGAAACTGAAACGCAGGAGGTTCCACCTGAGTATGAGGAAGAACTTCTTCACCGTGAGGGTGGCAGAGCGCTGGGGCAGGCTGCCCAGGGAGGCTGTGGGGTCTCCTTCTCTGGTGACATTCAGAACCCGCCAGGACGTGAGCCTGTGCAGCCCGCTCTGGGTGACCCCACTTTAGCAGGGGTTGAGCTGGGAGGTCTCCAGAGGTCCCTTCCAGCCCCAGCCACCTTGTGGTTCCGTGATCCTTGTCTATAATACTGACCCTTCCATAGTACATCTGCTTGATTAGTTCTGCATCTTAGATTCCAAGTCAAGTTTTAATGAACTTTGTTGTCCTTTCTCCTTGTCATGTGTTGTGAACATTTAATTATGGTATCGGAGATCAATGATTCTTACATTTATTTTCCTAAACTGTATCACTTGATGACACGATTCTGAAATGCTTTTTTAGCAGTTTTGCCCTTCAGCTGTAAATTGTGATTCTGCCCTTCTTCATTAATGATCTTGGAGTGCTTACATAACTACTTAAGAGAAAATATTAAATGTAACATGGTTCCATTAATTTAAGAGCAGGGACACTCTATTTAGACTCCCCTTTCCTTGCTCAAGGAGTACAGCATTTTTCATTTTGATAAATGATTTGCCTTGTTATAACTTTTTTAACTAATGGGTATAAAAAACCCCAACTGTTAAATAAAAATGGTATGACAAAAAAGTGTGACATTTACTTTATTTTATACAGAAACAAGTGTAACACAAAGTGATTTTATTGAACTGTAGCAACAAAACATTGGAAGTTCAGTGGTGAATTGGCCTTGAAATTTATTAATTGTGTAAGACAGATCCCTTTGCCTCCAGATGTAGCTTCAAATCTAGCTCAAACTGTTGAAGACCAAGACTGTTAGCAATGCAATGCTGTAAGGCATTTGGCTCATTTCCCATTTCTTAAGGATGCAACAGGTGTTCTTACTCTCAGCGTCAGTGTCAGCATCCTGGCCACGGTTGCAGTTGGATGTTAATCAGAAGGGAAAACTGACCCCTGCCCCTGCCCCGCACCCCCACCCCCTGCCCCTGACATGCTTCTAGAAAGGTAATTCTAATTATTGCTACACAAAGGTCATATCCAGAAATGTACATTCCTGCAGTCAGGAACAAGGCTATGGTTTCCCAGAAAGTGAGCCCTCCATATGTGAGTGCCAAAGCTCCTTGGTCTCATAAGGACTTGTGCTTCCTGAGTGCAGTAGAAGCACATGTATGAGATACACTTAAAGGATCAGGCTCCTTTATGGGCTTCTTTTTGCATGTTGGCATTGTTTCATTTTTAAAAAGAAGTTATGATCAGCTTCTGTTGAAGATCATTGTAGAAAGTGTGTTGAGAATAGTTTCTTACTTGAAATTTTAGCTCTTTCTGGTTTTTAACGGGATATTGTTAGCAAATAATTCTATTAACCATGTAATTAAATGGTCTAACTTCAGGTGTGCTGCAGTTTATCATCAATAAACAGTAAGTATCAGGCTTAAGATTTTCAAAGGGACTGAAGACTAATTACAGACTCATCTCCCACTAAATCTTTAACACCTTTGAAAATTTTAATCATGCTTATAGCTGGATTCAGAAAATATTGAACTGTATTATTTCTTGAGTGTCATTATAGAACACATCTGCATATCCAACTGGCTGAAGTATTACAACAGTAATCAATTAAGTCTTTCCAAACTGGATATCCTAGTTTTTAATCACATCCAGCAGCTCCACATATTATAAGCCTACATATATCCCAGCCATTTAACTTGCAGAAATTCACAGTTCCATCCTAATGTGTTTCAGTTAAGTAATAAAGGAAATCTATCTGTACAGGTTATTACTGTGAACGTCAATTGCATTTATAGATGTATATCAGAGGAAGGATTTTTGTCATACATTTTTTTTCTCTTCTTCAGCTTCCACTGCTGCTGTAAGAAGCATCAAAAAGCACCAGGCAGTTGAAATGACTTTCACATTATTTCATCCTCTTGGTGCAAAAGTGAAGAACCTAATTACAGTGCCGCTATCATGGGTGCACCTTTTCATGGATGGAAAAGATGGATCTAAGAAATTAAGTAAAAATTTCAACCCCTCAGAAAGTTATTAAAATAATGAAGGCATTGAAGGTGCTGTACCTTTCACATCATCTGTTTGAATCTGTACATGTGGTATATACATCTCCACAGACAAATTTACCACCACCACCCCTCCTGCTGAAGAGCTCATGCATACTTTCAAAAAATTGACTTGGTTTACCTATTGGCTTTTCATAGGATGAGATAAAATCCTTACTTTTCAATAGTTTCCAACACAAAACCTACTAATTCAGCAACAGAGCATTATACTTAACTTGCAGCGGTATTTCTATGTGTGTTAATACTGAGAATCACAGAATGGTCAGGGTTGGAAGGGACCTCTGGAGACCATGTAGTCCAACTGCCTGCTAAAGCAGGGTCACCCAGAGCAAGTTGCATAGTTGTGTCCAGGTGGGTTTTGAATATCTCTGGAGAATAAGACCCCACAACCGCTCTGGGCAGCCTGCTTCAGTGTCCCATAATACAAAGTCACCCTACACCCTGCGTAAAAACTCAGCGTTTCTTTTTGTAGTGTCCATGGTGGGCTGCTAGCACAGTGTCTCCTTTCAGGCCTTGCTTGTGGATGTGTATAGTTGTTAAAGCTTCATATCTGGTTTTAGTTGTGATGTTGGAGGGTGGAGACTGAAGTGGAGTCCGGCTTTTGTGGGTCACTAGGGTCCAAGGTTCCTCATTCTCTGTGGTTTCTGCTACATGGTTCTGAAACCATTTATCTATGTCCCTACACTATCCCTATCTAACACCCACAACAGTGTCACCCATGTTAGCTTGTCCTTTAATCTTTACCTGTAAGTTCTTGACTCATTCTTTATCAGAAGGGCATGCTTAGTTGTCATCTGCTTAAGGTTCAAATTTAGTGGCAGAGCTGGCTGTCTTCCACTTTTGCCTCAGGAAGTAGGTAGAGGAACTCTACATTCACATGCAAATGAATCTGGACGTTCAGAAAGAATCCAGTGTATGTGCTGAAGAGAGGAGGTCAAAAGTATAGAAGATAAAGATGCCTCTCCAGGTTGTGCTAGCACTGAGGGTACAGTGCTACTGTAAAGTCTAAGCTGATATACTTAACTTGTCTCAGGGCATGATCCCACTGAGAAAGGGATGATGACTGCAGTTAGGGATTGTATGAGCAGGAGAGGTGAAAATAAAAGGAAAAAAAAAATTAAACGCCCACACAAAACTATGGAGTGTGTAGCAGGCTGGAGTTTTGATTCCTTAATATCAGAATAAGAAGACTTTTCTGTGTAACAAGCTTGGAGTCAGAGAAAACATAAAACTAAAGTCTGTATGGGAGATGGTCCATGATTTGCACTTCTTATACCCTTTACTATTACTTTGCCAGGTAATAGCAGCCAAATCTTGTGAGTTACTCCCACGCCTTCATGGGAATTTCCTGCAGTTCATTTAGACTCTAAAGCTATTTCTGGGATGTTGGCCCAAAGACAGCACTCTGTAGGTTGCACAGAAATGTGGAATTTAAGGACAGTGAAAGACAAACATCTGTCTCTGTAAGCATAGATTATTTTTCAAATGTGTATATAAATCGGAGGACTGGTGGAAAGAAGGAATAAGTGGCAGAGGAGAGCGGAAGCCATCCCTTGTCCAGACAATGTTCAGTGTTCTTATGCTGCATTCAGATGAGAAATGCAGTGGACTGAAATTAAGACAGTTGTGGTCATCCTTGATGTGTTAACAAGCCAGTCTCCTTCTCCTGTCACTTTTCAGAAGTGTCCTTACGACAGCAGCTGTACTGAAGAAATTATTATTCAAAAAATAACTTTCTGTCTCTCTTGAACTTTTATTTTGCAGAATCTGTTTTTTAAACTAATTTGTCATGGCTATCTTTTCATACGTAATAATTAATGACTAACAGCTGTAAGCCTCTGAAAATGAAATGTAAAAGGATTTTTTTTTAACTTGCAGACATAAAAGGCATTTTAAAGACAGACAGCCAAAACTTTCTCCTGTTTTTGGTGTACCATTAGCACTCTTTAACTGTGCTTGAACTAGTACTATGATGTGCTGAATTATACGTTCTTTGAGCTGGATCCCTGTCTGCTGGATATACTCAGAAATTCATTGATTTTAACGCAGCAAAGCTGGTATACAACACTTGTAGACAGGTGCCATTTTGGTGGGATTGTTGAAGTCTGCCAAGACTTGAAATATTTAAATGCTCTCTTCATGCTAGTCAATATTCTAGATAATGTCTTTTCATTTAAAATGCTTATTCGGATCTTTGATAGCGTACTGGTCTGTCAGATTTTGATTATACTATAGACAAGAATAGTGGAGGAGACAAATACAGATCTTCAAATGAGATTGTGACATATATGGGAAGAAGTACCTCTGGAGGGCTTTCGAGCTGTTTTGCTCAGTGACCAGAGTATTACATCTTATTGAGTTACAGCAGTTATTAAACTGGTTGACAAGAGAGATGCAGTAGTTGTGTTGAGAAGAGATTAGTCTATTGAAGGAGGACTTTGTGTAGCTCAGAGACTCCTCTTCCAATAACCATTTGAGCTCTGGATAGCCCTGGAAATTTATTGTGTGTTCCCCCATTAATACTCATAAACACTGCAAGAGTCATACACCCCTTTTTTGCTTACTGTGTCTGTTTCTGTGGCTTCTGAGATGCCTTGAACTTTTAGCAGGTAGCTGTGAAGCAGTGAACAGTCACCAACTGATCTCTAGGCAGGGCTTTTACTATTTGGTAAAGACCTAAGCCAAGCTAAATAACCCTTCAACTGTGATTGTATTTGATTCAAAAGCGGAAGTTCCCATAGGCATGTTTTTACACCATATATGTAAATTACAGATTCTGATGCAGTGCATCGTTGATTTTTAACCTAAGTATAAAAATTCTACATGTGCTTAAGTTAGCAGGAATAAAGCTTTTAAACTTTCTGAAATACAGTAGGGTTTTTTTCATATTATTGATATACAAGGCATGTTTTCATAACACTTCTGCACTTATATCAACTATTATTGCTCCTGCATTACCAGTAAGTAGTATGCTAACATCTCTTTTAAGGATGAGTAATCTTCACTATATTTTTTAACTGGAAAATGGAAGATAATGTTCATTTCCCCTTGGAAAAATGACTGTATGAAAACGCATCTTCCTACTCGATTTATTTGCCAGCTCTTGTATTCAGATTGCTTTAGTGATTAGCAGGACATCAAGGTTTAATTCACATTGGGTATTGTCACTGTGGTAAGTTTTGCAAGCATTTCAACTTCCCATATATCCCAGTTTTGATATTTGAAAATGGGACAGTATTTCATATTCATTTTTCTGAAGCGCTTTTGGTTGAAAGAAGGCAAGGTTTCCTTACTTAAACAATGGCACGGGTGATTGATCCGTACTTTTATTTTGCTGTTTGAGCCATTTGAAATAAATACTAAACTGCATAACACTATTAATGATGACAGAGTCAGCTTTTCTCTGTTAGGGTTGTGGTACAATATTTCCTTTTGATAGTTGAAAGGACACAATTTTTTTACTGTATCTGTTACAAAAGTCTTGTTCCTCTGTGGAACCAGGACATATAGGCATTTATTGCTGTAAAATAAGATCATTCCCCCCTCGCCCCTGCCCCCAGTGTTTTACTGCAACAAAGAAGCAATACCACAAAAAGTTAATGTTACTGTGCTTGCTGGAAATTTATATATAACTTGAAAGTATCAATACTGATAGCACAGCAATGGGCATAGTGTGGTTAATTAAAATGGAGAAGTAAGGTCACAAAAGGTTTTTGAAGAGAAGCCTTTCCTTGAGAAACTAATTTAGAAACCCACAGTTTACAACTAGAGCCTCTAGAAGTCAATGGAAATGTTGTTCAGTGGTGATGTAGAGCAGTCCCTTATGACATGCTGGTGCGTGCCCCCAGCAGTGTGTTTGCTCGTCGCTCGCAATCTCATGGGTGTTAAGAATGTCTGCCAGAGATGGTTTCCTGGTGATACTCAGAACAGACACAATTCCACCAACTTGTCCTTTCACTGCTAGACTAAGCTGTGGTAAGAAGTCCCTGAAAGTACCGTGTCGTACTGATTAGGAGATGTGTAATATTGTTTGGTCTTACCATGTATGTGAGAAGCAGCTTTATAAACATGGACTCAGAAATTCCATGGGGAAAGAAAGAAGCAGAGAGGAAGCAATGTAAAATTTAAAATTTAAAAGTAAAACTTGTACTTCAAGGGGCAGCGTGGTTATTCTACTGCCTGAGCAAGAGAGGATCTGGCAGGTGTTTGAATGTCTGTACGTAGTGCCTATTAACTCTTTCTTTTAGCTCTGATGTGATTTTTCCAAGTTTAATTTACATGGTATAGCTTTGAATATTAGAAGAGAAGATAGTGAAAAACTATCATGACAAGCTTTTCATATGGTGTCACTTTGGGATAAAGGAATAAAAAGTTCTAATAATATCTTTCAAGCATTAATCTCTGCAAGATGTGTGAAGACCAAAATTAGAGCAATATGTGGTCTTTGCCATCTTTGACTGTTATGACTCAACGACACTTTTGATCACTTGAAAAGAAAATTCAACACTTAAAGAGCACACAAACCAGTAGAATTTCCACAACAATCCGATTCCCCATTTACATCCCAACAGGGTCAATTTTCAATGCATTTCACATAAGAAAAAATATACTGTTCTCACGATTGTTTGTGTGTGTAGTTCTCCACACCCCATGCTGTAAATATACCCCACAGTGTCAGAGCCATGCTGTGACCAACAATATATGCCCAGTGGGCTCGGCTAGCAACATCTACTGTATGTTTATATTTTTTCCTTTGCATTTTTGCAAAGCTGTTTCTTCCTCTGTCTTAGTCTGGCGGTATGGCTTGCTACAGTTTGGGGGGTTGTAAAGTTGTCTCTAAAAAGCATATTGGAATGCAGCATTTGGACTCACAAAGGAAAGCTCAAGCTCTCTGCTGCAAGGCCTTTATTTTCTAAATGTGTGCAGGGTATGCAGCAGGACAGAAAAGCTGCACATCAACATGAATGTTCCTAGAAGATGTAGATAATGCAGTGGCACCTTAGTGCCTCCCTTAAGGTGAGAATTGTGGCTTTTTTACTGTGTGGCTTTTCACATTAGAGTACACCTTAGCTTCCTGAGCTGTACTGGGTATCAAAGGAATCTGAAGTAAAATTCAGCCAACTAACAAAGTCTAAAAGTCCTTTTAAAATATTGGAAATGACAGCTTGGTTTCTCAGAAAGGAAAAAATTTATTTCACAAAAATTGAAAAATAGTGCTTGAAATTTCTTTAGAAGAAGGCAAAAGGGAGATGTCACATACCTTCTAGTCCTATTTTCCTGTGTTTCTGTGAATGTACCATGCGGGTTGGTAATAATTTAGCAATTAGATAGATGTAATAACTTGAGAAAAGTCCACCCTTGTCTAATTTTTTGTTTAAGAGGTTCTTGGAGTCGCTGCACATTTCTAAATTTCTAAAATTTCATCCATCACATTGCAAAATTGGAGTTTGAAATCTGACCTGTATGTGTGTTTGTGGCTAGTCAATTAAATCTCATGGTTCTGTTTCTGTTTCCTGATCTGATTAACTGAGCCCACTGAAACACAAGTAATGGAGCATGAAGAGTTCATATTGACTCAAATAGGCTTTGCATTACTCAAGCCTGCTCATCTGAACATTTGCTCAAAAGATGTGGAGACACGCCTAAAGGTAGAATTACAGAAAAATGCCACTATGTACTCAAATTATTCCAAGTGTGTATTCAGTCTCGAGCCTGTTTTGAAGTGTTCTAGGATTATCTAGAACCCTAGAAATGCAGACTTAGGCTATTTTCTAATCCATGTCTCCTAGACTGAACTGTTATTTCTTAAATGTCAAGCATAATTCATTGCAACATGTAAGGACTAGTATTAGCATAGAATTTCTTTTTCAGTTTTTGGAAAAAAACCACAATGTATCTGCTAAGAACAAACTTTCCAAAAGACTTTAATAATGATAGAGAATTGTATATATGTGTATATACATGCATGCATTTATGTATAAATATGTACTACATGAACATTAAACATATAATTATTATTTATTTTATCACCTCAAATTATTTAAGGAAAGTGCAGCTATTGATTTTAAAAATATTTTTATTTTTGACTGAAGTAGTTGGTATCCTTCTTTCAACCTCCTCTGAGTGAAAGATGTCAGTATTCTTCAGTGATACATTTTTGTTTAAAAATCTCCTTCAATGTATTTAGAATACAAATTGCAAACCCTTCAAAATAAATGAGAAATTTTTTTTATCAAGCTGTCACTTTTTTAAAGTTCTACTTAACTGAAGTATCATCATTTCATTGTGAACCGAGACAAATTTTAAAAATATCAAAAATAACAGCCAAAAATATTTGTATTGTCTTTTCTTAACTGCTGTTTATTACTGGATTGTCATTTGCTGCTTATCATGAGGCAAGATATAATCCTTTCTAAGGAGTGGTAACCAAACAGTATGATAAAATATATATTTTTTTTTAATTACATGATTAAATGGAGTTACTTATCAACCTAGTGAGCCAAGAATATGAATCCTAGGTGAAATCCAGAGTCAAGTTAGCCATTGTTAGAGAGTTTATAAAATCAAAGTATCTTAAGGATCTTACAAAGAGATTATAAAGGATGCCAGTATGAATCTAGCTGGAATTCTGCCCATGAATTAGGAATTTAAAGTTCTGAGAAACACTGTTGCTGAATTCATGGCAGAACAAGAGATATTTGTCCTGCTCTGCAAATATTCTAGAGGTAATTTGTGTCCCAATAGTTCCATGCAGAAACCTGTGCTATAAAAAAAACGAATGAAAATCATTTTTGCTTGCAAATCAACCAGAATGCTGGAAAGCTAGTTTAATCTAAACCCACTGCTTTTAGTTACAAGAATATAGATCTAAATTCTTCTCCTGAATAGGAAAGAGATTGAAATGGTTCCATTTATTACCTATACTACTAGTCCGTTCATGAGAAATGCTAACAAAATACGTAGGTTTTGTTATTGTTCTTGCCTACCGTTTGAGAGTTCCCTTGAAAAAGGATTTCATAATTCATATAGAATAGTAAAATACATGCAGTTCTTTATGAAGAACTGGTAGAGTAGGAACACCGTATTATCCTTCAGTCCCTCTATTAGAACATTATATACAAGAGGAAAATTTAAGCTTCATCTTTTGTCATTACTGGCATAGATACACAATCAGTAAATCAGCTGATGTGCTAACATTTTTCTGAGCAGATTCTAAAAGGCATTCACGTTTGAGTGTAGTGGTTGCAACAAAACCTTGACTTCAGAGGACCATAATTGCCTCAAAGAAATTATTGCACTGTATTATATCTATAGCAAAATACAAAGACATACAATTTTAATAACTTAAAAGCTTTGGAATTCCAGAGCAAGAAGAGCTGTATTTCACAATTCTGTTGGGAATGATACAAGTATAACTCTGAAATCAGATCCATTAGAACTGCAGTATTACAGTTAAAGAACATGATACTCAGAATAATGAAGCTGTGAGGAAGACAGTGTTTCAAAACAACAGTTGATTTTTAACATCACAATTACCACCTACCCTTCCCAGACAGTTATCTGGAGATAGCTTAGTATCTACCTGATAATTTTAAGAAAAGCAAGGCTAGTGGCAGGGGTGGGGGTGGGTTCAGGAGAAAGATAATTGTACTAGAGATGCTTCTTCATTTAAAAAACCACTTTTTCAATTAGCCAAATACAAATATAGCTTCATGTGTACAGTCAAGAAATCTGATGCAGTCAAATCTGTGACTCATGCTCGCAGTCCTTAGAACGTGAAATCCATTGGCAAGATAGATTTCTAAACCCCTAAAAGTTGAGTTCTATTTTATGAACCAGAAATTCTTTAAATCCTACTTTCTTGGTTCTTCAAACTTATTTACTGTTTATCACCACACACACACACCTATTTATATTGTTTTTGCCTGATGTAACTAGTTAGTGTGCTAGTTTTCACAAATATATTTATGTTATTTTCTATAACATTTAAAAATTAAATTGTTTTAAGTCATGCAAAATGCTTAGTGAATGAATTGTCCGCCTTTGAAATCAATGTAAACTATATGCTTTGTAATCCTGCTGAAATGCCTGCTTGCATTTTCTTTGGGTACTCTAGGCAAAACATTGCTTACACCTACTTTATTTGATGTCAAGGGAAATTTTTAATAAAACAAGAATCAGATTGCTGAATATCTGCTACGACCCAGGCATTCCACTTTCTAGTATTTATAACTGCTCTCAGGGTTTCAGTCACAAGAAGAAATGCTAAAGCTGTTGCTTAGCAAATTCCTTCCTTTACCATCAAGAAAGACATTTCAAAAGATATAATGCAAATTAGAAATTTGAACCACTGATTTTAGTGACTTGATTGTTTGAGTTCCTGATGGCGTCTCAATACTGGCTAGTGAGTGTGACAAATTATCCACAGAGGCATAAGAAGCTGCATACCTGCAGTTATTTTCATTGCTACATTCCATAAAACCAGGCTCTGGGATTAATAGACTCATAGATCAATAAAACATTGGCCATGTTATAAGGAAGTGCTAAGCAGCAGTGAGAAGACAGTTTCTAGTCAAAGTACCAGGAAAATAGGAATCCATTTATTTCAGGGTATTTCGCCCCCCCCCCCCCCGAGTCATTGTTACTGGCCCCTTATTCCTGTATCTGGAATAGTCTCCAGCAGGTGCCATATTTAATACAAATGCTTCCAGTCCTGAGTAATGTACTGGAGTTAATAATGTAGTGGCAGAGTTTTAATTATTCGCTAATCTGTTTTCAGTTGGTTAACCTGAAAATAATGCCTGCTTGCCCTATTGGCAGCTCCAAAGACTACAGTGAACAGGTGGGGTGTTTTCTTTCCAGGAAATGTCAGTTTGATGTCTGGAAGCAGATGTAGTTTTCCCCGACTCAGTGCGGGTCTATCTTCTAACTTAATAGGAGCTCTAAATAGCTGACAGGTGATAATACATCTAGTCAGCTCAAAGCGTATTCTGACTGTACTGCCAGCTAGGAAATGGAAAACTTTCACTTCTGCAACGGTGATCTGAAAGCCATCACCTTTTAGAGCAAGAAATCACATTTAAAAAAACTTTCTGATTAGAAAATCAGGTCAGCTGCCTTCATAGATATACATAATTGATAGAGCTATGTGTATAGAAACCTCATTTTGTGAAACAGCTGGTCTATTTGCTATCTGATATTAAAAATAACTTTCAGGAAAGAAAAGATTATGCAAATCTCCATTGTAGGCACCTCTTAAATGAAGGAGGATACAGAAGAAGTCTGTGTCTAATCTGACCTCTGGTGTCAGCTCCAGAGCAAAGATCTAAGCCTAAAGCAATCAGTAATTCTTTTCTTTCATAAACCATTTTTCATCTACACTGAGCATTTTGGGTGGATCAAGTGTGGCTCTATGAGTGCAGTTCTCACAGGCTGAAAGCTTTTTCTCCAGGCTGTGGTACTCTTGGTGACTTCTGCAGTCATACTAGTTATTCCAAACGGGGGTTATTTAGTTCCTCTGAGAGAAGAGAGGGAGGAGAGGAAGATGAGGGGAGGGGAGTTCAGATAACAGTGTTTTTTCACTTGCTCTCAATCCTACCATCTCCCTTCAGTTTTCTCTGGTCTGAGAGAGAGCCATCTGTTCCTCTCACCTTCCAATTTTCCCCGGCAGTTGGTGCAGCATTTAGAAAGCAATATTTTCTTCTAGATATAATAATTTGTTCTCTGAGAGCTGCTCTGCTGAGGATGCTCAGCTAATACCAACTTTCCTTCCTGCTCCCACTAGTTCTTGGTGTATGTTACTGCAAACTGTGTACCCTAAAATGAGTGTTTGATACCATGCTGAGATGGCATCTAACTCTAGGTTATGGTAGATTCTTGGTTTGGAACACAGCCCACTTAGTAGAAAATCCATTTTAGTTTTACCAATACAGCACATAGAATCAAAGGAGATTTACATCTGAGGCAGCTGTTCTAGTACCATTAATATGTAGAAGCAACAGTGTAGTGATCAGATTTATGAAACAGAAAAGTTCTTCACATTCCAGCCGCATGCAAGGCAGATGGGCTGTTTGGGTTAGCTAAAGAAAACGTTGTGGGAATGTAGGATGTGGAAGGTCTGAGATCTGACCTGTATTGTAGATGTGCTGAAGTTCTTCAAGGATGGTAATCAGGCATCGGCAGTCACAGAAGGTCCCCTGTTTCCAAGGCCAAAGCAGTTCTAATAAGAAAAGGGGAAAACTGAATATTTATGTCTAAGGAGATGGTGCACAGACCTGGTGCACATGAGACACCAAAGCCACAGTCCCCTGGAGCTGCCTGCAAGACCATCCTCAAAAGGAATTGTGTAATGGACAAGATTTTCTATGAGAAATAATACTTAGAGAGTTCAGGGATATGCAGATCCGACATTTCCTCCTGAAATGCAATAGCTTTCACTCTTATTTTCACTTAGCAAAAAAGATGGGACCTGTATTCTCTTTGCCTTCCTTGATGTAACCTGGCAATCTGAATTGTGAGGATTTGGCCCTTTGTACATTTGCAGTTGTACAAAAAGTGAACTTTATTTTTGTGAATTTGTTCTGGTATGTAGTCATCTCCAATGCAGAATATGCTCCTGAATGTGGTAAAATTGCTTAATATATTATAAGATATTAAATCAAAAGACAAAATGTCCACTCAGTTTGTGATTCCTTGCTGTATACCCATTCTGGGTGAGAAAGATGTGGGAGATGCAGTACACGCAGAGAACCACAAGCAGTAAGAAGCAAATATTTAAACCTCAGTTCTGCAAATATTCAGTTAGATTCTTTTTGTTATCAGGTAATCAAAGTAGATTTGACTATATGGTGGGTAAATCATTAGCCAAACCCCACTTTTTAGAACAACAGTGATTTTGAGCTGTGTCAAGTGATATTCTGAGTAACTCACGAAACTGATTATTCTGTCAGTCAGCATTGGGTACTGCAGGAATGTAGACTATGCCTGTAGATAATAGACAGACAGACTGACCAACAGACCAACTTTATTTGCTAAGCCTGAGATTCAAGGAAGAAAAATTACCATCAAGTTAAAAACTCCTGGAAAACAAGATTTAAATTAGACAGGATGACCCAACTCTAACAATAGCATTGTGAATGGCGACATTGTCATTCTGAATGGAGATCTGCTTGAGTCAAATTGAATAACAATGCTCTTTTTCTTCATTAAGGCCATTAAAATCTGTAAGGCTATGGGACCTTGATAGACATAAAGGTTTTAAAAAGCAATGAGGAGAGACTAATGCTCATTGCTGCATACTTGCTTGAAAAGCCCAATTAAGTAAAAGTTTGTGCTCTTTAAAAAATCTAAGCAGAGAAGCTCATTTTTGCTATTGCATTGGTTCAGAAAAAAAAAAAAAAGTCTTTTCTCCCTATCACCATATAAATATTACAAATTCTTTTTGGAGTGCAGAATGATTTTTACTATTGTAACTGGAGATAAATGTTATTTGCGCATAACATCAAAATACAAGAATTCACCAAGATCCTTTCTCTGTGCCTCACTATGCTGTTTCAATGAAGTGTCTCTGGGAATATTGCAGTTTTCAATTGTTTTTTTGGAAGTGCTAATATTAGCATGAAATGTGATAAGAATTATTTAAGAACCTAATTGCATGCTCTCTATTTGGCATGTGAATCTTGCATCTTCAGAATTCATCTTTTCAGAGTTCTTTATTTAGTTTCTATTAATACCCTGTAATGTAATAATTGTAGTGGGAGGCTAAGGAGAATATGGAACAAGAAAGAATTTGCATATTTCTTTGATACAGTCATTTGAGATAGGCTCTGACTTTTTTTAGACTGATCTTAAAAGATAGTTTTGCTAAGGCTGGTGTGAACACCACAGAGCATGGAGAGACTGAATAGGGAGACTGTTCATCCTTTATTCCAGTCATTTGTCTTATGACTAAGGGAAGGCTGAATCAATCAATCAAAGATCTGCAAAACAGTATTAAGCAACGTCATTCTTGATTAAATCTTGCTTTCAGTGTTGATATCACCCTAAAGAAAAGATCGTTTAAACTAAATCTTGCCATGAAAGCGGGGAAAAAAATAGAAATTGCTTTTTCTGTTGCCCCATGACTATGCTAAAAAGCACATCTGAAAAAAAGTTGTGGCTGTGACTTCATGTTTGAGTTTTTGCCTGTTAAAACAGATTACTACAGGCCTCTGTTTTTTGCACTTGTAACCCAAGTAAGAAAATGGCATGCAAGAAAGAAATCTTCTGGAAAGATTGGCTAATGGCTGTGTAAACAGCAAATGCTTGCCACATATGGGCATTAGGAGTTTTTATTACAAAGACTCAGTGACTACTGTGAACAGGGTAGAGCTCTGAAATGTGGCAGCAAGGCAGATCTTTTGCGTGAGGCTTGGAAGTAGTTTGGCAATGTCCTTACCAGAGGGTCTGTGACTTTTTACTCGGGCCTACGTGCAACAAAGGGCACAGCAGCTAAAGGGCAAGGCTGTGCTGTGCTGCTGGGGTCTTCTGCAAAGGCCTGGGGTGAAGTGAATGACGGGAACAGATAACAAAACCGGGCCTATGCGGAGGCACCTCAAGCGTTCGCATGTAAGCAAGGAAGTGCCTGCAAGGCACCATTGCGGGCCTTTCCCGACCCTTTCTGGGAAATAATCCACATCCCGGGGTGCTGCTGAAGTGCCTGTGCACCAACACATGCAGTATGGGGAATGAGCATGATGAATTCGAGTTCTGTGTGCAGGTGCAGGGCTGTGATCTTGTTGGGAAGGTGGAGACGTGGTGGGATGGCTGTCATGGTTTAACCCTGGCTGGTAATGAAAAGACAACGGCTCACGTGACTGGAGTGCTGCCATGGGATGAGACAGGCTTTTTAGGAAGGACAGGCCGGGAAGGTGCCAGGAGGAGTCACTGTATGTGAGAAGGTAGCCGCAGTGCCTGGAGTTCTGCCTGGAGATGGGTGACAAGCCAGCTGAGAGCTTATGGGGATGGGAGATGTCGTAGTGGGTGTCTGCTATAGGCTGCCTCATCAGAAAGAACGAGTAGAGGAGGCCTTCTACAGAAAAATGAAAGTGGCCTTGCTTTCACAGACTGATCCTCGTGGTGGATTTTCACCACTCCAGTATCTGCTGGAGGGATAACACAGCAGGGCAAAAGGACATTCTAGGAGACCACTGAAGGCAACTTCTTGACAAAAGTGATAGAGGAAGCAATGAGGAGTGGTGGTCTGCTGGACCTCACACTTAACAAAAAAGGAAGGTCTTGCTGGGGATGTGAAGGTCAAAGCCAGTCTTAGCTGCAGTGACTAAGAAATGACCGAGTTCAGGAATTGGAGAAGAAGGAACAGGGTGAAAAACCGAGATCACAACTCTGGACTTCAGAAGAGCATAGCCCCTTCAGGGAACTGCTCGAAAGAGTCCTGTGGGATAGCTTCCTAGAGGAAATAAGAATCCAACAAAGCTGGTTGATATTCAAGAATCACCTCCTCCAACTCAAGAGCAGTCTATCCCAAAGAGCAGAAAGTTAAGGGAAAATGTCAGGAGGCCTGTGTGGATGAGCAGGGAGCTCCTGGCCAAATGCAGACACGAACAGGAAGTATAAAGGAGGTGGAAGCAGGGACAGGTTAACCTGGCAGGAGTATGGAGGCACTATCTGAGTATGCAGGGTTACAGCGAGGAAAGACTGGAGCTTTCCAGCTTACACCTGGAGCTGGAGCTGGGGAGGGATGTCAAAGGCAACACAAAGGGCTTCCACAAGTACCTAAGTAGCAAAAGGAAGACTGGGGAGAACGCAGACCCACTCTTGAATGAGGCAGACCTGCAAAAGGCTGAGGTACCGAATGCCTCCTTTGCCTCAGTCTTTACTAGCAAGAATGGCCTTCAGATGTGCAAGGCCCTAGTGATCAGGGGGAAAGTCTGAGCAAGGAACACATACACTTGGTGGAAGAGGATCAGGTATGGGAATAGTTAAGCAAACTGGGCATATGTCAGTCCATGGGCTCTGATGGGGTGCACCCACAAGTGCTGAGGGAGCGTCTAATGTCATTGCAAGACCACTCTCAATTGTCTTTGAATGATCATGGCAATTGGAAGAGGTTTCTGAGGGCGGAAGGAAAGCAAATGTCACTCCTGTTTTCAAAAAGGGCAGGAAGGAGGACCCAGGGAACTACAGACTGGCCAGCCTTACCTTGATTCCTGGGAAGGTCATAGAATAAAATGCATTGGGCACAAACTGGAACAGAGCAGGTTCTACCTGAACATCCAGGAACATTTTACTGTGAGGGAGGCTGAGCACTGGCACATGCTTCCCTGCCAGGTTGTGGAGTCTCCATCCTCAGAGATATTTAAAAGTCATCTGGACATGGTCCTGGGCACCCTGTTGTAGGCAGCCCTACTTGAGCAGGGGGGCTGGACAGGATGGCCCGCAGAGGTCCTTTCCAATCTCAACCATTCTGTGACTGAAAAAGAAAGGCTTCAAAATATTTTGATTGGCCTGAAAGAAGTAGGCTCCCTGCTGTGCCTTTGGCAAGGATGAAGCAAAGGTTTCAGGAGGCTTCTGTAATAATGATGAGTGAAACAAAAGCAGTTTCTACTCTTAAGTCTACTTTTTGGGGGTTGGAGAACATGCCCTGGATACAGCAGATACTGGGGCATGACAGAAGGGTAGAATACACTCACTCATAGAAGTGGGCATCTGAGTAAGTGTCCGATTTGCATTTCTGGTGACCGTCCCCTTTCCTTAAATAACAGTACCTTCTGGTCTTCCTGTGAACAGGGAAGGATCCTACATTTCCCTAAATACAGAAATTATTTTAACGACTCTATTTATAGGGCTAAATACAGACCATAAATGAAACAGTATCCGAGGTCAGCTCAAATAAACAGTGTATCAAGAGGAGGGAGATACTGTGATGTAACAAGGAAACCCAATCTAATAGATATTTTAGTTGGTTGCATTACATCCATGGGTGGTTTATAACCATCACAGTAATTCAGAAGACCACTTTCCATCAACTATTAATAATAGTCCTAAAAACAAGAGAATCTGTACTGTGGTGCTGTTTCTTTGCTTGCTCTGGAAAGATCAGGGAAGATAGACGCAGTTGCCGCAAGTCTCTGCAGTTTGCACAGAAGTTTACCGTTTTCTGACAGTGGGTGTCTGATACCATGAATGTACAGATCACAGTGTTTAATATTCATAGCTTCTCAGAGCAGAATTATTCTAAATATTTTTTTTTGTATCTATGAGAGCTGACAATGCAGGGAACAGTAATGCCCCAAAAGCATAAAATATTTTTATCTATACTTATTCATATAGGTCAGTTAATTCTGACAGAGGACTTAAGTGATGTTTCCCCAAGATCCACCAACTGATAAAACAGTAAATCCTTATAGGACAGAAGATGTGTTTGTTGCTAACTATGTACTGGCTTTCAACTGATGAAGGTTTTTTTGCTCGTGGATATAAAAATTATTGAAAATACAAAAAAATATTGAAAACTATGTATTGGCAAAATGGAAAAAAAATGCAAAGGGATTTGATTGAGCAGTATGCATTATCTCTTAAATTCCTGATTTTACATTTTTATTTCAGCATTCCTATTTCATCACCTGACTCCCTGGCCATTTTCTCTGAAATAAAATGTTGACTTTTCACGAAATTACAAGCTTTGTCGAATGGTTAGAATTTGACTAAAGGCTGAGTAAGGATTACACGCGTGAGAGAGATTTTATAGCAACAGCTTCCCAGATGTGTGGGTATGTTTGCATGTTTGAGGAGCATTGTATGAGGACATAATCTAATATTCTGTTGTGAACTCCTCATTTTCTCAGTTTCTCAGAGTTCAAGGAATTCTTCCTCCAAATACAGCAGAAGAAATAATATTGTTCTTTAGCAAACAGTCTTGGACAGATTGCAGAAATCTGTTAAATATTAATTCCATTAAGGCTGAATATTCAACAAAAGTAATTGCAATGCTATGTAAAGATAATTTCATGAATTTATTTAAAAGGGGATGCAATGAAATTAATATAAAGTTGTAAGTAGTATTTTAAAGAGTACAGTGAAGCTTATAATAATTTGGTTGTATATCTGAGGGTAATATAGGTACAAACTTAAGAAGAAAATATCATATATATATGCACTTGCATATATGTGTCTATGTGTGGATTTCACGCACACACTCAAATAGAGAAATACACCAGTGAACCAGTAAATAAAACAAAAATTAAAGTGGTCTTGGACACCCAGCCTACAGATGTCCTATCTGTGTTTGTTAGATTACTGGTCTTCAGAATTCCTGCATCCATGTGCAGGAGCCTGTTCACACCTCCATTTCCTGGTACGTGGATTTTAGCAGCACAGACTTATGACTGGATATGTGTTGATCCAGAATGATGCCTGATCTGGACATTTGGGGAAGCTAGTTACTGTGGAATGGTGTAGCATGATAAATTAGCAAGGAAGTACAGATGCAGTAGCTGTGTCCTCACTGAATATGATTAGGGATGGTAAAGAATTTAAAATATTAGGAAAGAATTATGGTGCCTGTTCTCTATGTGCTGCACAGTTTTTTAAGGGAGATAAACCTTTTCAATTTATTTTTCTTGCTCAGTATTTCTCTCTATACTTTCTCATGTGGCCCATCAGCCATGTGGATATTTCGCAAAAAGAATAAAGACAGATATATGAGTAGGAAGGGAGACAGAACTCAGTATAACTACTTCTCCCTTTCGTATATGTCTTTTCTTGTGGTATATTTCCCCTCAAGAGCATTCACAGGGTGAAAACAACATAAGGGCTACTGAAAATATGTAGCAATGTACTTCATGTTTCTTATCCTCGTTAATTCAAGACAGTTAACATTTGAATGTAAAATATCCCTCAACAACACTACAAAAAATGTAAATACAATTTGAGCATTGCAGTATTTGTTTCAAAGATCTTAGTGTGGAGTTCAGGGCACTGCAGGAGACTTGCAGAGGAATGAAGGCAGTGGGTTGATGAGCATTGATAATGTGCAGCTGTGGCCTTGTCGTGAAGGCAGTGAGTTGATCGACATGGATGATGTGCAGGTGTAGCTCGTCCCACTAAGTGGTTAAATAGCCCTGAGGAGTGTGGGGGAGGGGGTTGGATGGAGGAGGGGCAGTGTGGTCTGGTCTCTGGAGGAGGGAGAAGCAGCATGGACAGTAGAACCTGACTGAAGGTAAAAGCCTTGTTGCAGCCTGATGGTTTGTGCTGCAACAGAGACTGGCACAAATATTCAGGTTTCTTACCCTGCATGTTAGAAGGTTCAAGGGAAGGCTCTTTGGGATGGTTAGTCTGCTTTTCTGAACCAGTTGGGTATGTAGACACTATTTCTAATCCCTGGTTGGAGGGTGCAGCCACTGGGGGAACTACTTGTTTGTATCCAATGTGGGACTAGGTATTAAAATTAGTATTGAAAGAGTTTGATGGGAGCTTGAACGTGCCTCTGCGAGAGCAAGTGACTGGAGATCTCCCCCACCACACAGGCATTTTGCCTGCCCCCATGATCTAGGCCAGGGGTCCTCAAACTATGGCTTGAGGGTTGGATACGGCCCCCCAGGGTCCTCAGTCTGCCCCCCTGGTATTTACAGAACCCCCCTGCTGGGGGTTGGGGGGGGGGAAACCAAGCAGCCGCAGATGACTGCCTGCCACTTAATCTGTGCGCTGGCCCCCTGGTTAAAGCGTTTGAGGACCCCTGGGCTAGGCCGTGAGCGAGTGTGGTTATACGCGTATGAGAAGCTGGCATGTTCTGCATGGGCAGCCAGTACTGAAACTATTTGTGTGCTTGTGCCTGGTCCTGCCTCTTTGTGGCAGTCCATAGCTAGTGTGTTTGTGCACTGGGATGCTGAAAGGCTCTAAGTCTGGACTGCTCTGACAGGCTGCTGCTTACAGATAAGAGCCTCGATCCTATGGTTTTGGAGGTCAGGGAAAGGTTCCATTAAATTTGGTGGGCTTGTGAAAATAATGTCTCTTATTTCATGCCATATCGAGTGTTTTTTCAAATGAAGATTTGGGTGCCTGACTGTCCAGTGTCAGACATTAAAAAGATTGGCTCAGAACTTGCTTCCTGTTCTTTTTCCTAGGAAGACCACTTGCTATGACCAAAATCAATCACCATTTCAAGATTCCTGGCACGCATATGTAAAGACAAATCACTTTCTGTCATGCTGCTATTATTGCAATTATGTGATGAAAAGGAGAATGTAATCCAAAATACAGAAGCCCCAAATCTTCAAATGCAAATGCCCTTGCAAATGAACCCTCTACACACATGGAGAGAAAAGATCCTGGCTTAGATTTCACAACATGTAGCCTGGCTCTGATTCTATGTATGAGAACGCTTACTGTAAGACCAAAATCAAATTATCTCTGTGTTCAGAAGATAGTTACCATTAAATTAATCTCTGCACCATCTAATTTCATCTTTGGATTTTTGCATCGTTCATCTTAACTAATGAAGAATGTTGACACAGCAGATCATGTGCAGAGAGGAACTCAACTTTACTGACTTTAAAATGGTTATATTCAAAACATTTCTGGGCAGAATGACATGAATGGAATAATAAACCGGACTTCTAGCTGCAAATCCATATTAGAAAGCTTTATGTTAGTGTTAGGGTATCAGGGTTGCATTGTGAAAGCACAGCAAAGATGCTAAGAGCATGAGAGAGGCTTTATTTTGTGAATATTTAATTCCTAATGTAAGAAAAGTAGCATAAGAGAGGAAGTGATTATTTTTCATCATTTCAGACTGCATATTAATGTCAGTATATCAAAGTGGTTCAAAGTGAAACAATGTGGTTTATTCTAAAAGTAGCAATTTACTTGTACTACAGCATTATTTCAGTAGTTTTGTTTCAGGCTATTTTTATGTCAGGGAATCCAAATTAGGAAACTTGCGAAGTCTGAGATGCTTCGAGCAATTTACATAAGATTTTCTAATTCCTTCATTATTGTTCCAAGGGCTTTTATTTGATTTTATTTTGCAGATGATTAGACCTTGTTACAAATGTTTTCACTGGGACTGGTATGTAAGGCTGCCAGGGCAAGATACCACCTGGGTAACATTGCTTGCTTTGAGTGAAATGTACTCCTAGGACTCCAAGGACAATATGCCAGGACAAATAATTCAACCTTTCTATCACATGAGTATCCAAAATGTGTCTGATGTGACACTTTGAAATCCATGATACCACTTCAAAGACAACTTCTTAAATATGGCCCTCCTCAGAAGAGTTAGCTGCTTGTTACAACTCCTCTGTGTTGTCCCACAAAGCTTGAAAGCTCAGGGAATCCTACAGTTGTACCTGCAGGAGCCAAAATGCTCTCTAGCTTCTGCTATCACTCCTGCAGCAGGGTCTGCTCCAAATGCTTTTCCTCCCTGGCACAGGCATCAAGCCCTAGGGTCCCCGTTTTAATGTGCACCCCTCGCTCCGATGTACCCACCATGAAGTGCCACCCTTTGAATAAAACTCAGGACCCCCTGTCCTCATGTTGAAATCTCAGCTCTTCAGAAATCTTACATTTGGTGCTTTGCATCTGATAAATTTCTTCTAGGAAAACTGAATTCAGAATCACATACTCGGAGATTACCCAACCTTTCCAAATGCAGTCAATTGTATCCCATGTGTTAACTACATGGTTTAGAGGCTAGTCCACAACTAATTTTTACCCTGGAAACAATAGATTAATATTCTCTTGAGAAAAACCTGGGGAGATTTACTTTAGTTTGGTTGTGCGAGTGGCTGGTACAGGGAGAATGTGAATTTGTTGTATTCATTATATTACATGTTTATTACAGGGAATGTATTCCAACAGCAGTGTTACTGTACAGCTTTATACAGTAGAAAATGTGAGCAATAGCACTTTCAGGACCTGTAGGAAACCCAAAGATAATGCATTCCTATCCTTTTATCAATATTTGAGTCCCACACCAATAAGACCACCCTTTATTGGCAAATGCAGTTATCTTGCTTGGCATCTGAGAAGCTTAAGTGCTAACCAATCCGTGGGTTTTTCTTCTCTCCTTAATACACAGAGGATTACCCTTGTGAAGGACTACATAAATAGAAAATGTGATGGCTTTGCTTTAACTACACTAAGCCTGTCTTTTTTTTTTTTTTTTTTCTAGCAACAGTTTTCAGCATCAGTGTTGCATCCATATTAAGTGTGAATTCCCTTGTGTAGATCCCATTAAGGTTAATAGAATTTTAGTTTTACTATTTATTAAATTTCAAAGTGGATTAACTTTTGAGGAATATGTGACCAGCCATAACACACAGAACACAATCCCATATCAGCCTACATACAGCATAGCTAAGGTATGGGTAGTGCTAATGGAGGCCTGATGAACAGCTTCGTATTACGAGTAAAGAAAATAGGATAGAATATTTTCAAGTTTGTAACTCAGCTAATGTTTAAGTATTGTCTTTTATTGTTTGCTACTTTGTTTCTTCATTTCTACTCATTTTGGAATGACATTCCACCAGCTTTTGTGCTTCTGGATTTAAAATAATAATGAATGATTTGAGATACCAGTTGTCCAAGCTGTTGGAACTTAATGCAGTCTTATATACATAGGAATCACTGGACCCATTGTGGGAGCTGTACATTGAGAGAGGTGGTACTCAGCTGCATGTACTTCAAGAGGATCATAGAATCATATTTTAAGAGGATCCCATGGCTTTACATCACATGCATACCTCTGTACGTATTCAAACTTAGTGAATTTGAAACTGGTTTATAGTGTTAACTGCAGCCTTCCTCTAAAATGACTGCATTTGTCTCTCAGGAGCTTTCAGAGACTCAGGTCGATCTCAATTGCCTTTTTCCAAGCGCTGTTACGGTGGATTTGCCAACATTAAAATACATGCTGAAGGTAGAAGAAACTTTTTTCATTGGTGGCAGGGAACATTCCTAAACTTCTGGTCATTGGTGCTGCTTGGAAGCCGAGGTGAGGCCGTGTCTCCACGGGCTGGCAGCCTTTCCCCTGACCCTCAGTGGGGCAATGCCATTCCTCCTGGGTGAGGGCCAGCCCTCTCTTCTCAAAGCCAAATTAAACTAACAAAAGTAGACAAAATCTCTAAGCTATCTAATGCTCACCCATCTCGGCGTTTCAGCTAGGATTCTTTGCTCTTCCCCCATGTTCACATCTCTCTGCACATCTTTCTTTTATTTGTGCTGCTGGTGTGGTGAGTTGGGAAATCTGCTTACGTATAACTGTAAATTGCAGCCAAGGTTGTGAAACAGCAGACTATCTGATTATTAGTTATAGTCAGGAGACTGACCGAAAATGTCAGTACAGGTTTCCATATTTATTATCTCAGAGAATTGCATATCCAATAAGAATATGATTTTTTTTCTTTACATGCCAGCCCTGTAACTCTGCCTGTGATCTGAAAGTCAAACTGTCATCTTTGCTTTTAATGAATTTTTTGCAACAGAAACTTACATTACAATATTGCTGCTAACTTGAGCCAGCATAGGACTGAAGCTGTTTTTATAGCTCCATTGCTTCTGCAAAAAGCTGAAGTGAAAAAGGAAAGTAGTAAAAAAGAAAAAAAAGAAACCTGAGAAATTAATTTGGTTATAGAAATAAATAATTATAAGGAACACCAGCGGTTTAAAGATAAAACGGCATGTCTTCATAGTCCTTTTTAATGGCTATAACTGTACTTTTAATGCCTAATGGCAGTAAACAGATGCAAGAGCATCCATCTAAACAGGCAAGGTGACATGCTTCTCTAATGCACATAATATCTTAAAAATGAAAAGCAACTTCAGTATAATTCATTCATGCTAGCAAGAATTGGCTAGGAAGCTCTGAAGAGGTATCTATCACTCAAGGTTTCAGCCTATATAGCTTCCTTCTCACAGAAGGATCCAAGCTGAGCCGGTTTGCTTTACCTTCCAGTGTTCCAGATCATGCTTGATTTCATCTTCCATTTCAGCAGTTTTCAGCAGCCAGCTATGCAAAATCTGAATACCTGTACTTGAGATACTGTCTAAAAATGCTTTCTCTTAAGAAATGTTTGTAGTTCTTTGTTTTTCCTCTGTGGCTAGAACCTGCAGTTCTAACCTGCAGTTAGACTTGCAGCTGACTGTGTGATAAAGTCATACAATTCTGCCTTCATTCAGTTCGAGAAACTTTGTCGAGGGTGTTAGGCTGCTGTATGGCTGATGCTGACTATTGTAACATGTATATTTGCTGCTGTACTTTTAACACCAAGTGATATGTAATTTTTCTATAGCTTTAAAAATAATAGTAAGTAATTACCAGTTGCAAAAAGTTCCAGTATTATCTTCACTTTCAAGATGAGGTAACTGAGGCAGATGACCAAGACAATCTGTTGCGGTGCACTTCCAGTCACAAAGTGTGTTTGAGGCATTTCTCAAATGCAACAAACAGTTGCAGAAATGGATATGTCAAAACCAATTCACTTAAACAATCTGGTTTAGACTTTCCTATTTTTTTTCCCACTGAAAAAATATTCGGTCTCATTATCTCATCTCAGTGTGTCATTAACAAGTTGTAAAGTGGCTGTTTCTGCTGTGCAGTGTACTTGTACAGCTTCATGTGTGAACGCTGCAAGTTAATTTTTAGGTGGCATGGATTTATCTTGGAGAGCTGACTTAGGGCAGCTTTTTGTTTATCATCTGCTCTATAAGTATCTTGAGGAGTAATTGTGAAGGATGCTTTGTGTGGTCAGCTTTTGTTTGGTTTAACAACATGCTGGTTCCTGGTGTTTTGGTTTTGTGGTTTTTGCTGTTTTTTGGTGTTTTTTTTTTAACAAATTACTTCTGGCATTGTTTCCTGTACTTTCCACTACCCAGTCCTACCTCTGACACATCGCAGTGCTGATGTGGCTTCCCGAAGTCTCAAGTACTCTATCCAACAAGGAGCGTTTGGGTGAGACAGTCTCCATGTGTAAAACCTGAAGAGACCAAGTGCACCATGCAAAGGAAAAAAATCAGTTTCAATTGACCCTTCTTATTTGGGTCTAAACTATCAAAGGTCCATTTTTTTCCTTTACTTGAGCAGAATAGCTAATAGCAAAGTTCAAATATGTGTATTATTTGAATCTTTATTTGGTAATGGATTATTTTATACAGTTCAGCTCTATGGATATGGGTCTATTTTCCACAGATACTGCCAAGAGAGTTTCCATTCTGGGGCTCCCTGCTTATTTCTTCCAGCTGCTTCTCTTTTTTATCCCTTCTGTTGTTATTCTCCTCCTGTCTCCTTGTTTTCACTACTGATGGAGGAGAGGCTTGGTTAGAGTTTGAAATCATAATATAAATGTTCTTAGCAATTGTTTTTTTCTATATTCTTTGTAATTATTCTCCAATGATTTCAGTTGTATTTTCCAGTTGCAGACCGTTACCAAGGACTGCATTGCTCAGAATGTAAAGATGCAAATAATCTTTTGAGAGAATTCATAAGGAACATGTTCGATATCGTGATGTGGCAGGAGTACACAGTGGCCAAAATGATGTTGGCTGTGTTGACCAGAGTGATGCAGGAAAAAAACCTCTTTAAACAGCTCTTCATTTCCTGCCTAGTCCCTAAGCTACCCCACAAAGTCTTTGTGGGACAGAAACCCTCCTGCCAGTCTTGCCCTGCAAGTTTACCATCAGAAATAATGGGATTTGTGGGACTCGTTGACCCCACCTTCTCCATGGTGTGATACTGGTTAAATGCACGCAAAGGGGGGCGTGCATCATTTGAATCCTCTGTTGTATTAATGACAGATAGTTTTAAAAGAAAAAAGAAATAGTCCAATGGCATTAATCCTAGCCTTGTCAGAAATGAATCGGTCCTTCTTCCTGCAAGACTAACAACTGGCGTGGAGGCAGCGAAGTGCCGCTTTCTCACATGTGAAAGTATTTGCGGAACGAAGTCCTTTGTTTGTTTGTCTCTGTGTGCGTGTTTGTTTTCTCTACTTTTGGAACATATTAGAAAGCATCCTGCTCTTGTTATTTCTTTTGAATAGTCTATTTTCTGTAGAAAGTAATAGCCACATGGTATACTCCTATTCATCAAAACTGTGCCAAATACGTGCCATTTTAAAGCTAAATATATGTTATTTTACTTTAAAGCAAGCCAAAATACATACCAAGAACATAGCTCTGGATGGTGTTGGTGCTATTTTCAAATGAGTATTTACTGTGAGAGGCACTTCTGTGCAACAAGCTGATCTGGTAAGGGGCTGCTTTGTGAATGCAGTACACAAAGCAGTATTTCTTCCTCCTCTTACTATCAACATACCTTTTAATCGTAAAAATACGTATTTTTCTACTCTTGGCAAAGCATGAGAAGCATGCAAGGTATGACCTTGCGTGCCTAATGCAATCATACCTGGCTCCCTAGCACTCTCACTTGCATTTTAGGAATGTTTCTCCAGGGGACACCAAGGTTATGAAAAAGCCTTCAGTTTGGGAGAGGTAAAGAGGTAATACTTAGAAGCATCTGCATCAACTCTTACATCCTTCTGTAGGTATGACTGGCTGATGTACAGGAGTGTATTTTAGTCCCATTTTTCTTCCCTCTTGGTGGGTGCTAGTGAGTGTTTCCTCTTGCCATGTGTTGGTGGTATTTTTCCTCCTTGGCTTGGTCAGGATGAGAAATTTCTTAAACAGGCTCTCCCATTCCACTACCATACACGAAAACAAGGTCCCATTTCAGGTCAGAATAAATAAAATAGGGAGCTTCCTGGAGTTACAGGACCACATGATAAGTATCTTTCTTTTCCATTGTTTTGCTTTATAAAACATTTAAAATTTTTTTCTCTTTTTTTAAAGATTGCATTTTACATATCTGGCTCAACTTTTCTTTTTCTAAAACATAAGAAATGTTACTGAGCAACTGTTAGCAAATGCTAAAACTAAAAAACTGTATGCTATAGCATGGCCAAATTAAGGATGTGTGATGAGGTTCATTTATTAAAAAAAAAAAGTTTATAAAGAAAAGCCAGCAGTAATTTCTCTTTAATTGCATGGAAAATGGTTCTACATGGCCTGCAGACTTACAGACTTAGGGGAATCCAGTAATTGAAACTAGGAATAATTTAGCAATTTCACACCTTACTTGGACACTTGAACCGAGCTTTGCTTGCACATGCAGCATAGTTCTGTAAACAGAATGAGGTCAAGTCACTCTGGCTAATAATTTGCTTGTTTAGAATACGAGCTTGGCCTCCTTGAAACGGTCTGAAAACTCATCCTAAGTTTTCTGTATAATCTCAGCTGGGAAAAGACATTTATCAATCTTCTCCCAAGAATGTAGAATTTGTGGGTTTGATGTTGAAATATTATTGGCCTTTGTTGTCAAACTGCTACTTATTCAACTTCTGATATACTTCTAATTAATAAATGTTTATTTTTTATTGCACCATTTTCCCATCCAAAGTCAAAGCTGATTTTCAAGTGTCAGCTGCATTAGCAGCTTCTGCAGTGAGAGTGGAAAAGGAAATCACCTCTCTGATCAGGATTTCTGGTGCCACTGCATGAAAAGTAGCTGTTGAAGTCTTCAGAAATCAAGTTCCAGTGCAGAGATACTGTTTTGTAGGAATAGAATACTACATCTGAGAGTAAGCAGGATGCAAGACTCCTTCATGTTGAAGACCTCCTGAACAAGGACATAAAAATAAATGTGAAAATCCAGCAGGATATGTAATCTTAGCCCATTTCTTAAAACATACATATCAACTTGCACGCGGTACAATCACTGTGCAATGTACATAACGGATTCAAAGATCAAAGCACTGGAACATAGTCAATAAGAAAATTGTAAAATTGTACCAACCAGTAACCTTTCTAGGACAGCATATAAGCCAGTGGCTTTCTTTTTTTAGGTCATTTTTCTTTAACCTGTATAAGGGACAAATGTTAATTCTGACAGTCCTCCTGTAAATGGAGAGGCAACATCCTTCTGTAAAAACTTAGTGAATAATTCAGAATTTGGGGCCTAAAGGAGTAAATTGCACTTCTGATTTTTCTTAGTGGGTACAGTGGTACCTCTGTCCCTGGAAGTGGGGAAATCTGTTGTGCAGTATTGAGGACTGCAGGCAGGGCTTATTTCTTTTGTCCTGTAAGCACAGCTAACAACCGATGCAAGAAAATCATTAAGGGATGTTATTTTCAGTTTTCTTCCCCACTGCTGCACAGGCGCACCAGCAGCTGGTTCAGCATCTAGCCCACCTGGAGGTGAGAGAGGTAACGGGGACCCTCTAGAATAGATGTGCTGCTTAGGCAAAAGTGTCTATCTGCTGCCAGCTGATGGCCTTTAGGACTTTCCAACTGGCCATTCCCAGCTGTTCACGCCCCTTCTGCCAAAACAAGGTGCCTAAGCATCTGGCAGAAGGGAGCCAATTCATTATCATTTCTGAGATTAAAAATGACCTACCAGGTTATCAGTTAACCACCCTCCTGCCGATTCATTTGAAGACGTAAGCATGTCACATATCAACAACGGGTGCTGCAGCTTTGAGGGTAGCTTGGGTGCACAGGGAAATTTGGAGAATAGTTGAAGCATTTACTGCTGCTGTTGTGCGTGGATTCTGCCTGCTTTCTGTCAGTCAAAATAGTAGCGTGATTGGAAGGCTTCTTCTCTGCTTTCCTTCATCCATTTTAACACAGATGTGAAAAATAATTTTCTGAATAGGGGACTAGGGGGGTACATGTACTCTGCTGCTGTGGAACACGTACTCCGGCTCCGTCCTGCTACTAGAAGGAGGGTACATGTGTTCCCTTTGCCTGTTTCAATCTTTTTCAATCTTTTAATTATTATTACACATGATTTCTTTTTCCTATAATTTTTATTAACTAAAATTTTATATTTCTGTTATTTTCTAAGAATTCTGCCATGCTCTTGACCTTGTGAATAATGCCTTCCAATAGTGACGACCCTAAGTAATGTAACCTTAACATGAGGAGTGATTTACTCTCCCTCATTCTCTCCAGACAGCGGGTGCGTGTCCGTCATCTGTCATCGCTGCCAGACCTTTGGGAACTGCTCACCGCTGGTTCCACCCCTCCTCCGCTCTCCATAGCACCTAGGTTCAAACCCATGTTAAGGACTGAACCCTGGTTTGTGTTTGCCCAAGCCAGCTGCAGCCCACAGCAGGCTGGTCACCTCCCTCTGCCTTGCCAAGCTGGGTTTGGGATTTGTTCCAGCTGTGAATCCATTAGCATCCACTATTAGGAGCGGCATCCAGGTTACCCTTGGTAGTAGGTGGCTGCCCTCTCATCCTGCTCCTTCCAGCCCCAGGGGACAGTGTGGCTGTTTGTCCCGCTGTGCTGGGGCTCCCACCCCTCCGCCTCGCCTAGCCCCGGATGCTATGGCACTGCAGGGGTCGGACCCCCACCCCCAAATCCAAACCTTGCTGGCTGCTCTACAGTAAGTGGGGTGACTTGCACTACCAATGAATGTGGCGGGCCAGGGCGTTTTTCTATGAAATTTACAGTTTTGATGTTTATTGATACCACCTTGTTCTACGTGCCTCTTTGGAGGAATAAACTTACATTTAGTGGAATGACAGTATGTCGCTCCAGATCTGCAAAAGACAGTGTAAGGTCAGTGAAGAGAAGCCTTCACTTTCCAATAGTTGGTTTCTGTGTATAAATTGGCACTTGATGCTCATCAAAGAACAAGAAATATTGGATATGCTTTAAATGTCCATTGTGTTTTTGAGCCAACTACCTGATGGAAGTCATCACTTATATGTAAATGAACTGTCAATGGCTTGCCTCCGTTGGCAGTCGCTGGACTGTGAAGGGTATGTCTTAATAAGAACCAAAGCTCTTCACAGACTTTGATTTACTGGAAATAAAATAGAAAAGTCCTCTGAGACTACAAAGGACACTTGTTTCAGATAAAATGTCTAGACAGTAGCAATATATTTGGGGCTTTTATTATAGCAAAACTGCAAATTAGAATAGAGTGCTGAGAAAGTTCCTATGACCCAGCTGAGTTCAAAAACACTGTTTCAGACTGAGCCTTGAAACACTTACACTGAAATTAAGTTCATGGACATTCAAAAAGTGAAAGAAAAGATGTGCAAGATCAACGTTCAGGTTTGCTAGAACTCTAGAGCTGCCCAGACTTTATATTTGCTCTGACAAGGAGGTTTGCAATTCAGCTGTGATTTAAATCGGTTAAAGTAAACACAAATCACGCCTTGTGTTTCACTGCATTAGATAAGTCTGCTTTACAGTCTGTTCTTGTATGATGGCTTTTTTCTTTGATTATTGAAAAGAAAACACAAAAGAGAGATTAATTCTGTGAAATGTTATGTTTCTGAGAAGAAACAAATCAAAAAATAGAACTGAGGCATGCTTTGGCTAAGACATGTCAGTTTCTTAGTTTAAGGCAGCCAAATTATACAGCATTTCTGATAAAGATGTGGAAATTTCAGCTTATCCAGTTTACCTGAAAACTATTACTGTTACTAAGATTGTTATTTTATTATCATCATCATTAGTAGGTTTTGACCATCCAGAATTTTTGGAAGCTTTCCTGAATTAAGTACATATAATTAGGGTGAACCTATGCCTTTTATCACAGTCTATGTAACCTGGGTTCATTTTTTGCCCAAGAGAATTTACATGTCAAATATAAATATTGTATGTGAGAGCTTGGGTACTTAAATTAGAATCTTGGTCGCCTGTATGGCTGATAGAGAATCCAGAAGGCAACGCAGTGAAGCATCAATTTCCAGCACCAGAGTGCTCTGAATCATCTTCCGTGTGATTTATCACAGCTTTCCAGGAATCATCCTGCACTCCTGATCACCTCCTTTTCCATCTGTACAGAGATCAAATGGAGACACATGGTGGTGCACCCTACCAGCGTTTCTTCTCAGCTGCCATCTTTGGTATTGAAAATCTGGCTTTGGAAGAAGCACATTAGTCATTAATTTCCAGAGAATTAATGCATTGATAGTCATGCTTCCACATACCTGAAACAACAGCTCTGTGTGACACGTTGCATCAGATAATTAAAAAAAAAAAAAAAAATCGATTTTGTTAGCTCTCACTTTTTTCACAACGGGTTTATGATGCTTGGTGGAGTGTACCTAGTCTGGGACATGGGTCTCAAAGCAGAGATTTGTGTGGTGCTCTCAGTCTTTGAGTGCTAGTTCTGCAGTGGAAGGTCAAGGTGGGATTCAGACAGAAGGCTGAATAATTATTGCTGGCCAGAATGAAAGAATCCATTTGCCGTTGCCTTCCAAATAGAAAACCAGAAATAGTTTAAGAGGATCAGGATGAGTCTGCAAGCAATCTGAAATCTTATCTCTGAGAGGTACAAAAAGCCCCTTCCAATTTAGTGGGCTGCTAACCCTGAAAGCTGAACAGTAGCAACTTGTTGTCCTTTTGAGTGCATAGAAATCTAGATTCAGCTCAATGCTTGTGTACCTAGGTAGTCTATTAAGTGATGGTGGCCTATGGGTTTAGTTCCACTGTAAAATTAATATAAGGCCTAAGGTTAAATGGTACACATTGTCAGCATGATGACTGCATTAGCTGTAGCTGTTCCAAAAATAAAATTTATTTGATAGTAACTGAATTTCTACATAGTCCAACAAATGAGTCATCAGATAATGTCCACAGAGAACAATTTTATTCATACTTTCAGAAGATTAATATTCACTGTTTTCTAAATCTAAGGGTATGCATAACAACAGACTGAATCAAGTCTAAGAAATGTAAATGGATAATCGGAATGTCTTCAGGGGCTTCCTACTGATTCAATATTTGATACCCTGATCATAGCCAGTGTGCCATGTTCTCTTTTATCCTGTCATATGACTGGTAAATACCATTACAAATGCAAAAACAACAGACTCAATCCCATACAAGTATAATTTTAGCAAGTCATAGATTGTTTACAGACTCCTCAAGAAGGCTTTGTATCCCATCTATCCTGGCATGTAGTCCTTCAGACATTTGACAAGTCACTGTTGTCAGAGTGTACAGATCATGAAAAACACATATGAAATACTAGAAAATCACAGCTAAAACCCACAAAGAAATCAAATTTAGAACATTATCTTTAAATGAGCAAAGGGCAAGCAATATTCCTACCTGTGTCTTCCTTCTTTTGAAGTATGTGATTCAAACGTTATCTGTCATCACAGAAATCATGGAAAGGGCTGTTTTCCCCAGTTCCCTGATATTACACCTATAAGCAGGACAGTGTTGTAGTAGCTTCACTGCCTGAAGCGTTATCTGGAACATCTACTTCACGTTCAAGTAAGTGCTATATTTAGAACCTATTTTTATTCTGCCTAAAGTATACAGTACACTAGACCTTAATGTACCCTCTAACTACAGACATGGGCACAGAAGATGTAGGCTAAAAATAGTTATTATTCTAGAAGCAATAATTTGTTTGAAAGCCATCACCTGAACTCCCAAGCAGTCGTGAATGATTAGGACTCGCTTATCTTCTCTGCTGGAGAGAAACCTCCTCAGCAGATCCTCTTTTGCAGTTGGCAAATGTGAAATTTGCACCAAAAAAAAAAAAAAAGAAAAAGGAAAATTTCAGCTTGCCATTAACTCCTGCAGAAGGACAAGGTACTATTTATGAATTCCTCTCAGCAATTGTTATTTTTCAGTGCTTTATTTTCTCCATTGGGAATAAGGCAATTATCAGTAGGAGTAGCAGTGAGGAAGAAAAATAAAATTGTTTATTATTGGGCCAATCAGGCCCAGCAAGTTGAAGGCCAAATTATTTTTTGCTTGTCTGAGTTTGATTTTTAGTCAGTCTGGATGTGTTTTTTGTTTAGCAGAGAACTTTGGTGAGAAGTATGTTATTTTATGGCTGAGGCCAATAGAAAGTCATTGGCATAATAAAACTGCAGATTTTACAATTTCAACGCAGCTGCTCCGTGACTTTTAAGCAACTGTGAAATCACATTGTTTAAACTGTGTTTATAAGGACTGATGCCTGGACCCATCATTTTTCTTCCTTTTTTCTGGAGAAGTCAACAGAAATCCATCAGATCAACAACTGGTATTACAGTCTAACCATTTTAGTGAGTGTTCACAAACCTCCATTTAGAAATAACCACTTGGTCACTGTGTTATGCTCGTGTATGATAAATGAACGTATTACCAGTATCATCAATGAATTCACTGATACTAAGTCACTAGTGAAAATCTGTTTGCTTAATGACAAACACACTTCTTTGGATGGCACACTGATGATGTGCAATGACATGAGCAAACTGGTATTTTGATTGTTTTTACAACCCTTGACTCCTTAAACTGCAGCAGTTGGTTGTATTTGGACATATTGTTACACTGCATTTTCAAGGGTATATATATCCCATTTATCCCATTTATTAGGAAGTTTTGCTATCTTCTCATGGACTAAATTCTTTCAGGGAAAGGTGAATTCTGGACCTCAGCCTTCCTGCCCTGAGCCTGTGATCACGTAAACATCCAGAAATGTGAGTATTTACACAAGGGATAGCTACGTGGGGTTTTTTTTTCTGAAATCCCAAAGTAAACCTACTTGTTTAGCAGATTAGGACTTAAAGCTAGATTTCAGGTGTACAACCTGAAGCATTATGTGTCCGAGTTGAATCCCCTCTTCTTGACAAGAAGGTTTCCATGCCTGGCAGCTGTCAATGAACTAAGTGAATCCTGAGGGTTCAGCCTGCTGCCTTGCATCTGCAGATGAGTCAAGCCCCACTCCTACAGCTGTGGATGCAGCTGGGCAAAGATGGATGCTTGCAAGAAAAAGAGGCAAGTAGTGTGGGAATGAGAGTTGTGAAGCCAGCAGGTTTTGGAATGTTGACAAAGGAATAATCTGTCTAGAGTAAATGTCAGTATTAAGTTATAGAGTAGGAGCTAATTCTTGTGGTGATCGATCCTGAAGATTGAGAAGACCAATAGGTCAAGAGTCCTGTAGAAAAATGGAAATTTAGTTCAGAGGTTCTGTGTATTTAGTTTGGCTTTGGAGCTTCGCTGAGAGCCTCAAAGAAGCAGCCCAGCCGCTGCTGCCCTGAAAGAAGAATGAGATGTAGAGGAGACTGGAGAGACAGGGAAAATGTGACAGAGCATTTGAACTGGAGGCAGCAAGTTTGGGATATATTTGAAAGTAGACATAGACTTCAGAGAAACTAGAAAAGAGACTGCATAAACCTCTATCAGTGTTTTCTGGGATAAAATGTACTGAGGATTTCATCAGGATGGTGTACATAAATCATATGGTAAACGATGGGTGAAACTAGAAACTGAGAGTTCAAATGTAAGGAAATGTATAGCAAATTTTTCACTGTTTATTATTACTTAAAAATTGGTAGAAAGGAGTGAAATTATCCTTTTATCTTCAGTAGGTTAACTCAGCTTAATTTTACCCATTTCCAAGGGTCAAATCTTTTACAGAAATTTTATTCACAGGTGGTTTGTAGGTGTCAGTGGAGTTACATCTTCACATCTTACAGATGTAAAGAATCATTAATTTATCTCCACAGGATTTTTGGTTTTTCATGTTACAGCCCATGTGGGGCATGAGCCAGAAGTACAGTCCCATGTTCTCAGACAGGTAAGTAGCCACACTGAAATAACTGTGCATCACAGGACCAGCTCTCAAGGTTACACCCACCCTAAAGTTATCACAGCAAAAATGCTTTTACCTGCTCATCAGCCTCACGTGTAGGGGTTTTATGTGGTAGCCTAATGCCTAATCCACAGGAAGGATGTGTACTCCCAAGATGTTATTCCTTTGCAATACAAGGTATTTCCAGAGTGTGCATGGGGAAATCAATAAAGGCAAATTTTAGGTAAGTCATGTATGCATAGATGTTCATCTGGATGTATGGAAGTGTTTGGAGCTGTAGAGTTATCCTTGGCTTTTATTAATAATACCGTCTCTCTGGTATTAATATGGTCATTGGTAGTAACTAGTTACTCCTATACTTGGATTTGAATGACATGTCTTGCACGCTTAAGAGGGAGGAGGGAAATCGTTGCCATTTCCCCTGCATACAGTGCTCCTGCACAACTGAAGGGAGACATCATTTAGCCTGCAGTGCATAAAAGGAGTGGGTTAATGCATGAAATGTACTGGTTAGATAAAACCTCAGCTCAAGTCTGATATCTTTTTTTAATATGCATACAAAAATAATAACTGGGGGAATCAGCTTCTGTTTTGTTTTTCTACTGCACAAAGAAAACAAAAGTGCATCTGTTGCTAGTCTTTCTCACTCATTTCTTTGCCATCTCAAAAGAAGATGAATTGCTTATGCTTGTCCCTTGAACAATAACACTGCTCAAATGTATAAACTGGGATCTCCTTCTGACAAGTTTTAATTGTGGGATGAGTCAAGTTGGGCGTTTATACCTACAAAGTTCATACATGCAAAGACTCTAGTGTCACCTCTGCCTATGCTGCATTATAAAACCAGGAAGCTGAATTTCACAAATGTAGTGAAGAAAAGGTGTGGCATTTGCAGTGAGCCTGGAAATTCAAGCACCATTAAAATCTTCCAAGCAGAGCATGTAACAAGAGCATATTAGGCTCCCTTGCAAGGAAGGGAAGAGAAAACTGTATCCAACTGGCATGTCAGGAACAATTCCTGCGTCCAAGCATAATGGTAAGAGAGGAGGAAGGAGGTGGATGGGAACAAAGAACCCAGTAAAGTCACAAACTGGGAAGAGCAGGGCACCATGCTGCTTCCAGAAAAGAGAGTCTGTTTGAAGTAGATGTTTTTCCAGAGGTTTTAGCTGAATTTGGGAACCAAATTATATATGTACAGTTATAAAACTGTATAGGACTGTGGCTCATGTTTAGTATGTTTTTAATATATGGGAATGTATTCTTTGGTAGCAAGAGAATGAACAAAATAGTGAGCGAATGTGGTACTGAATTTCTATTCCTGATGACAGAATTCATCCCTGTTAATACATACTTAGGCATGCTATAAAAATATGAAAACAAAATTATTCAAGAAATCCTGTGTCTCCATCCACGTCTTTCAAGGCTGTGACCTTGCTACAACATAGACATCAAACAGCAAAACATTTGGGCAGCCCCAGAGATGGGGTCAAGAGAAAAGCATAGGAGGAGATACCTACAGTATACCTGAAACTTGAGGGGGCAAAGTAATCTGTTGGCTTTCTGGTCTTGGTGGAACACCCATGTCTCTTTAACCTTCTTGCAATCTCTAATGTCTTGTATGCACAATGAGATGCTCAATCTGTAAATTATCTGTAAGGCTAGAAGCTTTGACATGGTGGCAGAGTAACTGTAATTATTGGCAGAAAGAGTTCCTCCAAATTACAGGAGCAATGTAGAAATCGCCCATTTACTGCTGATCTGGGACATGAGCAAATGAATTTATACCTTCTGCTCAAATTCTAACCTACTGGCTGCAAACGTACCCCAACTTAAACACATTTGAATTGTACTGCGTTCTTGCAAAGGTAGCAAAAATCATTCTGGACTTGGCTTGATGCCATTAAATATAAAAGATTTTTTTTTGCAATACTTGATATTATGTAACCAACACACAGTACAGCACACACTAAAAGCAAATGCCAAGTTTACTGTGCTCTACAAAATGACATTCGAGAGACCCAGTGAGATATCAGGATGGTGCGTCAGGATGGGGCTGCACAGCAGGGATTTATGTCTGAGTGGTTAAGGAGCACCTTCCTTTAAGCCTACCTACTTAAACGAGAATGAATTTCTATTTCTCTCCTGTCTGTTCAGCAGAAACAAAGAAATCAGTAAGTAGGAAGTTCTGAGACTGCAAGGCTATAAAAAGCAAGAGCCTTAATTTTCCAGCAGAAGTGAGAATCTGGTAAAATTTGCATACTTTGCTTTGAGTTTGCAGAACATGACATGCATGTTGCTTTCCACAAAACAAAGAGAAGGTGGTGCTTTATTAATGGGAATTGGGCTGCTTTTGTTTCTTCCTGACTTCTAAATTTGCTTTATTCTTTCTCAAAAACTTGGTGCAAGAATTGGAGAACAGCACTGATGTAATAATAATAATAAAAAAATACATTTCAGAAAACAGTAGAAGCAAATATATATTTAAAAACAGGGGAATACTCAATAGCCTATATATTTATAATTGAAAGCTGTTCAGAAAGGAATTACTTTTTTGTTAACGCTAAATTGTTCTAATCCCAAGACAAAAATCTTCCTGGATTCCAGGAACTAATAAATCCATCAATCAGCAATGAAGGGATAAAAGCACCTGAAATTGCCAATAGGAAATAAAAGATAATAACAAGAACCCTCTGTTGAAAATAAATGTTTGTCAAATGTAGAAAGGTAAAATTGGTATTACAGAAAGCAGCATCCAAAATTTATCCCTTTATTTTTTTCTTTTTCTTTTTTCTTCCTTTTTTTTTTTTTTAAAGCAGGTCACAGTGTCCTCTTTTACCATGGATTTCTGAGTTCTGATGGTTTTGTATAATGTCTTAACAATCCTTTCATGAAGTTTTGATGGGTCCATTTAAAAAGAAAAATCCCCACAGTGGCTGAATTTTAATTCACGAACTAAAAGCCATCTGATTTTACACCAAAAGTATCTGAAAGTGGATACAGTCCTCTGTATCCTTCTTTCATTGATATCACATTAGCTTTTGGAGCTAATCCAGACTCACTGGAGGTTTACATGCAAACCTGACTCACTACGGGTCTTCCACTCACATCTGATCTGCTTCCAGATCTGATGTCAATGGCAGCGCTGTATACGCTATGCTTCCACTATCCAGCTTGGCCTCCCTCCAGAAGCTTAATGTTTTTCTTCAGTTGCATCAGTGCCTCTGAGCAAAAAGAGAATGACATCCGTATGTTTTAAGATTAAAGCCGAGTCAACATTTCAAGTGAAAAATTGTGTGTGTTTGTAGACGTACAGTAACATGATGAAAGAGAAAATTTCTTGAATAACAGTTCTGGTCTCAAAGCGGCTGAGGCCGTTTTGTGCGTTACTTTTTCTTGCAAGAGATCAACAGAAAGATACATGTAGATCACCATGGTTTTCTTTTGGCAGCTAAATTTTGAACCATATAATTTACTGTGGGTTTTGTTGTTTGTTTGTGGGTTTTTTTTTTAAATCAAAGAAGAGGATTTGGCAATAAATATGTTGATAAACTCCCATTTTAAGCAAGTGGAAGAACAGTTAGCTCGGAAAGCTGATGAAGAGAGCTAGGAGCCGGTGTTGCCTGTGAGCAGGCCTCAAAGGTGTTTCCTGAGAAGTTGTTTGTATTCTCGCAGTTGCATAATGCAACAAATGCAAATAGATCCCAAACAATATGAGTCACTTGCATGCACAGGCAGACCAGACTGGCATTTTAAAGTTATTTATTGAAAAATTCTTCAAACTCTTCCACAAACTTTAGCATTAACCATACCACTCTGAAGGGTTTTGTTTTACCTAAACGTGCTCCTGCAAGCCAGCGCAGTGCTGGCTGTGCCTGGACACCTCTGCCACAGGGCATCACACAAGCTAATGTTCCCTCGAGCACACAGAGGACTGTGCTATGGAACCAGTGCTCCCTCCAGCATGTAAAAACCTCGTGGACAGCAAGAAAGTAGTTATAAATGTGTTGTGGAGAGGGCAGATTAACTTGCAATCTGGTGGGACCACATACTCATATCTTACTCCAGGCTAAGCAGGACCTGACTGGAGACACAGTGTCAACACTCAGTTCATTTGATCATAAGTCTCTTATATACTAGTATTATTTTTCCAAAAGCGTGATGCCCTCCAAATATACTTTGTAATGGATCATGAAGGAGCTGAAAGGCTGAAAAAGACCATGTAGGGTCACTCCAAGAGGTTGTTTTTTTAAATAGCTTACCTTTTTTTTTTTCTTTCAGTGAGAGTGAGATGGGAAATAATTGGTCCTTATCAGGTTTCTTTGCTTGTTAAAAACAATTTCTGAAGCTGTTCCCGTATATTAGCAGGTAAAGTGAGTTAAATTCTTGGATGTCTACAAGATTAAGATGACTTCAGCTCCTGTTCGCTATCAAAACTTAACAGATGGGTCTAAGCAACACCTAGTCAGATAAACACAACCCTGATTTAGCTCATCTGTGTCACTTGAGTAAAAATATTATTACAGTTGTTTGAACTGTTTGTTAGCTTCCTTGAGTCTTTATTCAGAAAATCACCACCAAACACTGTATCCTGAGCGTTTGTAATACAGACTGCTTTGTAATGTGCAATATGGAGCAAAACATGCAGTATTCTGCAAGGACAGTTGCTTTGCAAATAACCAAAGCGGCTCAGGATAGGTGCCTGTATGCTTCTTCACCCCAAAACCTGGTAGAAGTGTTGAGGGAATGAGGCAAATGCAGAGCATGATGACATTTGCCTATTCTTCTCCATGGTGAGAAGCCATAGTGTGCTGATCTGGGAAAACACAAGAAAATGGCATCTGCCACCACTGCTACAATGCGCCTCTGCCTTCTGGTCCATCTGCAGGCATGTTCAAGTGCACTTCGCAGATATTTTTCATAGCTTTCTAAAGCATTTTCTTACACTGCTGTGTAGAAAAGCTACACATGAGCAATCTTTTTTTTTTTTATTTTTATTAAATCTAAACATAAAAAGAAAATTTCACAAATCTGTTGGTCTGGCTGTTTCCCAGTCATATGTCATCTAAATTACATTACCACAATATTCCAGACATTAAATTAAAGACAGTAGGAACAAGTATAGTTGACATGTGTGCAAAATTTAAAACTAAGGAACTTCCAGTGGTTTCTTTAATCCCAGCCAAATTACGGCTTTTACCACACTCTTCCTTCTATAATGCCAATTTTTTTTTTCCTCCCTCTCTCAAACACATTCACAAGATCACAACCGTGCAGCTGCAAGGTGTCCTGTGCTGTTCCTGTGTGGGCTGACCATGCCTGCAGTCACACAGGGGAGAGGGTACCAGATCACCCCTGAAGGGACACTGCCCTGGCTTCCTTGCTTTTTGATATCACAAGGTACGAGCAGTGTCGGGAGGAGGTTGTCTCTGGTGTGCCAGGCATAGCTGTTATACCTTTTTTTGCCCAGCATCGGGAAGAAATCGTTAAGAGTTAAATTTCCTTGCCAGGAAATGTGTGCAGCACTGGAACATGGTGTCCAGGGAGACTGTGAAACCTGCGTCCTCGGGGTTTTTTAAGACTTGCCTTGGCACAGCCATGGCTGACCTGAGCCTGGTGCTACAGGCAGGGGCTTGGACTAGATCACCTTCAAGGTGCCCCTTGGACATTTCTGGTAGCCACTGCTGTACCGCTGAGGAAATGGGCAATGGCCACTGCTAGTGGCAGAGCAATGATTGGATAATTGTAGCTATGACTTGTGACAATCTGTCCACTGTGACATGGAGTAGATCTTTTTCTCCTCTTTTTAGGCTGAAAGATGTTAATGGCTTCTAGTAAACATGTCTACTGAGCAGTCAAAGATGTGGTTAAAGTGAATAAGCAACCCTTCGTTCAGGGCAACTAAATGCCCTGATGAGCAGTGGTAGTGGAGAAAGCCACAGCTCAAGGCAAAGCCTGCTGTGGTCAGACCAATTAGAAGCTAAATCACATGCACACACTTACATGGAGGGGGGAGAGAGAGAGAAACAACACAGCTATTCGGCTGAGGCTGGCATGCTCCTGCCCTAAATCGGTGGGGCAGGCAAAGGCTGCCCACCCTGGTGCTGCACATTCCCCTCAGCTCCTGCCCTTCAGTGCCCAGCACCATCCCTGGGGCTCCTCTGCAGCGTGCCTGTGCCACGGGCCGGCCCATGGGGGAGCGCGTCGGGCTGCCTTGCGATTGCTTGCATCCCCTTGTTCTCCTCTGTGTTTGTTCAGCTGTGAGTATATTTGGAAACACATTGGTTGGTGGATGGGTTGCTTTGACACTGCAGAAGGAAGAGTGTGGTAAAGGCACTGTGTTTTCCACATTATCTAATTGATACCATTCTTCTTTCCTCTTAATAGAAGCAATCCGCTATGGCTTTGAGATTGCCTTAACCGCACAGACCAGAAAAAAATGGAAAAATGTTCCATTTCGGCTTGGTATAGCTAAACTTAATTAGTATTTTCTGTGATGTTGATCAGGCAAAGGTAAACACAATGTTATGTGTTGCCTAAGAATAAACATCATTCCTTTACCTTTAACATTTCCATCAAGAACTATTTTGGTGTGGAAAAGCTGGGATTTTGCATGTTCTTTTCCCAAGAGGGAGAGGAGTAAAATAACTTGAGAAAACATTGATGCTTTCTACCACAATGAAATGAATACTTTGCATAGAAAAATATCTCAATGGTAGTAGAAATGAACTTTTCATTTTCTGCTCTAAATATCAGCTCAATATACTTCACTTTTTGTTATATTTGGAGACTCTGAGGTACAGAAATGAAAGCTGGGAGTATACTTCGCTGTTTTTAAAACTTGAAACCATGTTCTGCAATGTGGGCTTAGAAGAGATGGCTTACAAAGACTGCACATTGCAATGAGAGCAAGGGGAAACCATGTCTTAATCTGATTTTTACTGAACACCAATGGCCTACTGATGTATCCCTCTGTGTTGTCCCTCTGCTTTCGATGTTGTTAAGGTTGTACAATCCATTAGCAGTGGATAATGGAGGGAAAGTGGGATCTTCTCATGCTTCTGGGCAGAATTCCGTTTCCTATGGGTTTCATTATCCCTCTGATGTGAAAATTGAATTAGGAACTCTGTTTCTCAGGTTGCAAGGTAAGGTGGTTGGTGGTTGATATGGTCCCTGGGACAGGGAGGTGACACCAACTTGTGGAGGGCAAGCAGATCATGATGAGGACCCTGGCATATAGTAGCTGAAGCACCAGCCTCAATTCTTCCCCATCTGCCCAGTCCACACATCTGTAAGTGAAATGTAAGTATCAGGATGAGATACTGGTGCTCTGGCAACTACCACACTGACAGTGGTGTGTGTTGCACCTCGTTTGTCAGGCAGAATGTAACCATTGGTCCTCTTGCTCTTAGCTCGGGAGGGAAGTCATGAGACTTCCCTTCTGCTGGGCTTCAAGCAAAAGGTAAGAATTAAAGCACCTGTAAGACTCTACCACGTCTATTATTTGTTTGTTAGGTGCTGGCAACCTGCTTACAGCACTGCAAGGCAGAAATGTGAATTGCAACCATCCCGTTACATCTTTGCTTTATGGACCAGATCTCAACTTGGTATCTGCACAGGCCCAGTGAGTTCTAATGAAGTGTGTAGGGAATCTCCTGTGAGTAACTCTGCACGTACTGTTCTCCCTGAGGGATCAGAGAGGAGGGAATAATATGTGATGTTTTATTTCCAGTTCCTTGTTCTTTTTCATTTACTTGCTATTCAGTTACAATTTTTAAACAGCTACAAACAATGAGATACAAATACAAAGTCCAACTGTTTTTAACATCAACCAGATATCTGATATCTTCTTGGCAATCTGGCATCCAGAAATCAATGAATAAATTGCCATCATCCAGTGAATAAAATAGTCATCTGAATTAGTAGAGCACAATGTGCCCTTTCACTTCACTAACATCTACTGTACACAGAATACCTTAAACATGATGCAATTCCGTGTTTCATAATACATGCTTTTCATGCTTTTTTGTGAAACATGTGTCTTCAGTCATGATTGTTTGAAGGTACTGCTATAAACTTTGGGGCTATTATTATTATGTCTATTGCAGTTGGGTAGTCGTTCTAGAAAACAGTTTTTCCCTGCTAGTAGAAGAGATCACTTTAATATAAATGAGCTCAATAAAAAATATTTATTAAAACAACAGTTAACAATCTGCTCCTCCTAGCATGTATCATGTACAGTATTAGAGTGAAAGCACATATTATCATGTTACTAAAAAGAAAAGTACTGAAATAAAAAGATTTATAATAGAATAACAGTAAACAATCTGCTCAATCAGGCATCCTAACTACTTAGGTGTGTAATTATAGAAATGACACAATGTTTATGCAAGTGTCTTCAGAATAACAATAAAGTGCAATGTGTTTTCTACCAAAGAAGATTTACTTAAATGTACTAGAGCCCAGCAGGGCTACTCACATGACAACAGAGGAGTAAACAGGGAGAGGCATTCCCTAATGCACAGTCAAAAGGGCATAAAGGCAAAACTATGGAATACGAGGTTTCATTGGCATCTGAAAGGTTAGTGCTTGGTTTCATTTTTCTTTTGCTGTGTTTCAAGTAGTCTTGTGCAGAAGAGGTGGGCCATGTAAACAGAGCTTGAAGCTGTGACACTCAAAGCTCTCCGCTGTGCCAGGTGAGTAAGTCAAAAAGCTGGGAGGATGCCTGTTTGCATTTAGTGCTTGTGCATGTCTCGCTTTGACACTGTCTCTATTCCACTTTTTATATCTTGTTTGCTCCTGGTCCAAGAAAGAAATCTAACCTCAATGTCTTACTCCTAGATATCTCTCCTAATCACTCAACTTATAGAGCAAATTCATCCTCTTTGCATCAAATTCTTACTCTTTATAGACCTCTTTCATCTCTAATCTTCCCACAGAGACAGGAAAATGTGCCTCTCAGCAGTGCCTTATGATGTCAGAATGAGAGGCTTCTGGCTGGATGAGCAAAAGTGTGTTTAAAAGGCAATTTTAAATGTACACGTTCTGACTGCATAGTCATCACTGGCCTCAAAAAAGAAGGGGAAGGCCTCTGTGGAGCCTGACCTGCAGTTTCCTTTCTGCAGCCTCTAAAATAATACAGAGGAGAAAATACTGCTGATTTGAGGGGTGGTCTTCTGCACCCACTCTGTGCAAGAGCTCATGATGGCAGAGTGTCAGCCCCTGGAGTGCTGGGTCCTCACTGTTTGCTGTGGCATTTCAGCAGATCTGAAACTGGCCAACTGCTTTAATATAATAATCAAAATAATTTGTCATGGTATTTGGGTCACATTAGTAACCTGCTCCCAGTCCAGTTATTTTCCTGCAGTACTGTGGCAATGTTGACACTCCTGTTTGTGGTGTTTTCACAGCTGAAAAACTGCTCTCTCAAGATGCTGGTCAGCAGGATGCAGGAGAAGCAGCACATCTCTCCAACACTTTGGTTGCATCCCACTCATAACTGGCTGGTAGATGTTACCTTACAGCCTTATCGTGGGGTTGGCCCAAGGTGACCTCCTAGCAGTGCTAGTAACACAGATTTGGGTTGCCTCAAGGGTGCACAAAGATTTTGGCCACTGTTGCCATAGGTGGAAGTGGAAGATGAGATCTAGGGTCAGTAATCTGAGGTGAAATCTCTGGAGACTTGAGTGCAACGCATCTTTTTTAGCAGCATGATAAGACATGCTGCTCATAAGACATATGAGCTCATAAGACAAATGAGCCGCAGCAATTGGTGCTGTGGGGAACAGTGTTTCTCTTCTTAGGTAGCCAGTTAGCCTCTTCTATGGGCATGACCCATAGTGTTCTGCAGATCACAACTGCTTTGAGGTTTTCTGGACAGGATTTTGGTTTTCCTTATTCAATACATTATTTGTGTTATGTTACAGTAACAGATATGTATGAATATTTATGGCTCTGGCTTGAAGAATTTCCTGGCTGTGGTAGAGCTTCTAAGCCCTAAGGAGCCTGGAAAGTAACTCTGGTTCAAAGGAAGAGGATGGGAAGCTTAGTGGTGTTATAATACTGATTTTGAAAACTAAGGTTATTGTCATTTTTATCTGGGGCAGTTACCCATGAATTGTTGCCTCTTCTCCTTAAATAAACCTGATATACTCCCATTTTTGTATCATTCCTCGTGTTTCCGAAGGGTGTCCTGTAAAAATCAGCATTGTGTTTGCTTTTAAGTTATACAAGGAATTTAACACACTTAAAAGTAATCCAGACTTGAACACAGGTGCCAAGAATGATTAGAAATATTTTTAACACCCTGCAGATCAAGATCACTAGCACCTTTGGTGCGAACAGCCAAATGTTCTGCACCCTCTGCTTACTGAGCTCAGGAGGGAAAGAGGACTCCAAACAGCTATGGACCAAAGAAGAGCCACAAAGCAACACCTGTAAGTGCAAATCCGTGTTGTGAAGGACAAGCTTGGCAGCTATGGGTGGGCACTGTTTCAATAACCAGTAATGAATCAAGGCATCCCTGTGCAGGGACAGGGCAGGGTATGCGTCAAAAAGTACCAAGATCCAGCAATTCAGCTGCTGGTTTGACATTCAGAGACACTCCCACTGCCAGCAAAGGCATCCCAGAAACCCACAAAGTATGTATCACACTTTTAGGGCCTTGGTGTCAGGGTGGTCTGTGCCACATCTCAATGGTATGGTCACACCCCTCCTGCTGCTGGGCCACGTGCTGTGGGACCATGATTTTCTCCAATCCAAGCTTGACACGGGGTGCTGATCCCCCAACTTTGACCAGGGGAGGAAGGCTTTCAAAGCTGACCGTGTTGGCATTCAGGAGCTGGAGATGAGGAGTACAGAGGTCTGCATGAATGTGCTAATCAGACTGGCGTGCTCAGTGAGCCTCGTGGCAGCGTGACCCTGCAGCAGCAGCGCAGCCAACCCGTGCCAGCTCACCCTGTGCTGCCATGGTCCTGGAGCCCCTGTGTCCTCAGCCGGCACCAGGCCAAGCTGTGAGTCCTCCCGAGTGAACCGTGGGAAAGTTAAATGACTTTTGGGGCACTTAAGGAGACTGTGGAAAAATGTTGGAGAGCTGTCAGCACTTGCATGATTTAGCCTAAATCCTCTCAGCAGAGCGAATGTTCACAGTCTGAGGGGAAATCTCGCCTGTAGCTGTGTGCAAGCCAACTAACTTAGTCTGAAAGGACCAAATTAACCTTGGATAAGAGGTTTTTGTGCATGGATGGTTAGTGGATTAAAGGAGTTGTCTAAGCGAAAGCCTAGGCTAGGCAAGGGGAAGGAGCAGCCCTGGCCATACACCCGCTCAGCCTGGCCTGGCTTCTCTCCCGCACGCGCTGCTGGCCTCAGGGCTGCCGGCCTGGGGTGGCCTTGGGGCTGCTGGGCTCGGGTGGCCTTGGGGCCATGAGGTTGCAGGGCCTTGGGGCTATGGGGCTACAGGGCTGAGGTGGCCTTGGGGATGCCAGGCTGAGGTGGCCATGGGGCCACAGGCCTGCAGGCAGCCTAGGCCGCCCAGCCTCCCTTTCTCACACACCTTCCAGGGCTGCTGGCAAAAAAAACCCCAAAAAACAACCAGAACTTGGGCCCATGGTTTAAAATTTATTTGCTGACAGCCAGTAACTGCTTTTTGGTTTGTTGTTTTTTGGGGGGTTTTTTTGACCCACCCACCCTCACTCAACAGGTCAATAAGAGACCTCCTGCCACTGCCCAGCACATGGCCGCCTTGGCTGCCGCCCGCCCCGCACCTGCTGCCAGCCCCAGTGTCCACATGCATTTGAAGAGCAGAGATCAAGCTGCGGAAGAAGGCTGGCACTGCATCCGGGGGAATATTTGGTATGAAAATGGGTCTTGTGTACCATCACCCTACCATGCCTCGTTTTAAAAGTCATTGTACCTTGGAAAGCAAATACCACATGTTACTCTTGGTAGGGAGAAAAAAATACATCTTTGTAGAGGAATGAAGGCAGTGGGTTGATGAGCATTAATAATGTGCAGCTGTGGCCTTGTCCCAAAGGCAGTGGGTTGATTGACATGGACGATGTGCAGCTGTAGCTGGTTCCTGCTAAGTGGTTAAATAGCCCTGAGGAGTGTGGGGGAGGGGGTTGGATGGAGGAGGGGTAGCGTGGTCTGGTCTCTGGAGGAAGGAGAAGCAGCATGGACAGTAGAACCTGACTGAAGGTAAAAGCCTTGTTGCAGCACAAACAAACTATCAGGCTGCAACACATCTTCAATTGTATCTCTTTTTAATGGGGTTCAGTCACTTGTCCCCTAAGTGGGCTCTGGCTGTTAATTTGACATCAGAAAGATGTGCATCATCAAGTTGAATACAAACAATTGCATCTTTTTCAGAGTGAAAAAACTTCTGCCTGTCAGGCCCCAGCTCCAGCAGGGGTAGCAGCACTGGGATTTCATGAGTACAGTTAACCCTTTTTGGACATCATACCTGCTTTCAGTTAGCAGTGGGACTAGCATGGGACCCACATCACTGTCTATGGCCTGGGTGATGTGTTCCAGCCGTACTGCCCTTGCTGCAGGGAGAATAGAGATCGCTTATAGCAGCTGGTGGCATTTGCAGGATGTATAGTGGCTGCTGTGTATCCGCTCCATGCTGATACAGGGTCAGTGATTGCCTGACAGATTGAGATAAGACCATTCCTTGTCAAGATGCTTCCAGGCTACTGAGAATGTAAAATCAAAGGCTGTCTAGAAATACTGCTCAGTGCTGTCAGTGTCCTGGAAAATACTACACACAGAAAAAGAACAACAGCCAGCATGCATATTCAGAGCAGGAATTACAGGCAGGACAACTATATCAGCAGGTCTTTAAGGCTCAAAATAACCTTGAAGCTGCCTTAAATCATTTCTTCCAGGGTTTCTTTTGTGTACCTATGGAAAAGAGGGAGTAGCTGACTTGCTGTTGTACTGCACGCTCTCCTGTGGTGTCAGAATGGTCTTCTTGCAGTCAAAGTCATACAATAACAGTCTTAGATGTCTTTTAAGTTGAAATTTGGGTCCAGCCTGCTGTGTAATGAGCAAAGATCAGGGAATCACAAAGATGTGTATGACCACTTTTTGATTCTCTGAATTTGACTGGAGACTAAATAGATTAGACTAGAATCTCTAGTCTGTCCTCATTATTACACTAAAAATATTTTACTGTAACTTTACAGATGGCAAGCTTGACATACTATTCACCCCATTATATTTTTTAAGTTATCCTTACAAGCAAACCTGTTATTTGCCATGCTATAGATCTAAAGCAATGCAAAGACATTTACACAATTACATTGATCTTACATATAAAGCAACAACATGAAATGAATGCAAAAATACATATATTTATGTTCTTTAACCAGCAGCTGGAGTTAATAATAACTGAAGTTTGAAGTTACAAGTAACTGAAGCTTGGGCTATTCATTTTTATGCTTAGGACAAACCCCTTGAGGTTTCTGTGACCAGGATTTTACAACCGGAGAAGAAATTTCACCACCACTGGAAACATACATATTCCTACCAAGTCCGTTAGAGAAGGAAAATAATCATCTTGCAGAAAAGTGCCCAAAAAAACCCAAAAGGTAGGATTAGGTTAGTCATGGAAGATCTTCTCTCTCCTAACTCCTATATATTGCAGATAGTAGGAATCACTGGGAACACTAAATTCAGAGGGAGATAGCAAATACAGGATAAATGGCTACAATGTTTTCCTTTTTCAAAACCTGTCTAGAGTTACAACTACTTTTAAGCAGCTCCAGCAAATGGATGAACTCATTCCCGAGAGCTGGAATTTCACTAGCGGGGCTTTGAGTTGGCTAGGAAACCATTTTCCCGTCCTGAGAAATTTAAGATTCTCCTTCCCATTCTTTTGACCAGAATGTAATCCAAAATTTACAAAGACTTTTTGTGCAGCGTGAAAGTCATTCCTGGCAGGTAGGTCCATGGAGGATATTCCCAGTCTTTAGGGAGCCTGTGTTGGAGTAACTGTGCTGTCATTTTCTGCTTCTCAGGTGGGGAAGGCTTCTATAGTTGGACTCTTCCTCCCCTTTTGGCAAAAATTACAAACTGAACTAGAGAGATTATACAAGTTAGAGTTCAGTAGAAAATACTCTTGTGAAGCATTTTGATTCTGATGAAAAAGCATTTTCTTTTTCTTTTCCTTCATAAAAGGAAAATGACCCCTACCCTGTAATAGCTCTATTTTGCATGCAAGCAAACACAATTCCCCCCAACAATAGCTCTATTTTGCATGCAAGTGTACACACATTTCTCTTTGTTACTGTTTGTAGAGTACTTTGAATAGGAAATGTATTTGGTGCTAAGCATTAGTGCAGCTTGTTTGCCTGGTACCCTACGTGCCCCACAGGGCTCTAAGACACTTCATGCTGCTATGAAGCAGCACCTTTCTTTGTTCCCTCCATGCCTCATAGTTTTTTGTTGTGTATGTAATAATGATTGTACACTATGTTTTAATTTGCATTTTTAAGCAGACGTGGACTCAACCATCTTACTTGATGAAGATTGGTCTGACCTGCTATATGAATCTGTCCCTGCCTCTTCAGCTGCCACCCTTTTGGCATTTTATATCTTAGACAGATGAAGGACAAAAGGCAAGCATCAAAACTGACTTTGTTACATTAATATGTGTGCACAAATGACATGCATATGCTTCTGAAACCCAGATACTGGGTTTTTTTTTTTTCCTTCAATATTTCCACTGTCAGAAAGAGATCTCTCACAAACGTTTGTCACTGGAGAGTGCACAGGAAGGAGGGACATAGGCAGGCAGGTAGGTAGCTAGGTAGGTAGACAGCTACCTAGAGGAAAGGGCAGAAGTGGGAAATGTGGAAAGCTTGTGTTGGAAGCACTGAACATTATTTCCTGGAGACTTTCACAATGGAGTCAAAAGACCTTGTGTCTAGGTAATTGTAGTCTGCCAAGGTTTGATGATGGAGAAGCAAACAAAAACATCATTCATAAAACATCCACAGTACATGTGCTACAACCAACTGGGTCAGCTGGCAATGTAGTAAGAGCCAGCTGTCAAGACCTGGGAAGTCAGAGCAGCTGTGCTCTAACCCCGATTACTATTTATTATTTATTCACTTTGTTCTGCTTAAGCTGGGACATACAGACCAACACAGATCTGCTTTGCCTTGTAGAGTATGTTTGGACATAGAAAATGGGTGTCTGTCAGTGGGTTTACCTCATGGGAGAACACTTGCCGTAATTAACAAGGGGGTGGATGTGTGTCAGGGCAGAACTTACAGCATTCGCTAAATTCAGATCTGTCTAAAGCGTGGGCTCACGTGAAAGGGCAGGTAGCCCAGGGTCCTACAAAGCATGAGGCCTATTGCCACTGTGTTGATCTTGCTTGCCTACAGCCATCCCTGAGGGTAAGTGCCCTGAAGCCAGCCTTGCTAACTGCAGTGCTGCCAAGAGGCACACACACACCAGAATAACCTGCACCAGCAACAGGACTTTCTTTGCCTACTGCTTGTGTGTAGTAAGATTTCTGACTGCCTGAAGACAGGTTTCTTTTCATACTGCCAGCCAACACTGCATTTTTCCAGGAAGCCATGATTTATTTTTTTTTCTGTTTGTCCTGCAAATAGCAGGATGTGAACCACCCCTGAAAAAGGAAGCACATAGTTGCAGTTAACTTGGGAATAAGTGTGCTCTGGAAGCCGGGGCTCTGCATCTACCACAGCAACATTGTTTCTGGTTCAGAGCTGTCCCACATCTGTCCAAAGAGAAGCACAGGCAGCTGGAGTTCACATCTGTCTGGAAAATGGCATGTAGACATAGCCGTATGTATGCTGGCGAATCTTTTAAGCATAGTCACAGCCTATGAGAAATAAATAAGAACATCTCATGCTAACTTTCAGCTAGAGAAGTTTGATGTTGATCTTCACCTAGCTGTGAAGCTAAGGATTTAGATCTGTCATTTTGCTCAGGAATGGGAGATTGTTGCTGAAAGATGGATATAAATGGTGCATTCAGAGTAGATTTTTTTTTTTTTTTAATGTGTTGGTCAAACTGTATGTTTAAAGAAGGGAAGAAATGCTGTTTCCCTGAATTGCCCATCATTGTGCAAGATAAGACAGGCTTGGATAAAGTAACTATTAATCTATTCAGCATTTTTTCCTGAATTCATTTACTTAAGCATCAGTGCCAGACTAACAGCTGTATGCTAGAGGGAGACCTGACCCATGGAGTCTGAGAAAGCTTCCTGAAGGTCTGTATCTCAACCAGCCATACAAGTTATATCTTCACAACTGCAGTTTACAGCAAAACCCAACACTGATGAGAATCAATGACATAATGGCAGTTTCAGTACAGCCTGAGTGGTCCAAAAGTCTGGTCTCAGCACCAGCCAGGAAGAATTTCTTTCACATTTCTTGCCTGAACTTACTTTCTTCTATTTGTGCTTAAGTTTCCATCTCTCTGTTTTTGTAAGTGAGCTGTGAAGCAGAAGCCATAGTCTGTGAAGGAGATCCTGCAAATATTTCAGCCATGAATTACTGCCATTTTATTGCTGGGCTTCATTTTTTCTGCAACTTCAACTCTGTGTTGTCCCTGATGAAGTAAATGATGATACTGAGCAACCTCTCTTCAATTTTGTCTGCTTCTAAATGAATTCTAGTTTTATTTCTCAGCATAATGCAGACCCTGCATCTAGTTTACTTATGATTTATATTCTGTTCAAAGATATGAGCCTTCATGAAGCCTACTGGCTAATAATTAATTAAGCTCATTTTAAGTCATCAATCTGTTGTTCTACATGATCTTTCCAGAACACTTTTAAGATGTCTGATGCAATGTTTATTCTCAGCCCTTTTAATGCAAATCTTTTCTATAACTGCCTCCCTTTATTTTCCATTTGTATCTCTTGCAAATGATTGTCTATACAAGCTTAATGGTTTACAGTAACCCTTTAAAAATTAGATACTTGAGGTGAACCCATTTAAAAGGATTTTTTACAAAAGTCTAGTATTCCACCCAAGCACCTTCTGAACAGAAAAGCCAAGTGCACTGAATGTATCAGCATTATGATAGCCCAGACCCATTTGCTGTGGTATTGAGGACTGACACACAAATGACCCTGGGTCTCAGTACATGGAAATTACTGGTAATTATTCTATATTTTCCAGCCCTCAACCTGTTCATCTCATAACGCTTTGGTAGAGATTCCTTTGAGCTGGCTCTATCATTATCAGGGGAAATTCTGAGATCTCTGTTGGAGCTCTCCAATTTGCAGCTGTGTAGCTGACCCATTTTTGTTTAGGGCAATGTGTCTTTGGCTATAAAATCATCATTCTTTATAAGCCTTTTGCAAGGGGACAAATTGATGTATTTTGTACTCCATGTGACATTTTTAAACTGATAGATGCTATTTGCACAGCATTTTTTTAATCTCCATTTCATGAAAAATGAAGGTCTTTGGCCCAGAATTTTGGTTTGATTTATACTCACAATTTCTCTCAACACGTTTCAGCCTAGCTGATATCAAAACATGAACATTGGCTGTAATCATTATCAAAGGTTTCCATGTGATTTAATAGTAAGAAAGGATGCTAGTTTTCTTCGTAATATTTTAATTTCTCATAAACTGAATATCAAATTCACTAACTTTCATCTAAAATCAATTACTTTGAAAACCTGTTGGAAAGGATACGTTGGAAGAATATCCTACCGTAATTTCTGTCACTATCCAAACTTGGCACACACTTTTATTAGTGGGAATCATAACTATACCTTAAAAGTAGCAACTTTGTGCTCTAAAATGGCATCATACTGCTCATTCTATCTGCTGGGTAGGAGTCCTCTGAATTTTTGCTGCATATTCTATGGAACTTCTTTGTGTTTATTAACAGTAGTGAGTCAATACAGCTGTGAAAGTACGAATATTTTTCTATTCCAGGTCATCAGAAAATAACGCTTTTTCTCTTCTGAGCAAGATATTTAAAAGTGGACAGAATATAAATCAGAGTGGAAAGGATTTGATTCCCACTTGCCAAGGGGAGGTTCCCATCTGTTCTCACTGAAGTGTATGGAGATTTTTGCTATTGACTCTCTTGAGGAAAGGGTCAGACCTTAATTTGAGGGAGGAGAAAGCATTTAGCTCTTTTGTATTATTATCTAAAATAAAAATGCTTCAGCTAAATAGGCTTGTGACCATCTGAAGAAGCTGCTTAGTAACAAACATTCTCGGTTTTGCAAAGGTGTAAACCCCTAGAAATTAGGTGGTCTCACCCACCACAGCAGCAAGTCTACATAGGTAGAGGAGGTGCTTCAGTATCTCTTACATGCTGTGGAAACCAAATCTAACTCATCAAGGTCTTTTCCATTGGATATACATTTTTGCTAGGAAAAGAGTATTCAAAATTTTTACGGGTCATCAAGGTTGTGCTTGTTCCTACCACTAGCCTGAGGAATCTCCTGGCAAAAAGCCAACCAAACGTAACCTCACCTTCACCTTTTGCCACCAATCTGCATGAATAATGTGCTTTTGATACAGAGACTACATTCTGATCTGACCACTTGGACAGTATTTTTTCCAGTAGTAGACTGAATCAGTCTGAACAGTCACATATTTATGTTAAAGTGTTTCTTTTGTTACCTTCAGGGCAGAACTGGGGATTCTAATTCCAAGGTGGGGTGGGTTGCACAGTAGACCGATTGTCCATAGTTTTACAGCTGCTGATTACGAAATTGATATCAGTTGCCCTCCAGCTTGCTCCCAGAGCAAAGTAATTGCAATATTTATTTGCAATGTGCAGTTTTTTACTTCCCCTTTCCACTCAATCTAGTCCCTCTTGTTTCCTTTTGCAGTGGGTAATATTTGCAATGTGAAGGTTGTCTTTAACACCAGACTTTTGCTGTTCAGGGAAATGAGCATAGGGCTCAGTGTATAAAACAAAAATGTAAAGTAGCCCTAATAAATTAGTTTATGAAGAATAGAAATTAAGAAAAATTGCAGAAGGAGATTAAAAAAAAAAAAAAGGCACCTTTAAAGCAATAACAAAGCACAGACCATACTCATACCATCCAACTCAGTGTAAGATAAGCACTCACAAAATAATTTTTCTAGTTGATAGACAAATGTGCATGCACAGTGTTCCCTATTTTGCCTAGTCCCAACAAACCTTCTTAGGAGTATCTGTAGCTGTCTTATCCAAGTTAATAGTCTGGCCTAGGAATATGCTGGTGTGGGAAATCATCAGCTGATATTAGAGCAGCTCTGGTGTTCGCTGACTAACCAGACCTCCAGAGGACATCTGTTGTGATTGTCATACTTATCTTTGGTTTCAGAGGCTCTGCCGATCAGGAAGCTCTGAAATGCTCACTTGTATGCAAGTATAACACACATATACATTTTTGCCAGCCTTTTTTAAAAATCTGTGTCCTATCAAATTGCTTAGCATTTTGTATGACCTTGGAAGTTCTAGTTCTCAGTAAACACATAAGGTGCGTCACGCAATGTAACTTGCAGCTCAGCTGCTGACAGGGGATGTAAAGCTGCATGAAATCTATCTTTATCACTATAGGAAGATTTGTGGAGTTACTGCTTTCACATCACGCTAGTTACTGGCTTGACTTTTTAAAGAGCATATAGTGTCTTCTTGCTTTGGTCACTACTTTCTGGAATAAACTATCAAAATTCGATGGAGTTGTGCCAGTTGAACTAGCTAAGGATGCCGCCTTCTATTTGCTCTTACAGCTCCTGAAGGATGTGTGATTCAAATTCCATTGGGATTGCTCTTTTATCTTTGCAGTTAAAAATGTCCCTATTTTTTCTTCCACTTTTCCCAGAGCAATATAAGTGCTGTGTGTTAACATGTGCAGCAAAAATGTGCTACAATCAAAAAAGCAGATTGTAAGTATCCATTTGAATAACTTTGATTTATTTAAGCTAAGTTCCAACATCTTTAATTGTATTTTCTAGTAATGGCTATAGGAGCTTCTTTGCAAAGAAATAGTCTGGTATTGCAAACTGTCTTGTAAAATTTGAAGTTTCTTGCATATTCTTACAAAAATAACCCAAATGGCTAACAAATTTTAAAGTAATCCTATGGGGTAAAAGTCCCTGTGTTAAATCATAAAGCAAGAACAGTGAATTGTCACAGTGAACAGTCCCACACATACACAGCCTGTAGATTGCTCAGAAAAAGCTATTCATGAGAAAAAGAACATATCTACACAAATAGAGTTTGTAATTAGTTAAAGATGTGTGACCTTTTATCTGTTAAGGATTCATTTGCTGTAATACAGAGGCAACTAGAGCAGAGACACTGAATGAAACAGATCTGTGTTAAACACCTTGTCTCCAAGTGGTTGCTGAGCACCACATGGCACCAAGAATAAAAATAGCCTAAGTAGAATGGAGAACTTAAAATCTCTCATCAGAGCCAAAACTCTCCGGAAACGTGGAAGACAACTGAAGGAAATGCAGGAGGCACTTTGTTCTGTGTTTGTAAGCAAGCAGTGACAGTAGAAATGAAGACACTCAGAAGGTAGCCTTGTTTTTGACAGTGGCTGGTTTTGAAAAGCTTGTTGCAATTAATAATTTTCTCTTAAGCAGAGCAGAGGCTGACTGTGAAGTGGTAGTACAGAAATGTGAGGAACCCTGAATTCCATGTAAAAATGAAACATATGTGTGAGATTGGCTCAGAGTAAACAGTGTCTTGCAATTTTCAGTGCTAGCTAAGATGAGACTGGGTCCTAACGGGAACTGGGAAGAAAATTCAGAGAAACTACTGGAAAATGCAGAGTGAAGCTGAACAAAGGCCTTATAAGGTGCTGGTTAATGAACATTAGCGAGGAAGGAATTCACTTGGCACAGTCTGTGTAGTGAACTCCACAGTTCTTTGACACTGCAGGCCTGATTCTGGTATGCCAAAATGTCACCCGAACGCCAACTCCTTAAGGTAAAAAAGGATGCAGAGCTCTATCTCGGATCAAAACCAGAACAACCCAGCAAACTGCATACGTTGGACAACCACCACTTAAAAGGATGATGTCCAGAAAAAGAAATATATATCCAAAAAGGCAATGGGTCACACCATGGTTTTAATTGATTGCAGACATGTCCAGAGTGTGGCCAGCACGGGCAAAGGATGACAAGTATGCCTCTAGCTCAGATGAACTCCACATAGCGGCAACAAATAATGCTCTGCCAAAATACGAAGACTGTCAACCTGAAAGTAAATATGACAGCTATTATTTCAGAGCTGCACACTGACACATAAACCACTGTTCCCAGAAACTCTATTAAAAGAGCTTAAAGAAAAGTGTCAAAAACAGAAGATAAACTGATGAGGAGTGTTATTTACACACCAGCTAAAAAAATGTTGAGGTAGAGCCGCAGTTAAACAGTAACAAGGGTATGAATACTACTCCTTGAGTTAGAAGAATGCCAGATCTTTAATCTTATCCAGGGGTATGATCCTGAAGTGATAGAAGCCAGAATAAATAAGGCTATCTTTAGAACATCTGAGGAAGGATTTTTTGCTCCTGCTGGACTACTACAGAGCTGACAGTACCCTCCCGCTTCTACAGCAGTGCTGCATGCGTTATCCTGCTGCACTTTGAGGCTCACACGGGAGGGATGCACGTGGTACGATACGACACTATCAAAACAAATGACTTGCTGCTTCTTGATGTTAGTATTCATGTCTCAGAGGAGACATACAAGCTCAGGCGTCAGTAACATCACAGACTAACCGGACGTTGTTGTTGAGGTAGGTTAGCAGACAGGCTGGGAGTTCCTGGGATCCCATGTTACGTGAACACTGCTCACTTGTCATTCACAGGCTGCTCTGGGGAATAACCGCGTGGTATCTGAGCTGTCCAGAGAAGTGTGCTTGGCGCTGCCTGGGCAGGACCTACTGCACAGGGGAGATGGGGAACGAACCACTCTTTGCCAAGGTCCTTGCTGCAGAGAGGTGAGAACAACACGGGGAGCTTGCACTCGTACAAGTAACTGCTTCTGTTCTTCTGTGATGCCCCTGTCAGTATTTTCCTGTAGCCAGAGTTGGAATTTTGGAAACCAGATCTATTATGCGGTAAAGCTGAGTGGTGACTAAAGTTCCTCTGCCTGACTTGGATGGTAAAGCTAACTGGAAGAAGTCCAACTTTTTCTTTTTGTCTCCAGTATGAAATACTTTAGTGAAAATACATTGTATTTTCTGTCTTCATCAACAACTGGAAAGTAGAATGCCAACTTTATTTTTTCAGTTACAACTTTTGGTTTTCTACTCTTTTGAAAAAGGTAAGTGTTTTTTGGCTATAAAAGAAATTGCAAGAGAAATCATTAGCAGAGTTTTCCACCTAGCTCAAAAGTCATTCTTCAAGCGGCTCTACCCTTTTGAGCTTTCTTCTGATGGTGGTGTTATACTAGGCAATTTGTAAAATTTGGTAGCTGTTACCGTTTGTGAATTGCCCTGAGACATTGTATTTGTCCAACAAATCCATTTCCTCTTTTAATTAGGAGTGATGTACAAGTTGCGTCCTGGTGTCAAATCAGTCTCCAGCCAGCCTGCTCTGAACTTTTTGCATTTGATTTCAATGATTACAATTCCTTGGTTAGTTTCTCCAGCCTAACTTCCCTGCTTTAGAGATGGTGGCAGTGGCTGGTTTGAACAGAACAGACAGCTGGGTGGATGTTTAGTAAAAAATATGTCTAGAGTAACAGAGCTGATCAATGACATTTTCCTTTTAAATAAATGTTCTCTGGAAGGTGCTGTTCAGCAGAGCACAGCTAATATAATGCTCTGGATGGCATAAAGGGCTTTAAGAAATGGCTGGAAAGAGTATGCACATGCATGGGGTGTCTTTCAGTTACATCCAAGCACAGCCTCTGTACTCATAACCACAAAAATAACCCCCCCACAGATAACTTCCAAAGCTACCAACATCGCTACCAAATGTGCAGGATAGGATGTTGAGCTTTTACCTGGCAACTTACCAAACCAGTATTCTGTCAGCCACTCTGACTGCTGCTTGGTTTCCAGATCAGTGTGAAAATGTTTCAATGAGTAAAAGGCAAATGACCTGTGATGTACCTGTCTGGGGAAGCTTCTCTCAGTTAACAATAAACTGAATCCAACTGCACCATGAAGGAGCTAAAGTCCCATTATTGTCAGGGACTTTGTGCCATTAATTGTGCCATTATTGACAGTGGTAGCTGTCAGGTTGCTCACGCTTGGGATCCCAGAATTTTTAGTCTTTTCGCCCCCAGATTGGAAATGGCCTGATATCTTTAGTTTTCCCTATGAAGTCCCACCTAATTTTGCTACTGAGAGGAGAAGGGTGCAGCATGGTGTGTGTTGCCATTAAGAAAGGTGAAGAGAGTAGTCAGTGTCTAATACAGTGGCCACTCTGCCCAGATATTGATTCTGCTTTCAGAAGAAGTGTGAATAAAAACAATTCTTGTATATTGCTAGCAATCTTTCCTGCATAAAAGAGAGGTCATACATGACTCTAAAAGGCAAAGAAGCTGGGCATAATAATTGAATAACATGACTGAATGTTAGGATCGGGTATTTAATCACATAGGAATAGCTGCATACCTCATTGACTATGAAAATGCTCCCTGTGTGCTTTTTGGAGTGTGCTACATATTGCAAAGCATATATTATCCTGTAAATACTAATGGTAAGTAATTTAACATCAATGGTCGCCTTCTATTCAGAACAACTCAGACATGATGGTTACCTTTCTGCCTTATTGGACTTGCTTTTTGGGGACCATTTAGTCAATCCTGGCTTGCTAGATTAGGAAGCTTTTGAACAAATATAGTTCACTTTGTTCATTTTTCTGTACCCTCATAGAAGCCATTAATTGACCAATGAACCCCATGGACAATTAATGGTTTCTGTGGATAATCCATCAAACTGGTTATGCATGAAATGTCTAAGTGGAGCATAGTATAAAGTTTAAAGGAATCACACAGGAGTCAGATGTTCTGGTTTCTACATCCAGCTTTTTCACTGACTTGAAGTAACTGTATCAGTTATGACCCTGAAGCCCAGGTCTAGCAGATAGCTGCAGAGTGGGGCCCGCCGC
>JAVJGJ010000001.1:15378407-15404673 GCA_035590215.1 Microhierax caerulescens | reverse complement strand
AGTATCCAACATGCTCCCAGAAACAGACTCTGTGAAATACAGCTTTTGCTGAATTTCCACCCCACCATCCACCCCCAGCTTGAAAGGACAAAGCAAGCTGAAATGTAAAAGACTAGCTAATAAAATACACTTTTTACCAGAGGAGAAAATGAAACAGGAAGATCTTGGGTTGAATTCTTTATCTTCTGGAGTATAAGAAGTAACTTTATTCATTATGATGATTGGCTTCTCTTCCTGCTGCAAGGAGCATGAATCCAGACTGTTCTCTTTTGTTCTTGGTCTTGTTCTTTGGCTAGCATGAAGTTGATGGAGAATCTATGCCAGTCTTGAAGTACCATTAAGGTGGAATTTTCAAGATCACAGCATAGATCTAAGTCATATTATTTAAGACCAGAGAGGTCTGTTCAGAACCTACTTAAACCTCTAAGTTGTGCAACCAAGGAACTAATAAAACATCTGTGGGTGACAGGCCTGCCAGTGAGACTTCTGGAAAGGCAGGCAGGCAAAGAGGACGCTGATCTTCTCACCCAAAGAGTTGCTTCAAAAAGTGTTGAGTGGATGTGAAAGATGAAAGCCCTAGCAGGAGACGTGCCTTTTGTGCTTTTTTGGCTAAACTTCTAACAGTGAGTCATGCAGTTGTCATTCAGCCCTTGTCAGCTGTAATATGTAAGCCACATGCAAGGCAGCTCCGTACAGCTGGAAGGAGTGCTGCTAGATAGTGGAGTCGGATTTGTAGCCTGCCATCACAACAGCCAAACATGCATTGCTGAGGTGTAAATTATGAAAGTTAGTTTCCAAATGGCCAAGGGGCAATAAACATTAACATAAACTAGACATGGGCCCACGCCAAATAACCCCAACTCTCAGGGTGTTTGGACTGCAAACATTTGATCAGGATCCAAGCTTTGCAGCTGGCCTTATCTCTGCAGTGGCCAAGCCAAAACCCCAGGGTTTGTGGCCACCTGGCACATTCTGTGATCCAAGGATGCAGTATCTGATTACCTGCTCCTTTGCCACCTCCAGCTAGCAGTCTTTTCTATCAACCATCCCTTGTGCTGCCTGTCTTGCTTTGGTATTTCTCGGGCATCGTGGTTTTTATCTCTCTCTTATTCATTCTGGAAGTTCTCCGAATAAGGGACATGCTTTAAATCTGTTGTGAGCAACTCTGGGTATAATTATGCAACATTGTGGAAAAACATCAACAGAAAGCATGGAGTCTGAGCATGAACTCTGTACCTTCCATGCAAGACTGATGAAGGGCGCTAGGCTGAAAGAGAGGTGGACAAGAAATAGATGTAATAAACATACCGAATTCAACTCAGAAGACCTGATGTTTTAAAAGACACAGTAAGACTGATTAGCAGTAGGTGCCTGTAGAATCTGAGCCAGAAATCTCTTAACTGTTCCTGGGGTCAAAGACTGGACTCTGTAACTGTCTGTGTTTATTCTTTCCACATCAAATCCCACCAACTAAGTTTTGATGGAGATTGGCAGTCTTACTGCATGTATTTTTATTCACTGGGATGTAATGCACAGATGATCACTTGGACTTGCCAAAATACACACTTGATCCCCTTGTTTCACCTCCAGCAGCAATAGCCATGAGAGGAGCTGTGTGATCTTCGTGCTCTCAGTGGACTTTCCTTTTCTCTCTGGACCTTGGTAGGGGACAGACACAAAACACTGTGCCTTGCTCTAAACCTTAAAGCCAGACCATCATTGTGATACTGCAGTTTCTGTTTTTAACCCTGTCTTCTATAAAAAAAAAAAAAAAAAAAAGTCAGACATGATGTAAATATCAAAAAATGATGACATTTGCTAAATTCTAAGAGGTAAAATGGCATATTAATTATCAGTAATTAATATATGCATATACAGCCAGGAGAAGTGGAGATTTTATTGGTGTGAAATTTGTCCTTTAGCTACACTTCACTCTCATCAAATCCAATGTTTCTGAAGCAGTAAGATTATTGATCTACATTATGGAGCTTACTTGGATAATTGTGATGTGTATTTAATACTCTCATCTTAGAACAAGGGGATGCTGAGCTTGCATCTAGAGTTGTCTCAGTTTCCTTTTCTCACTTAGTGCCTGAAAAGCACACAAAATTCTATGATCTTTTCATCCCTGGTCTGTCTCTGTTTTTAGCTGAGCAGGTTTTCTGAGTCTACAATTCTGGCTATAGTAATTATATTGTTGACTCACGGTCGTGCGAGGAAAAACTTTGTAGGTTCCACACTGATAAAATATCTCCAGGGATCTGACCTGAACTTCTAGAAAATCAAAGGTTAATAATATTGTCTGAGACAGTCAAGTAAAAGCTTCAGTTTCCAACTTTCTGAGAAACAGCTCTGTTCACTGATATTTAAACCGAGTGCTGAGCAAGTCTTCATGGCTTTCTATCTGATCAGTGTATCTATTTTCCCTCTGTTTTTCACTGTTCCCATTGATAAGGGAACATTCTCCACCAGGTTTTCTATACAGAGCTTTCTGTGCAGACCTCCTGGATCAGAAGTATGCCTTTCTTTAGTGTTTAAAAGAATTTTAAACAGTTTGGATCTAGGACATACCTGGGCGTCTAGACTCACAGGCATAGTCTTGAAAGTAGACCCAGCTCTGCCCTGTCCAAGCCCTACAAGCATCAAGGTCCTGCCAACATCACCAAAACACAGTTCCTTAAAGTGTGGGTGTAGGTATGAAAATTACTCCATTAATACCACCCAGCTTTATGTCTGCACTCATGTGGGAGTGCAGAACATGTCTGACAATGTCTTCAGCTGCTCAGAGATGAGCACTAACACACTTCTGTTTTCTGCTTGGTTATCAGTGGGTGGGAAGGGTTCTGCTTCTTTTTCAGCTCACATCTCACAAATCTGCCAATATGTTGTCATCATCTTCTCCACTCAGACTGCTGCAGGAACCCCCGTTTCATTGCTTCTTCTCATTGCTGACTGTTTTGGGGGTTTTGTAATTAATTCATTTTTTTCTGGACCAGGATTCAGGGATGATGGGCTTCACGAGGGCTGGCCTGGCACACATGGTCCTTGAGAGTCTCACTGAAACTATGGGGCAACCCACCATTTGTATGGGGGATAGCAAGTAGGCAAATTACAGTGCAAATCTAGCATAATGCAGCTTCATCCAGAAACAGACAGCTCCAGGTTTTGCAGTATCACCTACTGAGACCCCAGGAAAGGTTGGAAGGTCAAGCTGTGAGCTGTTTCGCTTTCATCTATTTGTGAAGGCTGTGAAATTCTTTGTAGACATTTTAACAAATAATGCTTCAGAAATATATTTTCCCCTAACATCCTGCTCCTTTTACTTCCCAAGTATAAAAGCCAATAACAACTCAGCACGCATGTTTTAAGTTGAATAAAAGGAGCTGGTAAGAATGCATGTTTCACCCTTCCAGAGGGGTCATTATAAAAGCAGTGAGGTTAAAAATAATGTTAGCGTGATCTGCAAAAAATGAACTCTCCATTTGCTGCAACTTTTAAGACATTCTGAAATGTCTCTGCGTGAACCCTTGTCTCATCCTCCTTCTTTTCCCTTTACCCCACACCCAGCCTCTCCATCTCAGAAAAGGAAAGTTTTTGGTACCTCCGGCTCTAACTGAATGAGGGGACCCTCAATGCTCTACCAGCTCCATCTTAGGATGAAGTCAAGATGCATGCTTTCCCTCCCCATTTTTTCATTTTGCCTCTGGCACTATGTCACCGTGGGAAGAAAAGCTGATGCCCAGTTGTAAGGGTTGCAGGGATGTTGCAGGATATACCTCTCTGCAGCTGTGGTCTCCATTAACCTATATTAATGCTGGTCTTCAATGAATCCCAGAGAATTTGCAGGAAATTTTAAATGACATTGCAGGTGCTCTATCCCTAAAAAGCAAGTCTTACTGAGTATTTAAAGACATGATTTTTTATTTATTTTTATTTTTATTTTTTTTTTACCAAACTGTTCACAGATTCAAGGCTATCTTTGTCAAAAATGCAGGAGACAATATGCATCCTGACATACTTGGAAATGTGTCCATCTTGACCTGCTGCTCTTGGTGTCCTCTGTGGACTGTGGGATTCACGATACGCTGCTGCCACAGGGAGCTTCCTGCTGAACAGCCTGCTTTTAGGAGGATGCTCAGCATCATCTTAGAAATAAGCTCCCCTCTATCTCAGATAGACAGCAAAAACTACAGTTCTGCCCATTCAGGCACTTCTATAAGGATTTTACAAACCTAAATATCTTTCAGCATCTTATTTTTAAATGCTGGGTCCTAAATACCTGGAGAACTTTAAATGAAGAATTCCCCATCTTGAAACTTCAATGAGTGGTACGAATCAGTTTAGCACCAGAGTTGTGTTTTCTGGATTCACCACACAGGCTGCTTCTTGGTGATGAACTGGTTCTTGCTGGCCCAGAAGGCAAGTGAAAGCACACCAGTGGTTTAGTGGTGATCTGGACAGTACAGGAATGACAGAGCTTGGGATACTAGGGCATCTGTATTATTAATGGACTCTTAGCATAGTCATTCGCACTATGTCAATAGTGAACTTAACCGTCAAAATTATTATGATAATTGTTGTTAATATAGCAATGAACTTAATAAACAACCATAGTGCTTAACATTAACACAGTTATGACCTCTCTGTATATTCTGTGAGGCAATTTTCTAATATCTTGTTTCATATCAAAGTTCTAGTATCTTATTTTGCCCTCCCAGATTTTCTCAGTGCTCTTCTGCTTTATCCTCTGCCATGTAGCTACTGCCTTTCCCTTCCTATGTTTAATCTTTCCTCTCTGTCGTACCAAACTTCGTTCTTGTCCCTGACTCTTCTCCTACTCAAGGGAATTGTCAGTCTCCAGTTCCACAGGATTTTTTCCCAGTGTGTCATGAATGTTGGAATTGCGTGACCAGAGCTGGATTTGCAGCACAAGTGGGACGCTCATCTTCAGCCCTAGAACCAGGATAGGAAGCCATAGTTTGCAGTGACATAGATTCAGGTTCCCTCTTGATCTCTTCCTCTAGAAGTCTTATGGCAGAATAAGAGAAAATAGAACAGAATAAAGCAGAATAATATTATTGAACATAATTAAAAGACTACTATAGGGAACATCATCCTAAAACAACTAGTGTTAAGAAAATAATTCTTCTTAGGAAATCTAGGCATCTTCCTGAAGTGAAAAGTCAAGTTCAATGTGGTTACTGCCTTGTCTACTCACAATTTTTGACCATGTTGTACTGTGCACTAGCTGGACTGTGAAACTACTAATGAGATTTGCATTGGCTTCAAAGTGTATTACAGAAGCTCATAAAGCTCCATGTGAGAGGGACAAGGTTCCTGCTGTTTTAGTGTTCACCATTTCTGTTCTGGGATGGACTGCATATAAAATGTTGAAGAGGGGTGTGGCATCTTCAGACTGAGACACATCCCTTCTTTTTTAACCCCCAAACTCAACAGTAAAAAGCCTGTGCCTGCAGAAGGAACAGCTATTGAGCCTATAGCTTCTGAGACAGAGGCAGGGGAAAGTTGACCCCTTTTCCCATTTTTTCAAATGCAGCTCAGAAATTACAAGTACAATTTGTGTTTGCAAAACAAAAGAAACTATCCCTTGAAAATCTGAGCCCGTGCTTGCCAAGGCTCACACTACTGCCTGTAGCTGTTTCAGTTTATGACCACTTCCCCGTCACCTTCAGGGCTAGGTCTAACAGGGAAGCGAAGGCTGACATGGACTTCTCTATCACCATTAGCACCATGTGGTATCACATGTTCAGCATCAGTAACGCAACTGCAGATGGAAGCTGGTGGCTCATACACATGCATGCATACATGAACATCCAAATAACAGCTGCATCTGATCCCAAAGTTACCCAAGTGCCATCTCACCAGTAGACATTCCAACAGATCACAAGATGCATGAGGCAAGGACTCCGTTGTAGAAGCCCATGTAACTTTGTAAATATACAAATGCACACACACATACATATATTTATGCGTGTAGAGAACAGGAGAGAGACACCATGATATATGTGTAAGACAAACATTGCCTAATAAAATATGACCCTGATGGTACCACCAGGAGTTAGCAATTATGATATAATATCAATAATGTATAAACATTTTTTTCCAGATACGGTTGTTTGTTCTTATGCATCATCAGAAGAAAAAAGAAATTCTAACATTGATTTACAACAGTGCCATTAACAACATCTTTGCATTTCCTAGGTGTTTAACTTTGTCAAGCTTGGCTGTTGTGAGGGTAATCCCAAAAGGGGAAGGGTAAAAACTCCACGTTTCCCAGTGGAAGTTTTGCAGATGATGCTGCCACAGCCATGGCTGAGTCCTACCATCACTGAAAAGGACAGGGAGGAAATGAGACATGTAACACCAGTGCCTGGCTTCAACAACTGTGGAATCTTGCCACATATTATGTGTATTGTTTTTATAGCCCTGATCATGACATATGATAGATGCCAGAAAATAGTCTCTTATCATCATTCCGCAGACTGTATCTCATTTAGTATGTGCCCTGGGCATGATCCTGCCAGTTTCGCTGGCACAGAAATGGAAGGAAGTATTTGCTCTTCTCTGTAACCTATTTACAGAGATTTCTTCTGAACTCCCATGATTTCCCCTGGAGTAGGACAACCTCATGCTGTTCTCAGTGAGTGTTATGAATAACATTTTCCAACAAAAACCACGGCTGCGTTCAGCCTGAAAGATTTCTGTCACAAAACATTTGCCAAATGCAGCCCAGGATTTAATTTGCAGTTTTGACTTTTGGGGCAGCCTGATCCTAAGCTGCGGACCTTGGGAGTCCAAGGTCATCTGCTCAGCATGAGCTAGCTCTTCCCTGGTTGGCACGGGGAGCAGAAAAGCCCAGGAAGCCTTGGCTATAAAGTAGGCCACAAACCTTGGAGTGAACAGGCAGCTGTTCAGCAGAACTGACTTTCCTTGCATCAATAAAAATTAAGAAAATGGCAATTTTATTGAGCAGATGTAGGTTCTGGGGAAAATATTTAATCTGGGAAGTATCATGTGTCTTAGGTTTGGAAAAAAAAAAGGTCTCAGAATTTCTACTTCATAGGGAACTGTGAAACCTTTTAGGTTTTGGTTCAATTTTGATTAAAGTGAAATCTGGAAAAGATTGTTTTTCACACACCAAAGAAGCTGCTTTACCACCAGTTCTCCTTCTGCTGCAGGCTAGGGCTAATTAGGCAAAGACATGGCCAAATAAAATGAATAGCTGTGCTACTAATCTCTCTCACACCAGTGAAACTTGAGGGAAGTTCACAGCATCATTGATGTTATTGTAACTGGGATTTGAAAGCAAGATACGAAATGAATGTCATTGCCTTGTCAAAGAGATGCAAGACTTACATGAGCTGTATATTTGCCCTCTGGACAGTAGGAAAGCAGTGGAAAGAATGGAAAAAATAGAAGCACTTGAAAAATGTGATGGAAAAGTAAGGCAAATAACCAAAACTCTTTTGTAGTTATACCTTAAATTTCTATTTAGCCTATCCAGTCTTGAAATACCAGGGTAAACTTTGCAGGGTGTTTGGGAGCATCGCAGAACCTCACTCTTTCCCTTCTCCCTTGCTGTCATGTCCTCCTCATGCTACAAATGCAGCTTAGGATCACCAGTGGGCAGAAGCCACTAGCAAGGCTGACCCTGTCATGGGAGGTGCAGAATTCAGTGCCACCACTGGAGATGCTTGGATCTGGCCACTGAAGAGCAGGAGCTGAAGGGTTTTTGAGCATTAAAAAGCTGTAGTACCTGGCCCAGGGTTTCCTCTCTGTGCAGTATTAGATAACCAGAATCTCTACATGGCAAACAGGCTTACCTAGCCATGAAAAGGGAAACAAGTGACCCACCTGCCAGCGGGCTGGCAGACTGTAAATACACATCCCCTTGTGCGCTCACGTACAGCTGTTAGGCGCAGTCCGCTTGGCTCCACAAAGTAGTCAATAATGCCATTGCAAGCCAAAGGAAAACAAAGAGTTTGTCTTGAGTGAAGCTTTTTGTACTAAATAAAATGAACCTGATCAACAGGTGCTTTTAAAGAAGTTCCTTTCATATGGAAATGGAACCCAATGCGGGGGAGACACAATACTTTATGCAAAGGTAATTAGAAAAGAGATGGTTTACATGGGAATACGGGACCTCGCGTCCTTCTTTGCGTACTGTATTTTGATGAAACAGCGTTTTTCTATTTTGCTTTGTGGAATGTGGACCAGCAGGTCAGTTGCACAAGATGTTTGCTGCTCCCATTTTTCCATTACTTGTGCCTTTGGCTTGGATAAATTCCTCTGGAAACCAGCTTTACAGAGCCCCGAGTCAGGCAAGCTAGGCAGAGACTGTAGTCATTGGGCTGCAGCAGTTGGCCCACTGTAGTAAACTGCCTCCCCCTTAAACCTGGTGTCTTGAATTACTAAATAAATTCCACAAAATAAACTAAATAAATTCGTCAGTTTCTAAAGATAGATGTGGCAGGGCGGCAGCTCTCAGGCTGGGCCAGGCAGTTACTCCCTTGTATAAGAAACTTGGCCTTCTGGGCAACATTAAAATTTGCGTGCAAAATGTTTGGCCAAAGATCATCAGTAATCTGGAACTGTGATCACTTCGCTTTGTCTGACCTCCCTGTGGTTTTCTCTAGTATGTGGCGGTCTAATCTGGTTGAGAGCTAATTTTGCTTGCATTTTAGGTTTTACAATCATGTTAAATTTTACCTTTGGTGTCCCTGTGAGAAGAAGTTTGTGATAGTTTTAAAAAGAGGGCTGAGCAGGAAGGAAGGAGAAAGGTACCAAAACCTGTAGCCTGAAATTATTGTCAATCAGTCTCCTTGCGTGAACATTGATCTTTCCTGGTGAAGAAGACAGAAGGAGGCTGTGAAAACACATCCCACCTGCCTCACTCGGACCTGCAGCTGGTGGGATGAGCATTAGCTGTGGTTGCACATGTGCCACGGGGGAGCGAGCAGGCCCACCAGGCTGTCAAGTTGCAAGTGCAAAGATCTGATTCCAAGTAAGGGGGAAGGTTTTTGTAAAGTGATCAACACGAACCATGCTGCTGAAAGCTCTCCACTGCTTCACACTTGCAATCTGGCACATGGGCTCCTCAGAATAATAACCCAACTAACACTTAGCCCAAAGACTTCGTCAGTTTAAAAAGTCAGAGGTTTCTTTGCACGCTATGTGCATTACATTATTACAGAATACAGATTCCAGTAGAAAAACAGTGAAATAGTTAAAGATATTATCTTCATTTTTTCCTCTGCAAATCTGATGGCATTTTGCAAATAGTCAGTTCCATGTTTTGCTTGTAGATTTTACAGCTCTGGTCTCTGGTTTATGTGTTTTTGATATATTAGCAGAGGAAAACATTTTTTAAACCGGATCAAAAATCTTCTGGTTTTGTCCCCCAAAGTGACCTGGGGGATATAGGACACAATCTACTGCTATTTAGAGCTCATTTTTTTAAAAAGTATCTTTAAAATATGTATTTTTAAAAAATAGAATAGGACAATATTTATTAGCAGCAATCCTTTAATGTTTCGTCCCAGTATCATGAGAATTATCTTCTTCCATTATGCTCTTAATAATGACCAAATCTACACATCTACCTTTAAACTGTGACATGTAACTATGGAGAAATCCAACTGCCTCAAGTGTAGAAGACACCCTTCAAAATCATAAAGTAAAATCCATCTTCAATCAAACTCACTGCAATGACCTTGGTCTGACTCCAGCTTCCATTCTGTATCTATTGGGAACCAAATCCCAGGCTAACAAAGAATGAACTTGCTACCTTGCACGTGGTGAGCAGAAGGCTTTTCCCTCACTCTTACTGAGACCTTCAGGTGCATAAGCACACATCCACACAAAGGACAGGCTTTGTGGATCAGCCCTATGCCCGACTTATGCACGGAGGTGAATGTTACCCTGAAAGAGGAGAGAAATCAAGAGGTGATTCTGGCTGAGCCTCGCTAGACTTCAACAGGGGTTTTAAATTTTCAGAAGTCAGAGTGCAACTGATTAAATCAACAGCTGTCTAGGTGAAAGGAAGTGATTGCTGGATCTCAGAAGATTTGGGACCAGATTCACCCATATGGTTTGAGTCATTCTGACAACAGAAAACAGCTGTAAAACTGTTTCCCTGGGTAGAAAACGTTGGGTTTATGGTTGCTTTGTGTCTCCAAGCATCTGATGAATACAGTCCTTTGTCTCAAGAAGCATCCAAAACCCCACATGCTTATCTGCATTTCTCAGCTAAATAAATTGTGATAGTAATTTTGCGGTGATAGCCCTTCATGAGCTTTTCCAGTCTTTTTTTGGTATTGAGTAATTGGCAAGAGAATATTTGAATACAAATTCTCTGCATGCCAAGAAGAGGTTATATGTTTTACGGACCCTCTTTATTGAAAGGAAGACCCTGCTCTGGGAAACTCACAGTCTAGGTATAAAATTGCAGAAGCACAATTAACAATCAGTCTAGATAGACAGAACAAGGCAAACAGTGTGGGAAGAAAGTTTAAAAAGGAAGAGCAACTGAGCACTTGCACTCGGTTCATTTTCATGTCTCAGTAGATCTGCAGGGGGTTGTTTGTTTTTTATCTCTGTTTCTTTGATGGACTCAATGGGAGGACTGGGGCTTAGAGGTTTTATGAGATGAGTATTTTGAGAAGAGACTTTAAAGAATAAGGGGTGGAAGCATAGTGGATTGGGTCAGGAAGGAAATTTCAGGCAGGGGGGCTCTATTGAAGAAGGCACCAGAGAAAGAGCTGGCGAAGCAGATGTGTGCAACTGAAGCCAAGTAAACGAGGCCAAGGTGAAAGGATGAGAGCAGAGCTCTTCCAGCAGACTTTCCCTACTTCTATTCCCACTCCCACTTCAAACCTGAAATGCATGGAAATAGAAGTGGGGACGTGCTGGTAAGGAAGGATCACAGGGGCAAACACTAACTCAGTATACTCAACTTTCAAAAAAGATGTATTTACTGCTCTGGATGGAGAATTTAGATTAGAAATTTTGCCTGTTTCCACTTCCTTGCATTGGGAGGTATCAGCATTTTCTAATCCTTTTTATAGATTCATTTGCAAGAAGTCTGCTGTGTTTTCATGTTTGCTTGAGTCCACTTGCACACTTGGATTCTACGAATGCAGAGGCTCTGGAGACTGAGATTGAAAGAGGTGCTTTATTGTTTGCTCTCTTGCTCAGTCTCGCTCTTTCTTCCCTCACACACATTCTTTCTTTTTTTCCTCTCTCCCCTATCTCTGAAGGAAATGTTTCCAAATGTGCACTTTCTCAGTCTTGTCTGAATTCTCTTTAGATTAAAGATCAAAAATACAATTCTTGTCATTGTGTAGATACCAAAGAGAATGGTAAAAATGGAACAGTATCTGTTCTGTGGACGACATTAAAAATAACCAAAAGCAACAGCTTTAGGACTGATTTTAAAAGTCATGCAAATGTGTAAAATCTAACAGCCTTAGGACACAGTTTAACACTTTGAGACATATTGCATACTTTTATAAAGATCCTTTAAAAGTTGGCAGGAGATAAATCACCTTTTCCAATTATTTTGAAATCATGCAAGCTAGGCAAACTACAACTTTTGATCACAAGTACTTACTGAATTGCATGTTCTCCAAATAACTCCTTTCAAGGTCACACTCCAATCTAGACCATAAAGGCTTTCAATCCACTGATGGTCTGAGGGCTCTCTACCCTTCCACTGGCAGCAGTGGGAGTTAAGACAAGTACAACGAGATAGGAAACTGTGATTGCTTTGAGGCTAGTAAGATTTTGCACACGTTTTAAATAGCATCAGTGAAACAACAGTGCAATGGCAAAAGAGGCAAGATCAGTGTTTGAAGGGGTTTGAATTCAGGCATGCCTATTTCTCTATTCCTTATGACCACTGGATCATCATAAAATTCCATCAAGTTGGCTAAAGCACTAGCTATTAAATGGAATGCTGAAGGTAAAAAATAAAATCACACGATCACAAGAAAAGCCCAGGTAATAATCACCAATTGCAGGCAATCAATTCTTCAGCTATTCATATTGATGCTACAAGCAGTGTTTTGCTCTTTGAAAGTATGAGATAACATATTTATCATCCATGGGAGCAAAAAAAGATCAGAGCTTTAGTTTAAGCAATTCAGTAGACAATGACATGCTAGCCGTAAAGGGAAAATTTTGTGTCCTTTTCAAAATAAGCATTGCATGTACCTACATAGAGAGTAATGTATTCTCCTGCTGCTGAGTTAGTGCAAAATCAACATTCTCTGACCGATAGGGATACTTCTGAAAGGGTTATTCAGTTGATAGAGAGAGTAGTTGTCACTTGCATAATTTTAATAGAATTAGCAGACAGTTTGATGGGATTACTTCTTCTCATGGTAATCCATCTTCTCTGTAATACTGGAAATTTTTGGTGACAAATGTGGCTACTGGCTTAAACAGATTTTTTTAAACCTCATTTTAAAAAGTCATTGTGTCATTGAGCATTGTTATTATTAGATATGGATGCTTGCCAAAACCCAGAGCTGTGCAGTCCCAAATCAGGAGAAATTTGGGACCACATAGCTTTCCATTTTGAAACTACCTCCCTTTATTTATAATTAATAATTATTATTTGGTTAAACATGGATTCAAGCAAAAAAGAGGTATAGACAATGAAAGTGCTCTGAAATGTTTATAAAACAGAGGTGCTATTTAACAATTTATTTAACAATAAATTCAACAATTTAACAGAGGCAGATTTAACAATGGGCGAGGTGAAAGCAGGTAAACTTCATACCAAATAAAACCTAGGATAATAGCGTAGGGAATATTGGGAACAGCCTTTACCTTGCAGTGGGAAAATCTTTGACCAAGCTCAGTACCCTGGAAGACTCCTGCCTTCCCAGGATAAGTAATGGCTTAAGAAGGCAGTTAATAGGGAACAGGGAGAACCCTCCTAGATAGTTTTCTGGGATCTGTCTGAGGCTTAATTTCTAAGTCTCTGTACAACCAGATGGTGAAATGCCTTCTTTGCTAACCATGGAAAAAGACCACCACAGTACAAAATTAGAACCAGTGCAACTTCTCCTACAATGTATCTTCTGCTACTGATTTAGAGTCTGTCTCTGAAGTAAAAAGGGGAAGGCAAGGACCCATCTCTGCCTCCCTCTTGTCCATTTGCTCTTTTGGCTCATAGGAGTTTTTGTGAGCAGGAGTAGGGTAACCTCCAGTGTTACATGATGCACAGCTGAGCCAGGATGGGGAAGGACAAAAGTGACCCTCACACTGTGCAGTCATGACTGAGACTCAGATAAATCCTTTGGAGGAATCAGTGCAGAAGAAAGATTCTTGGAGGAGCATGAAGATATAAGATGAAGGACGAAATGGACCTCAGTGGCATCAATGAGGAGATAACAGAGCTTTCTGGTACCCAGAAGTAATGTTTCCATGGCTATATTCCTATGGGAATATAGCGTACTCTTCTTCCAGGTCTAATACCACTGCCAAGCTGGAGGGTATGAAGTAGTAAAGTTCCTTTTGAGGACTTGCCCATTACTAGCTTATTTGGCAGTCCTTGTCAACATGTCCTTTGAGGTTTAGATAAGTCTTCCATCCCAGCTCAGATCATGAAGATCTTTCAGGGATCTCATTGCATTTGGAATAAAAAATGAGTATTAGTCTGGGGTTTCAGAGCTAAATGTGAGGCAGAGGCAGTACTTACCACCAAAGAAAAAGAATTTTAAACCATCTCAATGTATGAACATACGAGTCTGAAGTGTCTTCTCTGATTTACTAGAAATAGTTTGAATCACACATCTGAAATTTCAGATGTAAGACTCTGGCATTGGTGAAAATCATAATTATTATGAAAAGTTACATTGGTTTGTAATGGATTTCTATATGAGCTTGTATGTGTACACACAGAAATGAGATTGTTCCTGGACCTGGGGGTAATATATGTAGTCTAAGAAAGGGTAAGAAAGAAAAGTGGTGTGAAAATACAGAAGTGGTATAGTACCCCTAGGGAGTAGAAACAATCTCAGGTTTTGCGGTACTGTTCTTGAAATGTGTAACCACAAGAAAGTAGAAAATGTCCCTCATCACAGAGGCAGAATAGGTCTTACATTTATTAGGTATTCCTTAGTATGATCTCCTTTTCTGTGGGGACAGTCAAATCATGCAAAGAGAATAAAAGTATAAACTGGATGCTGAAGACTGTGACAGGTGAGATTCTGTTGAAAGTATAGTGAAAAATGAAGAGAGCAAGGACACTGAAGGATTCTGTGGTTTATTATCTCGCCTGGACTAATGCACATTTCAGTTGTATGTGGTGCATAGCATATAAATGAGATATATTTGCAACACAGAGCAAAATGGAAGAAAAGCAAGAAGAGTCTTGTAACAGAGGAAATATGGGGCAGGCTTCTCTGTACAGCATCCTCACTGCAGTGTTTCTAAAGGAAGGAATCTGTACCGTTAGAAATCAATTTTCGGGAGCCGAAACACAAATTCCCCAGAAGATCTGCTGGAAATCTGGACAGTTTTAAGGTCTATATAGCGCTTGTGCATTTTTATACAGGGCTTTTTTCTGGATGCTCTGAAGGGTAACAACCCAGATCCCTAGGAGAAACCATGCTGGCAGACCCGGGGGGGCTAAAGCGGGCTCTGCAGAGCATGCATTCCTGGTGCCATCAAAACCAGAGAGAGCTCCCTTCAGTCCTCTCAGTGTGATTCTACTCACAAGCCTCTGCACAAGGTGCTGTGAGGGTCTGGGCACAGCAGTAGGAAAAATTTTGAAACCAACCAAAACAGGAATAAGAAAAAAAAAAAAAGAAAAGAAAAAAGGAGGAATAAACTGGTGAGTGATCCCATGTAAACATAACGGTACAGAGCAGGAGCAAATGATTCAGTGAATGGGAATGAGCCATGGCTGGTTTGGCGAGTTCATGCAAGTATCACTGAAAATACAAACAATGCTCATGGTTCATGTCTCTGTCTAGCTCACGTAGTTTCTGAATGTGTATGGACCTCCAGTAGGCAATTTTATGGATTGTGCATAGAGAAAAGACAGCCTGCAATGAGAGTTAAGCAGCTGCAGAAATTCACGCCAACACTCTTCCAAAAGCATCAGCTCTTGGCATCATGACCCTGTAGACAGGAGGAGAGCTTCTGAGTGACATATCTGCAAGATGAAGGGCTCTTGTCTCTGAAAACTTGATGTTTCAAATTGGGAAGGAGTTACATCATTTAAATGCAGTAACTTTGATTTTATGTTTGTCCATATGTGTCTGAGTCAAAGAAGGGGCCTGTGGATGAGGGTCAGCATGTTCTCCCCTCTACTTACCAGTTAATAACATTTCATTTATTTACAACCCTGTTTTCAATTAATTTGAGAAAGAATGCCAACCATATGGGTTTTTTAGTAGGTTTGAGTTCTTCATGAGTTTGGTTTATAACACAGTATTTGTGTTGCCTTGTTGCAGCGTACCCTTCCCCAGGGCTTGACTCTTCTTTCTGTAGCCCCTGGTGTGAAAGAAGAGTCTGCAAGATTAAGTCACAGATTCTGAAACATTCTGGTTTTTTCCTTCAGCTACTTTTAAGACTTCATTTTACATCTGAATGGCTTGGATTTAAAATATATTCTCTTTCCAATAGTTGTGTGGTGTTGTAAAAGTAGCAACAAACATCAGTGAACACCATATCTCTGCTTCAACAGGTGATTAAGTCTTTGAAACAAACCGTTGCTGTTTATCTTTGTTACTGTAACTTTTCAAATGCTATCTTATTTGAATTTGCAGTTGTTTGAACTTCATTTGATATTGAAAAGATCCAGATATTTAACTATAATGAAATGTTTATTCATGATATCTAGCTGCAGCTTATTTTACTAGCTATTAGGTTGTAGATAACTGCAGCCGAACATTTCTTTTCTAGTTTACAACATTTAGTACATGAGTAATTATTCCAACATACATGCATAAGTGAGTAAATGAATATAGGAACAATCTTTCCTGTGGCTAAATTTTTGTGTGGTAAATATCCGCATGTTAAGGATTTGATAGAATACATAAGGCACAGAACATGGTATGCATTACTTGCTCTTGGGTGGTCTAATAGATCATTTCTACAGCTCAAAGCCCCTTGCCTCTTAATGAAGATACAATATAGTATTCTTCCATGACTATTTACATTCCCTTTTTTCAGCAACTTCAAATGCATACATTAGGCATTTCTTCCCTCTTGTCTTTTTTGAACTCCTTGAAGACAATTTTTACTATGGTGGCAAAATATAATGCAGTCCACTCATTCATTAGACACAGATCTTATTTACAGAAGTTTGATTTACTGTAGTGAGAAAGAGAGCGTATTCCTGAAGAATGGTCATGGAAGGAAAGGAAAAAAAACATTAATACCAAGCTTTAAAAAATAAATAATTGGCTCTTTTATCTCACCAATGCCTTTGTACAGCTGGGGAAATGATTAAGAAGATACTGCAGAAAATCTGAGAAGTCCTGCAAAATTCAGCATTATTATTTTCGGGCTTTCTGAGCAGGCAAGTTCTGCAGTCCTTTTTAAGCTCAATTATTCAGCAGGAAGAGGCAAAGCAGAAAGATTTTAAATCCTTATTGGAAATGGAAGTTACAGAGGGGCTAGGTGTAGAGTGAAGATAATGACACCTTTTTGTCACTGATCCAGCCAGGGAAGATGCTGCATACGGTCCTTAAATGAGTATTTAGTTCAACCATATTTTAGATAAAATCCTCTCCAGTCTCTCATTTGTAAAACCAGTCTGGATTTCCACAGAAGAAAAAAACCCCAGTTGTTCAAAAACAAATTAGAAGAACCTAAGAAACTAGCGCTCTTTGCAGCGGTACTTTACAAATGGAAAAGTTTCCACTTACAAAGAGACTTTCCTGTGAGGGTCTTGAAGCACTATAGCCCTGAATCAAACTTCACGATGACTATGCAAAATAGTTCAGATTATTTCTAGAACAATCAGAATTACCTGCAGTCAGAACATGCTGATTTGTCAAAATGCGAATGGGCTTTGTGAAGGGTTGTCTCGATAAGGTTGAGTGTGTTGGGTTGATAAGGTTGAAGCGCGTGTTTTGACTTTTGCAGCTGTCAGATCATATTATATGCCCATATAGGAATGATGGAAGTCCAACTGAGGGTCAGAAAGCTGTTTTGACCCTAATGAAAGCAGACAGTCCATTTTTTTAAAAGTTTATTTGGAGGTTTTGATAATGAAAATCTTCAGAAATTTAGTTTTGTAGGAACTTAAGAGCTATCAACCCGTTGTTACCTGTCAAGATGAAAAGGAAGTGCAATTTTTTAAAAAACTTCCAGGTACTGGAAGATTTGAGATTTTAGCAAAGGTAATTGTAGTATCAAGTTGTCGTGGTTTAATCCCAGCCGGTGACTAAGCACCACGCAGCCGCTCGCTCACTCCCCCCACAGTGGGATGGGGGAGAGGATCGGAAGAGTACAAGTGAGAAAACTTGTGGGCTGAGATAAAGACAGTTTAATAGGTAAAGCAAAACCCACGCACACAAGCAAATCAAAACAAGGAATTCATTCATTTCCCATCGGTGGGCAGATGTTCAGCCATTCCCAGGAAAGCAGGGCTCCGTCACGCGTAATGGTTACTTGGGAAGACAAATGCCACAATGCCGGATGTCCCCCCCTTTCTTCTCCTTCCCCAGTTTATACACTCAGCATGATGCCATATGGTATGGAATATCCCTTTGGCTGGATTGGGTCAGCTGTCCTGGCTGTGTCCCCTCCCAGTTTCTTGTGGCCCTCCAGCCCTCTCGCTGGACAAACTCATGATCTGAATTATATATTTATTTGTAGAACTGGGGGTTTACAGAAATTTTAAAAGACTCTCCATCTGAAAATAAATATTTTCTGGCATGATTTTGCAATTGTATATAAACCATTCATCCACCATGCCAACCGTTACCCATGAGATTAGGCACACAGAATCCTGAACACGCAGCCGCTGTGGATGAAGCAGATAACGCAGATATACATACACCATCCCTCGCTGAAACTAGCTATTTTAGATATGTTGAACAGATTTAAAATATTCAGGGAAATATTTAATATATAATTACTGAAAACCGACCAGTATGGATAATAGTGTATTTAATACCAAGCAGTGCTCAACTGCAAAATGTCATATTTAAAAATCACATTTGAAATGAAACCAAGTGGAAATATTTGTAAATAGTATGTACAATTTCCAAACTACCCTGGGAATTAGCAATACTAGCAATAGACTTTTTTGTATACGTATCTAAGTGGTAGGATCTGGTCTTTTACTTCAAAGAGAGCCCCTGCATGTCTAAAATTCAATGAAAGTTTGTTTCATAGGTGGATCAAGATTTGGGGGCAGAGCGGGCAGTAACTGAAGGGCACTCAACAGTAAAGATGGTTCCGTATCGAGCAGGAAACAACCCCGGTCAGACATTTGAGGATGTATCAAAAAGGGATCTTAGTGGAACAGGTGAGGATAAGGGGGGAAGAAAAGGGAGGTAAAGTGAAAATGAGAGAGAGGAAGCCATTGTCACAATTCACAGGGACTTGAAGGCAGCTTCATAGACAACACGAGGTGGAAAAAAGGCGAATCTACAAGGTCAGCAAGTGCGGTGAAAAGGATAAGGTATTTGCACAGGTACAAACCAGGCTTAAACATCGAAGACAGGGTAATTTTGAACTTCAAAAAGAGGAATGTAACTAATGGACCTCTGCAAGGGTAATCATTAAGGATGAGTCTGTTCAGTTTTTGTATCAGTGACCTAGAAGAGGTAATGCAACTTGCTGACGGAGTAGGAGCTAGAGTGAAAGCCAAGTTATCAAGCGAAAATTGACTTAGACTAGAAACTATGTGGTTTGGAGTAGAGCTGAGACTATTAGCGACAGAAATGAAATATATGCATCAAGCAGATGTGCAATAGAAAACACTAATAAAGAGAAGGATCTCAATGAAGTAATCTAGAATAGAAATTTTGTTTATTAGATTCTAAAGTTAAATAACTGAGAAAATTACCATAAATATAAGTTAGAATAATATTTGCCAGAAGACAGATATTACTGAATATTCAAACAAATCTTTGAATATGTGTTACAAATATATTTATGTAAATATATCCACACTAGGAAAACACTCCAACTGTAAAGGTAACTATCACCCAGGAGAGTTAAGCAGCTTTCATTTCCTTGTTAATGGGATAGAGATTGGATGTGGTACTGCATACATTGAAGGCAGATATAAAGACCCCCCAAAAAAGGAAATATCAGAAATTTTCCTTGTACCAATGCATTGGCTTATCATTTAAAATACATGAATTAATTAATTAGATGACATCACAGTCTGGGTTTTTTTTTAATGCTATTCCTCATCAACATTTTCTTGTTCTACATTTTGTGAAGCAGTTATAAATGCAAAATGTTTCACAAATTTTCAAAAACTGAAGATGAAATTACACTATCCATGCTTCTACCTTTTACATAATTTCTAAAGCAGCTTATTTTGATGCTGCTTATAAAACATCTTAAAAAATTAATATGGTGTCTCTTATTAATCTGAATTTATACACAAAAATGTAACATAGATAATTCACATTATATAATTACTGCATAAGATAATATACATTTTCTTATCCTGGAAGCTTCTAAATCATGATGAAATTTTCTCTACTGCAAACTGCTCTTGGCTAAGATCTTTTCTTTTCAAATACATAAGCTGAAAATTGTTTCACTCTTTGACCTGTGAGCCAAGTTCCCCAAAGCCTGAAGCAAATTAAAATGGCTGAGTTATAAATATCTCTGAAACTACGTTTGTGATGGAAACACAACCAGATCCTTCACTATAGCGGTACTCATGGGGGCTGTTAGCGCAGTTTATAGAGCTCTCAGCACCAAACTATAAGTTAATGAGGAGGAGCAACTGAGTGTAATAAAGCACCCCTAAACAAGAAGGGAGCATTAAAAAAATGCAGGAGCTGAAAATTCCTATTGGGCTTTCCGTTAGCTGTGTCCCTGTGTCCCTGTATACAGCTTCTTTGTTCCTCATCCTGCTTCAGGAAAACACTGCCTTAGCATCTTGTATTTTCACGTGCTGGATTCAGTAAGTACACTTTCATAGGGCTGAGGGAGGGATGTGTGTGAAACCTAAAGTTACAAGCCAGTTGTCAAAAACCAATTTGCTATTCTCACGTAATCTCAGCCTTCCCTCTTTGCTCCTTATTATTACGTGACTAGGAATGCACCATAGGATGACATGTAAGTAAGATAAAATTGGGAATGGCTCCATTAGACTTCTGTGCCTTTTCATATAGATCTAGTCCAGCAAGTTTGATTGTTAATATCTGAATGTGGCTCAGAGCACAGGTGTCTGGCAGACAATCAGGGCTTGAGAGAAGAGTGCATAAAGACACGGCTTAAGTAATGTTCGTGTATAGGGGCAATGTGGACGAGGGAGAAAATTGCCATTATTCTAGTCATACAAATGTATCACTAAGTAAGTTTAATGCATGCTGCAACTGTCATTACAAAGCCAACATTCACTGCAGAAGAGATAACAGAAATATTCTTCTCAGCTGAGAGATGATTGGTGACAGCTCAGAGTGATCAGGTTTTTCTTTTCCAGCCAGAAGTCATTGCACTCCATATTGGAAAAGATATTTAAAAGATTGGGAATAAGTGAAACTCACTGGTAAATAATGGTGCTGACAGTAGATGTGCACACCTTTGAACTCGCCATGATTATCTTACAGTGAGACAAGCGTGCTGCAGGAAGTGTTAAATACATCCCATGTCTTGGCTTGAGACATATGCACCAAGAACAAAGCACATGATGAAGTAACCCCCTCAATAATTCTTTTCCCCTTCTCATTGGCTATGTGAATTATCTTTTCTGAACTGCATACGTGTATTTCTTAGCAAAAGTAATAAAGAGATAATTTGGGCAAGATGCATACTTCGTAAAAAAATCTGTGTAGTTCTCAAGTGTCTGGCTTAAATCAGCGAGTGGTTTAAGAATGTGAAATACTTCATTGTGTATAGCTTCAACCCCTCCCAAATAATATGATTTGAAATGTAGTAGTGTAATGAACCCTCTTTAAACTAGACCTCCCTTTGGGTTCCCCTGGGCCAATGCTTTCTACCTGTCACCTTTGCTCGCAGGATTGCTGCCACCTCGGTTTTCTGGCTCCGCAGAGCCTTCAGTGACAGTGAACTGGCGATGGGTAAAGCTAACATGGGGATGGCTGTGCTGTTCGCAGCTCTGCTCTAGACTGCAACAAAAGCACAAGCCTTCAGAGTGCGGGAAGCACAATGCCCTTTGGCAAAATGGAGTTGTGCTGAAATCTCTTTTCTCTGGTCTAGGCCAAGGCATGGTTTGTTGTGGCCTCCGTTCCTGTGCACAGGGAATGAGAAGTGAAAATACGGAAATTAAATAGTCTACATTTCTCAGGTTTTTTTGACCAGATCCCACTCTGGTCCTCACCTAGGAACATGACAACAGTTGTTAACCATGAAAATCTGGACAACAGGTGAGCTTCAGTGGTGCTGCCCAGCTAGGTGCCTGCTATACACCTGCGTGGGACAGCATCTATGGGAAACTCACTAACCTGATGTTTCATCAGCGTGCCTGCTCGCATGACACATGGCACTGTATAACGTCCCTGTCTGCTGACACAGGCAGGGCTTGCTCTGCACCCAAGGCTGCAGACATGGACCTTTGCCTTCTCCAGGAGCAGGCACCCCCTAGCTGACAGGGGATGTGCCCAAAGTCCACTTCCTTCAGCTTCTTATGCCTCTTTGAGGTGAGTGGCCACAACCTGCTGAGGGATAAAAGCACCGGTCTGGAGGTGTGTGAAGGGCTGGAGGGAGGGGATGGCACATGTCTGCCACCCCCAGAGGAAGGGAGGATCTCCCAGTGTGCCTCCTGCCTCACCACCGCTGTTAACAAGGATGCTCTTGCAGCAAAAGACAGGATACCTTGCATTCCTGCTGCGAGCTGGAGCTGTGCATGTTATGGCTCTAGCAGCAAAAATGGCTATATGCTACTGATACATAAAGCGCTGTGTTAGTTACAGCATGCAGAACCCCCTAAGATAAGGAATCTGACTTAATTCAAGCATTGCTTTTATTCTGCTGTGTCTATAGGAAATTTAAAAGACCAAGACGCAAGACCTTTAGATGTTAGTATAGATTCTTTTGGGTTTTAATCCTACAATTATTTGTATAATGGAGGGAGGAAAATAATCCTTCAGTACGTCTGCTGGGCTCTTCAGACACAGCGTGTTCATACACTTTCTTTATATACTTCATATGCTGATAATTGCAGTGAAGGAAAAGAAAAGAAAATTGCACATTTAAACTAAATTAAATTCAGAACCTCTAATATGTCAGGTCACAGAAGGCATGTACACATTTAACTAGGACTGCTGCTTTGGAAACCGAGTAGCTCTGAAGTACATCTACATGTTGGCTCTCGACTCCATGCAGGTCCATTAGGTAATGTCTTAAATATAAAGCCACTTAATGATGAATGTTCATAAATGAAAAATGCACATTCCCCATAAAAAGCTTGTCAAACAGCGGTGTTCATCTATTTTTAGCACACCTTCCCCCCCTCCCCAGTCACATTTAGCCATATTGTTGTGAAACTCTTGATCTGCCCTTGAGAGTCCTTCCATGAGTTTTAAATAATCAGTTTTACAAAACAGCCTTCTTATTTTGTAAGTTCCTTGTTTTTTTAAAAGGTAGCTAAAAAGTAGAGGAGCAACAAATGCAGAATGGCTTAGGTTTGAGATGCTTTAATAAAAGCATAACATTTCCTTCATCTGGAGCTGTATGACCAACTATTAAGAGTTCTTAATTCCCTGAAGGAAATTCAGCTGCTGGATTGACAAAGGTGTGCCGATTACAGAGCCAAAATTTCTACAGTGACAGACCAGGCAGAAGGTACTCTCAGTGAGGGACCACAGTTATTAAATATACTGTCACAGAAAATTAGGCCAAAAGCAGATCACACTTAAAAAGATTGCACAGCAAGACACACCCTTTTAAATTAGACTGTCCTCCTGCACTCCACAGAGTCTGTTCTGTGCTGGAGTTTAATTTAATTCAACGCGACTCTTGCTGTAGTCAACCTTTTGGCTTCCACCATCTTTTCTCCCATGTTTTGCATCGTATGGATACTATTTTTAAAGTTAATTAGCTTATCCAAAATAAAGCAGAGAAAGATGCAAATCCCGAACTAACATTTAAAAACACTATCCTATGAAATAAACTATATGGTGGTAGCTGTTAATTTTCTTCTGTAGTAAGAAAAGGATTAGCAAAAAAAAAAATATTTTGAAGTCTTTGTTTACATAAGTCCCTTAAAATGAATTATTTTCCCTCTTAAAATGAAGGAGTAAATGTGGAAATGAAATGTTAGATAATGAGAAAGGAGGCAACTAGAGAGTAGTGGAAACGTGAGTGCTAAGCAGAATGATTTTACAAAGACCAAATCTTGACCAACAGAGTATCTGCTGTCAGGATTTCGCTTGTCCCCAATCCTGTAAGCTGCCTGCTCCACAGGAGCAACCTGTGTGCTTGTTAAACATCAAGGAGATCTTCCAGACAGGAAGGTCTGTGTGCTTAATAAATATCTTAAGAAAACCTATGGATACCGTGATACACGATCTGCTTAATAGGACCTGGCAAAACATTAGGACATGTACGGTACGGTGGATTATTGACAATCCATCATTCGAGTAGTACTTACACATCTTAGCCAGCGCTGGTGACCTCTGTGCCAGGCACTACAGAACCACCCCAAAACAGACGGTCCTTGTCCCCAGAGATTGATAATCCCAACTGACAAAATAGGGCTAGATCAGGAGAAAAAGATGTGGATGAAGACGTAACGAACTGTAGCTCAAAACGACGCATCCCAAACCACAGCAAAGGTCCAATTTGTTTGCTACACCTTCTTGGGAATGCAGGTTTTATGTATCTACCTGTCCTGTGGTTACAATGCAAACAAACTCTTGCCAAAATGCAGGCCTCCTGCCTTCTACACATGAAATCAGCAGAATTAGGCCAAGCATCCTCTAGTAAGCAGTAGGGAAACCTGCTAGGAGAATCCACAGGGTCAAGAGGAACCACACAAGAAAATGTTCCAGAATATTCCGTTTCCGAATCTCTGCCCCATCAGGTAGCCTCCTATAGCCAATGTAACTTGCCTGTGAATGGGGGAAGCATCTGACAACATTCTTCTTAAGAAAGCTGGAAATAAATGGTCCAGTTGAAACTGCAGTGAAATAAAAGCAATAATTTGAAAACTGTAGTCAATACGTTGTCCATCATTTGTCATGAAACATGTATCAGGCCAGGTTCTATGCAGACCTGCCCCTCATCTGATACTGAAGGATGTTTTCATTTACTGTTCATATAAAAAAGCACATCATTGAACTTTCAAGCAACACAAAAGGGAGTAAAAACTTCAGTGGATAGGGTTAGGAGTCAAAGAGTTCTTGTCAGATTGTATAAATGACCTGTTATACAATAAGAAATGTTTTGGTAGAGATGAGTGATAAGTATTCCACTTAAATAGGCATAATCAATGGCACACAATTATAGGAGGAATACTGATGTGGTAGGCAGTAACTCTGCAAAAAAGAACCTGATGGATTGCAAACTCAACATGAGTAAAATAATCAATTGTTACAGTTAGAATAAAACAAGTTTCATGCTGAAGTGCATAAATGCGAGTGCCATATATACAAAATATGAAGTAATCCTTCTGTTTACTCTTCACCAATGAAATCCATGCCCAGATTGAGACATTGCTTCCTAGGAAAAATATGAAACCAACACAGAAAGCACGGAAGAAATCATCAGGAGTCTAGAAGCATGGTCTGTATGAAAATATGGGCTTGGATTTTCTTAGTGAGGACTGAGAGACAACTGATGGCTATCTTATACTATACATAAGGTATGTAAAAAATAATCTGTTTTTCACACCTTTGGTCAGCAGAACAAAACCCAGCAAGCTTAAAGTGGGTAATGGATCATGTGGTTAGACATCAGGAGAAAGCTTTCTTACTCTAGAGACTGCATCATTTATTTTACAATGAAGTAGACATTACAGGCCTGAATCTAGGGCTTGCTCTAGGCTGTTTCGGTGCAGGGAAGGTGCCGATCCTTTGCGGAACAGCTTGCTTCTGCTGCCAAGGGACGTGTCCCTGGGGACAGCCTCGCACGTGCCACCCACCTGCTGGCCAGCCCAGCTCCTTCGTGTCCAGACTGGGAAGAGGCAAAGCAAAAAATGATGCTGCACATAGGCAGGGAAGTGCCTTGGAATCCTCCATCTCCTGCAAGGTTCAGTAAAATTATCTTCCATTTCATCTGTCACCTCGGTAACTATAGATGATGTTGTTTATTGCTCCTTAATGTGTGGGGGTTTTCTTTCATGTCACCAAACAGGCTTTGAGTTAGCCTTTGCAAGTCTGACTGGGCAAAATGCCTGTCAGTTGCATTGCTCCACTCTGTGCCACTTCTGTGCCTGAGATTTGCTGTTCTCCAATTTTTCTGCACATTTGAATACGGCGGATACTGCTGAGGTGCTTTAGATCAACATATTTTTTTTTAACTTAAGACTCCTTTTGGAAGGCTGAAAAATGTCCAGGGAATGCAGTTTACTTGCATTCACAAGCTGGCTGTTTGTATATGTTTGTTAATCAGTTTAATAAACACAAAAGGAACAAGATCAAAACACTTTTGTATTTTTTCAAATTCACCTGGCATTTACAGAGGAAAGCTCCGATGTGCTAGAAAGTCTCTGGCCAAGTGGCAAGCTTGTGTGTCTTATTAAGTAGCAAATAATACAAGTTTCTTCAAATGCTTAAGATTTTCCATTGATTTTTTGGCAAATATCTGTACTATTCTCATTTCAAAACACTAAATGGCTCACACCAGGAAAAGTATAGATTAGCTAAAAATGTCTTCAGGTTTTGGAAAATGCACCCTTTCAGATCAACATTTTGATTAGAAAGGAATCAAAATATGAAGATATGACCTCTTTTTGTGCTTTCCATAAATTAAACCCCAGGAAAATAATTTAAGTTTGCTCTTTTTTTTCTTTTCTTTTCTTTTCTTTTCTTTTCTTTTCTTTTCTTTTGTTTTCTTTTGTTTTGTTTTGTTTTCTTTTCTTTTCTTTTGTTTTGTGTTGTTTTGTTTTGTTTTGTTTTGTGTT
>JAVJGJ010000001.1:15288340-15374549 GCA_035590215.1 Microhierax caerulescens | reverse complement strand
CCTTCCCTTCCCTTCCCTTCCCTTCCCTTCCCTTCCCTTCCCTTCCCTTCCCTTCCCTTCCCTTCCCTTCCCTTCTTGTCTTCTCCTTTTCTCTTCGCTCTGCTCTGCTCTGCTATTTTTTCTCTTCTTCACTGAACAGTCCCAGCTCTCTCAACTTTTCCTCAAAGGAGAGATGCTCCAGTGCCTTATTCATCTTTGTGGCCCTTCACTCCACAGAAGCCCAGAGCTGGGAAGGCAAACCAGTAACCAAGGAATTGCAGTTCAGGGCAGCAAAGCTTCACAACAAGCACATGTCTTGCAAAGGGGAGGGGAACTTGGCCAGTTGGGCGTTTCTGCAGCAGGCGAATGCGCATGTCTGTCCTTTCTTCTACATGCAGCAGGATGCTGCTCCAGTATCACTACCCTCTGCAGTAGGTCCTTTTAAATCTGTGCAAAGACCTTTCAACTAGATGCAAACCTAAGTACTAGGTGAACTGAGTAAGCCCTGCTTACTAAGACCTGTGAAAAATTCCAGTTTATTTTTATAGCTTAATTTATGGGTCTGCATTACAGCAGGGAACTGTGAGAGCTCCTGTTTGGATGCTGTTTTGAACGTATGGGCGTACATGACTGACGCATACCCAAGTAGCCAACGTTGTGTTTGTCAGCAGTGAATGCGTTTATAGCGAGCAAGTTACGTTTATGAACCCTGCAGTTAGTGGTATCCCTATCAAATTCACCAGCAAATGGCAGTTATCCCTGAAGAAAGTCAGTAGCCACCAGTTGTAAGTAGGTGGGGCTTAGTGAGATGGAGAACGGTCAGTGATGCACCCGAGATCACCGTTTTGGGCTGGTTAAGCCTGTATTTTATTCATTCATAGAGGACTGGAGCAGCTGTTCCCTCTGTGACGGGTGCGACGGGCATTACCAAAGCTCCGGACAGCTCAAATGCCAACCCTCTCACCTTTCAAAAACAAAATGCCCCAGAGAAATAGGCTAGTGGTCTTCTGGAATTTTTTTTATCAAGTAAAATTAAAAAAAAAAAAAAAGAAGAAGAAGCAGAAACTTGTAACATCTTCCACCTTTACTCCACCCCTTGCCCTTTTTTTGTTGGTTTTGTATATCTGGAAGAAAAAGAAAGTATCTCAGAGCCAATATCTTTGTACACTGAAACTATGTATCTTTATTATTATCTTTACTATGTTTAAGTTCTTAAAATTTTGCTAGTTCGGTGACATATTAAGAGAAGTTTGTCCATTAAAGTGTATTTTAAGTAGTAAATATATTTAAATTTTCTTTTTGTTTGTATTTCTTTCCCCAAAATTTTTATGGCGCTCATCTCCTTAGTTTGCAAAGGTATCTTGTAAGTGTGTGTCACCCAGTGAAACCGATCTCTGGAGCTATCACCTGGACAGAACCATCCAGCAATAGATAATACAAGCAATTGTGTTTTTTACTGGGATGTGCTTCTGCTGGTTGGTTACTTGGAAATTTTTTTTTGATGGTTGTCTGTTACTTATGACTTCGGGATTGTATCTCATTTTAGCTTTTTTTAGCTTTTCTAACTTTTTGATAACAGGGGAAGAAGTCATTATCACCACTTGCAAGGGTATTGGAGATTTTTTTCAAACTGACTGTGAGCAAATACAAACTTAATGGCAAAATATATTTAAAGTTACACAAAAAATTATGCACATAAGACATGCAGATATTCACAGCAGGGCTTTAGAAAAAGCAACGGCTAATAACAAGTGAAAACCCAAAAGCTCTACTCCTGAAAGGCCTTGCTCAGCTAACTATCACCTCCACAATTTCTACTGGCAAGCTGGAAAGACTTTGTATAGGAAAATAAGGAAGATGTCTTCCAAAAGTAATATATAAATGCTTCTCTGTTATAGTTAGCAGCAAATCACATTAATTCCTCTACTATTCATTGTGATAATTATATTTATCAAGCTCCCTGGATACTCGTGTAGATTTAATAAGTAATTCTATGGAAGCTCCATTGTAATTTAGCGTGAATTAATGCTCGCTTATTACAAAGTGTTACAGGAAAATAGGTTTGTGGACTTTATGTAGGATCATATTCTTCTGCTGTGAAAGAGGCAGAGCAGATAAAGTACATGCCAGAAGAGAATTCAGGTGTAATGAGTAAATGGAATTGTATGCAGAGTGCACTTAACAATCTCACAGTGTAAAAATGCAAGGCACTCAGAGCTGTTATATTTTCAATAACTTAATCAAGAAAATGTTGAGAGACACTGGTGTTGCATATAGGATTAATGGAATCCTTCGGTGTCCTCATTACATTTAGTAAACCCATGTAACAGAAATAATAATAGCGCTTCATGTGTATATTGCATTGCTCCTTTTATCAAAAATCTACAGGCCTGTTGTGAACACTCGTGAATGGAGCATCACTGTCCTTCTCCGTGGAGTGACTCTCCTCTTCCTCACACAGACCTTCTCCTGAGAGACTCTTGGGAGAGGATCCTGCAGGAGCACACCTGGCTCCAGGCAGGTGCACTGACTGTAGGCTGGGCTTTACTGTTTTAGTCTAATTCCTTAAGACGTTTTACTCAGTAATTTCCTAAGGTCCTAGTGCTACAAAATCAGCCTCTTTTTTACGTTCCATTTTAATTCTTAAAAACTAACGACACACTATTTGTCTACTGCTTGTAGGTTTGCACTCCTCTAGCTTTTCATTAGTACCTTTATCTTGATATTTATTCCATATTTTTAACTGTGTTACAGACAGATTTAAGCTCTGCTGTGCTTCACCAGGACAGTTTGCTGAAGCCTCCATGCAGTCTATGGTCCTGGAACGCTCATTTCAGGAAAAGGCTACTGTCCTTATTTTTGCCAGATTTTCAGTGACACAAAGACCTCACTGACCTGTGGCCCATCTCATCAGATCAGCTGATTAGCAACTGCTCAGTGTTTTTGGCCATTTCTTCAGCTGTTCTGCAGCAATAGCAATTGCTACTCTGGCATAAAAGCTAAATCATCCACAGCTCCAGGACTTTGCTTTATCTGGTGAAAACTGGTGAAAACTGACCACTTATTTTTCAAATGTACTTCAGTTTCTCAACTACTATTGTGCTCCTTTTACATGCCCTCCTCATTTATTAAGAGTCCAACTCACTTCTGCTTTGTTCACTCTTGTCTGGAATGTGTAAGGTGTTCAGCTGTTCCCTTTTCCGCTTGCTCGGGCTAGGAGAATGACTAGGCACTTCTTTTCAACGGAGGGCTTTGCGTGGCCACGGAACTGCAGATCTGCTGGGAGCTAATTAATCTGTCATTTTCTCTCTGCGCACTGTGTATGGTCCTTCGCTTGTTGCTGAAAAAGTTAAAGAAAATGAATAGAAGGGAGAGGACTTTCCTGTTTTCTCCTTGAAGCTGCAGATTTTTGCTTTGCATTGTCTGGTGAGAAATAGAGTTATGTCCAACCCTTTATTTAGAAGGAAGAAGGACCAACCGTGTTTACTCGTAAAGGGAATAAGACTTCTGAGCTGCTGTGGACAAAAGGTAGTTAAAATCCACCTTGATGTGCAACACGCCTCCCAGTGTCTTGTCGAAGCTGCCCCATTTCCCCTTAGTTCCTTTATTAATAACTTGCTCTGCTCCTTTTCCACCTCCAGTTTTCCCTTTTTGTTTACCTGATTCTTTATTCTTGCTCGAAACCATCTGTCTTTCAGACTGCCACTCAAATGCACATGCTCCTGCCCTTTCTAGCTTACACAAACAAGTTTTTATTATTAATTAGCTTTGCCTCCAGGCTCCAGTATTCACAATCCAGTAAACAGAGATGCATCTAACAAAGAAGACAGGAAAGGGTGGGCAGCTGAGAGGTCCATCTCCAAGTTTTTCTCCTAGGTCAAATATCTTTCCTTAATCATGCTTTGTAAAGTTCTTTGAAATCATTGGATTAAAAGAGCTGTGCAAGTATATGGTGCAGTTAATTACATTGCATTTGTAATCACACCATAAAAGAGAAATCCTTGAACCACAGCTATATTGTTCCAGGCACCACAGTCTGTGGATGTCTTCCTTTGAATTTTGTTCAATGCCAAACAGCAGTAATAGGTTCTTACTGTATCCAAAACTCCTGCCGTCTTTTTCAGCCTGCCCTGGCCAGCAGCCCATCAACCATTCCACAAACAAACATGTATTTCATTCTCTATTTATTTCTTCCTTCTTTTTCATCCCACTGTGCAAGCAATTAGCTATTGAATCCTTAATAAGTCAATCTAGTCCAGCCCACATGACTATTTTGCTCCTAATCAATTTATTCAGCTCACATAGGGGGATTTATCATATTTACAATATCACAGCTGTTTGTGTAGGAGTTATAAAAGGTAAGGAGTAATTTTAGGGAAAGAAAATCCAGTTGTAGGCTTTTGCTGGTTTTGTTGAGCTTCAGTATGTGGGTTCATTTCACCATTTGGGAGGGGAAATTTTGGATTTCATTCAGCTGAGTTCAGATCCACCAAGGGAAGAACAGAAATGCTTAATTAAACAAGCAGGAAATCATTTGGAAAAATGCAATCAGACTTTTGCAAACTGTATTTTTTCCAGAAACCTTTTCTTCTGTTTTACTACTCCTCACTAAGACTTGGAAACGGACTTCACCGCGCACTGTTATCACTTTAATTTCTTATCACAAGGGTAAAACCCCCACAAAATACCCAGAGATGAGGTCAGAGGGGCACCTGTGCAGCCTGGATGTTTGTGCAAGGTGACTTCTAAACATCCTGGCTGCTGTAGCATGAGGTCCCCAAAAGGGGTGCATGCCGTTGGGTCTCTGCTTTTCCTGGGCCCCACGTCCCTCATCATATGTGCTTGGTGAATACTTTTGGATCCAGGCAACCATCCAGCTCTACTCGAGATCTGACTGCAAATCAAACTAATAACTTCCTTGGCCTGCAGTGAAGAAGGATAATAACACTTTCCCAACCAGTTCATTTTTGCTGTTATTAGGATTTATTGACATAACAGTAGTATTAAGAGGCCCAGCTAAGGCTCCTCGATTGAACTTCTGCCCCGACTCCCCCAAGCCCCCACCCTTGTCCCTGATATTTCTGTTTCATAAATTATATGACTCAGGGTTGAGCACCTCATACCTGGTGTTATCTGAACACATGACTGTTGTATTCTCATTCCATCATAAAAACAAAGTCTGTACACAGGCTGTATAGAAGCAACACAGGAGTTATGGAAAAAAATAAGACATGTAAGACATTTCAAACTATCTTTTGGCTATGAATTGCCGGGTATGAAAGGGTTCATTTCAGCTTGGCTCATGAGAAAGGTATGAGCTCCTAAGACTTGTACATTAAGAAGCTTGATTTCTGCCATAGCTGCCACATGCGACCTGCAGCACACGCTTTGTTTCATTTCAGGGAGAAAAGTTCTCTTGGATTTTCAAGAGCAAAATACTTTCCTTACAGGCACTTGCCCTCTAATCCAAGCCTTCTTTCTCCAGACATATGCACGTATTTCAAGTTTCCAGTAGAACTGTCTGCACTAATGCCAGTGTTAATGCACACACGCCTTGAAGTTTTTAGTTCTTTTGCTAATTTTGATATTTTTTATTCTTCATCTAAATATCTGGTTCTCCAGAAGGGTAGAACGGGTCAGTTACACCAAGCGGCACAGATGAAAGCTGTTATTGAGTAAAATAAAAAAGCAAGTTTTGAAATCAAATACAAATAAAGTCATTGCAGATTAAATCCAATCTTTCAAAAGCAAAAATGACCAAATTTGGATCTTTCAGGGTGAACACTGTAAAAGTGCACGGCCTCTCATCACAGACTTTTTCATTATAACGTTGTGTATTTACCCTAGAGTAGCTTCATTGGCCAAAGCTGATTGTTAGTTCCCCTTCTGGGAATAAAGGCTCATTCAATCCAGTTTAGTGTCTTTCTTCCAGTACTGAGAATGAAACCCTGTTGCTGTAGCCATGCTTGGTCATGCCTTCTCACACGGAGACGCCGACCACCGCTGCAGTGCCCAGACCGAGCTCTTGAGCATTGGCCAGCCTCCTCCCACCGTGGATGCTGCTCTTGCTGTTTTGCTGGGCAGAAGTTCCAGAAGAGTGGCCATCCATCTCCTTTTGCGTTTTACCAACTACTTGACTTGCAATAACATAGCTTGTTGGTGCTGTCGTTCATAAGACACGTTCTTCTGTAATTGAGTGCTGTACCATCTCAGGAGGTTTCTGAGCTCTGCTTTTGATGAAGCCAGGAGATCTAAGCTGTGTGAAGAGAAAGATGCCCACAAATAGCATCTATTTCTCAGTGACTGTATATACCTTCCTGTATCAATTCAGAAAAAGATCTTCTGTATGATAGATTTCTTCCAACTTTTTCCCACACTTTTCCTCATACAGCCTGAGGCCACACCTGTATGTAACAGAGAAAGCTTTGAAATGAGAAAAAAAATCCAAGAATAAAAGAGGGGAGCATGAAACTAAGGAAGAGAGGCTTGTGAACTGCTGGAGACATAGAAAACAGAAGAGAGAGAGAAGCAAGCTCTCAGTAGTGTTAAAGCGAGGGAAAAAGAGAGTGGGGGTGGGGAGGACACCAGTTCTGATCGGACAGGTTTGCTTGGCCGAGGAGGGGACGCCTTTCACCTTAAACTAAGCACAGCTTGTACCTAATGCCCCAATTATTCTTGCTTACCAGTGGCTGTACTGTGGCCCAGCCCTGAGCCGCAGCACGCTGCTCGGTCTCCAGGCTTGTTTGCTGCAGCCCCAGGCTTTGTATTTTGTTGGTATGGCGATGAGCCCTCTGACCTTGCCAGCCTCCTCACAGATGCTCAGGCAACAGCTGTTCTGCGCAAGAGAGCTGAGGGATGTAGGGAGCCGAGAGGTAGATGTGCTGGGGGCTCTCCGTAAAGCTCTCGGTAAATGGAGCCCTGCGGGGTGCAGGTACTTACCACAGCCAGGCTGAGTCACCAATAGAGGCTTCTGAAATCCATAGTTTTAACCTGAAGAGCCGAGTATATAGGAAAGAAATTATAAGCCTTAATGAATGGCTGCTTTGAGTATGTATTATACATCGCTAGCAATATGCCACTGTTTATAGCACATCATTAGCCCGTAAGAGCTGTAGCGATTGAACTTTTGTGTTTGTTTCAGAAGTGCCACAGTACAACATTTTAGTCTTTCTGCTGCAGTAACCACTGGTTGTTACAAATCCCTTCATGAATGCTTTATGGAAAACTGGGGCAGAGTTCTTCACTAGCTAGCCAAGTGCATGCCTGCTGGGGCTTTGTACTAGGAAACAGTGAATAATGTTTTTAAAGCCAAGTACAGTAGAAACCCATTTTACACACGTAAGCATGTTGCACAAGACTAATACCCATTGAAGTTCCCTGCTGCTATGTGAAATTTATATCAGTTTGCAGTGCAGAATTTATTTTTCAGGTGTTTCTTTAAGGGGGTTCATTCTTGTATCGTTTCACCTGTTAGTGTCCTCCAAACAACCTACCTCAGTAAGTCTATTATTTTATTGAGTATTCATGTAAAAAGGTCTCATTGTACTTCCCTCCATGGTCTAGTGCACAGAAAATGTATTTTATAAGGAGAGGCAGCACATGTTTAATTCTGCTCTGCTTTACTCAACGGCATTATTGCGGGCAGAAAAGCATCCTGCTTGACACCCTGTGCCACCCCATGTGGCTGTCAGATGCACCACCTCTCGCAACACACCACTGACGCTGGGACCTCTCTAAAGGGATTAGGATCTTCACATTTTTAGCAAAGCAAAAGCAGTGAGACCTGATGGGTTTGCAGGGGCACCCCTGGAGCTGGGACCCAATCCATCTGCCAAGTCCAGACATTTCTATGGAGACACAGTGGATAAAGCTTGTGTCTCTACCTTTTGCTTCATTAGGAGACAGGGGGGATTAATGACAGCAATTACACATTCTCAGCTAATTTAATGTATGACAACGTAAGAGACCGTAAGTAATTACATTATTAGAGAACTTTGTTAGTTTTATTCGGTACTTGTGAATGTAAGGTACAGTTTAGAAAACTGATCGTATCATAAGCAATGAAATGCTCTGCTGTTAAATAGTAGCTCAGTGAAAACCCTTGGAAAAAATTAGTTGACATAGTTATTTGTTTGGGTACTTAAGAACAAGGAAAAAAATAGCAATATTTTAATACTCTTGCCTATAAATGTGTAGGTATCTGAATTGCAGAAAAAGCAAGGGATTTGGTGCTTTGTCACTCCTTGACAATCTTAGGCCATTGTAAAACTGAGTTGAGTGAGGATTCCTCGCTATCAGCCTTCACAGAGGGTGTTGTTGCTCTTCTTTTCACCACTCCATGTGCTTTTTCTCCTGCTGTCCAGCTAAAAAAGAGAAAGAAAACAGCAAAACAAATTATTTTCTTGAAGAAGAGAAAGGAACGAATAAATAGAAGCTAAGGCATTGTCTTGCAGAAAAGTAAAGGCAGCAAAGCAAAGGGAATTGAAAAGTAGGATGAAGAAAGGTTAAGGAAAAAAGGATTCATATTTACAAAGAAAGGGGAAGAAGACAAAAGTCTGAAAACAAGTAACCTCATAACAGCCTAGCTATTAATATTTAAATAACTAACCTAATTATTTTATCATCTCAGTGCGAATCTTACAAATAGTTATCTATTCACATTACACATACCTGTCCTCTTCCTTTTATAGGAAACAATGAATGAAAATCCTGATGAGTGATGCAAGTTTCATATTTTAAGCCTATATGCTTGGCCAGAAAATAAACAAACTAAATGGTTAAGAGGGTGAGTATAGAAAAGCAACTATAGTTGGCACTACAGGCAAGGGAGGAGCTAAGCATCACTCCATTATCTTTTAAATCATAACACAGAATAGCTGTTCCCTCTTTTTTTATAAACCACCCCTCCATACTCAGAGTGATAAGGAAAATTAATAAGCTTAAGAAGAAAACGGTGCTGCCCACCTAGGATGGACAGTTAGGATAAGTAATGTATAGTAGAAATTATTTTCTGGGTAAATGTGTAAGTCAAAGAAACACAATTTAAGGCAAAGGACCCCCGAAGAAATATAGACTATAACACAGCATAATTTTTCCAACCACTGGAGCAGCATTCCTGTGTCAAGTTCTAGAGCATCACCCCATTACTTGCAGATAGGCAAGAAGCTTTCCAGCCTTGAGGTGGAGCTGGTATTTTAGGGAGCATAGGTTGCCCAGGACAGTAGGCTGGATGTGCTGATCCAGGAGATCCCTCTGAACCCTAATCCATTTGGGGTGTCTCGAACATTTACCTGTGTTTGCAGTCCAGCTGAAACCATCTCACTGTGCACCTAGCTGAGGTCACCATCATATTAATACAGCACAGCAAAGAACTCTATGCTTTATTTATTTAGAGAAAAGCAACTGGTTATAAAAAGTTATATTGCCATCAATAACTGGGTCTGGAGCTGCAAATTGCATTTCAACAGCAACAACAACAAAAATATACACCAAGTCAGTGAATAATAGCCAGTAAGGAATGTAACATAATCAAACAAACTTCCTGACATCCCACCACGGCATCTTCCCAAGAATCACGTCGAAAATGTCCATCTACCATCTAGGTAACAATTTGCTTGCTTTGAATTTTCTATTTCAGCTGCTGACACTGAGGTTGTTCCTGGTGTGCATATCAAGTAGATCCCCTATAGATGCCTGAGTCTTCTCTCTTTACCTTGACTCTGTGGAAGAAAGAGGGAAGGCGGGGGAGTACAAGGGGTTCAAAATTAAGAGTAGTAATTACAAGCATTGTAAGGCCCTCAGCAAGCAGGGTCCTGGACTGTGCCCCGACATACTGCAAACACGTAACAGAAACGGACTGTCCTGGAAGTGCGAGTATGGCAGTACTTTCACTGGAAGGCTTGGTGGCAGTTGAGGGTGAAGCACAGAGGATTAACATAAAAGCTTCCAGCGTGAGTGGATTTGAGGGTATTTTTAAGATTCATCTTCGGTATCAGTGGAGGCAAAATGATGGTCAACACAAGGACGTAGCACAAGGTGATATAACCAGTTTGGAAAGATGCTGCTGATGACCCTAAGCCCCTGTGTGTACGCAGCCTGGGTGGTGCCCTTCTCCTGCTGCCTGGAGCTATTCCTTGCAGTCCTCCCGGCCACCCAACTTGGGAAGGGTCAGACACGAGCTGCAAGGCAGCTCCACGGACCTGCCTCCTGGGACGTTATGGCATGAAACAGCACCACACCTGAGCCCTTCGACTACTGACTGCCTGCGCCAGCAGCCCTTTTGGTGGACACGGTGCCCTTTGAAAGGCTGGCCCATGTTCTCCTCTACTTTTGAACTTTACAGATACAACGGCAAGAGCAAGAAGATGTGGTGTAGAAGAAGTTAAATTCAAAATGCTTCCTAGCATTCAGATTACTGGCCAAAGCCTTGTTTTTATAATACTTGTCACCAGAAGCAGTGTTATTTAAACTCCTTGTGCTGGTATTATGCAACATCCAACAGATTGTCACCACCACCACAAAGGCAGCTGCAGAAATGTTTGGCTTCTTCCCCAGGGGCTGCACGGGAAGCTTTCAGCCCCTTTTGTCCCATCAGAAACTAGGCAGAAATAACCAAGCTGGTTGTTGCCAGGCTGCTTGGGCCCAGAAAGTCTTCCAGCCATGGTGTCATAGAGCTTAACCCTGGTTGAACTGCATCCTGCTGCAGCTCCTTTCTCGGTAGTACCCCAAAATTCAGTACAGCTAGCTTGGCTATGCCTTCATGACACTGCAACCTGTAGCGCAGGCGTGCCCATCACCCCTGGCATCAGAACAAAATGTTGGGTCGTGTACCAGCAAGCTGATGTCCATGGGGATGAAACTATGGCCAGCGTTTGGGGATGAACAGTGTATGTGGGCTGGCTGGTCTACGGTGGATATATATATATATATTAAAAAAGCAGGCAGTTATAAATGAGAAAGTGAAATATATGTACACTATTCTGTAGTAATTTTTAAATTTTCTGCGAACAATTTGTAAGCCAGGTTTAGTTCTGTTTGTTAGTTTTGGTTGGGGTTGTTTTGGCATTGTTTTGTTTTTTATAAAAAGATATTTTAAGTTAGTTGTTTGTGGAACGTGCCACTTCCTACATTTTCTTAGCAAGCTTTGGTTTAGTTAACATCACTTTTTAAGCCAAACTACCGAGTTAGCAAAATTCTCATTACTTTTTCAATACAGGTATCATAACTTTATCGATATCATATTTTACAACTAAGATGTCGATCTTTGTTTCTAGCATTACAATAACTGCTTCAGAATTTTGATCATTGCAGGAAATGAGGAAGAATTGGAAAAAACACAATTTTTGTTGTGAAAGAGGGGAGACGTCAGAGAAATTGAGACGTTGCCTTGATGATAGGCAAGGACTAATTTGAAAACAGGGTTTTGTTGAAAAATCTGGATCCAAAAAGATGGTGTAACACAGTGTGTGGCCTGAGACATTTCTAACTTCTGAATGAGTGGGCAAGCTAGATGTTCATTCAGAGGCACACAGTGTAGTTCTCAGCTGTTTAAAATCCATGCTATCCAGATGCAGCAAGACACATTAGTAGCAAAGCCCTGGTAGATGCCAATAACTTCTGCGGTTTCTCAAAAACTCCCATATCTTTGCTACTGACTATTAGTAGGTATTTAAAAATCTTCTTGTATCACTCCTGCTAAAGGCAAATCTGGGTCAGGATTGCGGTGAAAGCTGGTGGCTGATTAACCCATTTGACTTGTCACCTAAGAGACTTACGATATAAAATACTACTTGAGCTTTTTAAACAAAAAACTGTAATTTCCATTTAATTGATTTTTGACCTTGTACTGCAATTATTCAATGTTAATTTATCTCAAGATAGAAGAACAATAACTGCCTAGATATAAACTGCTAAGAAAGATGCTTTAAAAAGATATGTGCGCTGGAGAAAGGCAGCATTTATTACATTAGATTACATTTGCACAGTAGCCGGATGAATCCTGTTTCCTTTTCCTGCAATGTAATTATCAAAAGCACTAAATTCACAAGGAATACTTTGAGAAACACATAGAAATAGATGCTGTGCAAACCAGAAAAATCCATTTCATTTGAAAGCTGTTCTATTGCTCTGGTTTTAGGACTAGTCCCTATTATGTATTATAAGACCAGGGAATGTGCTTGGGATTTTACAGAGCAAAGAGCAATAGCAGGTCCCTGCCCTGAGCAGCATGTGTCCCAGGAGAATGAGGACGACAACAATGCACAGGAGGCCAAATGTTGTTCTTTGCCCAAAACAACAACAGTTTAGGAACGAGGTAGTACAAATTCTGTCCTGGATACTCAATCCATGACTTTGCAGTTGAGAAAACCTTTCTGTTAATGACTCATCATCATTAGTGTTGTCTTACTGATCTGAACATGTCTCTGTTATGTTGGTTATAGGGTATAGTAATCACAACTGCTGTCACTGTTACTGATATCCACAGCAAAATGATCTTTGTTGCAGCATTGCATAGGGGGTCACAATAGGGTAGATCTTTATTTACCATTGAACCCAAAGTATTTTGAAATGTATAGAATGACCGTTTTCTTTATTAGGCTATAGAGGGAGTTTGGCTTCTGCAGAATAAACGGGAGAAGAAAGAGGATCTGGAGAGTGACAGTCTTGAGTTTCTGCTCCTGCAAGCGCAGAGGAGCAGTCAGTGCTGTTTAGGAAAAACTTAGTTTACCTACTGGATAAATTGTAAATCAATCCTCCAGAGTTTGAGCCATCCTGACTTTATTCTTACATGTTAGGTCACACCAGAAATAGCTTTCTTTTGAACATTTCTTCAGTGGAAGAACTTGAAAAACAAATAGGAAGCTTCATTGCAAAAGGGTGAAAAAACCCTAAATTCAACCACATAAATCATGGCCCTGACTTGAACAAAGCCTTTTAAATTAAGTTATAAAGGATTCAGTGATACTCTTGAAATCAGCTGTCACAAGTCCATAATCTCTTTGCAGTGGGATAGAATTTGGAGAATAGGAATTACAGGAGTAGTTGGGAATTGACCTTGATGCTCAGGCGCTGTCAATATCCCATTTTGAGATTTACTACCATGATGACAACTACCATAGCATGTGTACTGGTGAGGAGAAGGGCTGTATGCAAGGTCCTTCATTCAGCCTTCTCCTTCCAGCTCCTCTCAGCAGACTAGCTGTGCCAAAGGTGTCCACATCTTACATTGCCACTGCAAGTGGTGGCAGAATATAGCAGGAGTCCTTGCAATTTGCCTTCTATGTGTAATGAAGAGGCCAGGGTCAGTTTTACCCACAGTGGCCAATAACATACTGTTTAGCAGCAGCTTCTCTGCCTGTACACCAGATTCATAACATTCACATCTGAAGTACCTTGGTTTGGGGTTAGGAAGTTCCTGGCACCAGATCAAGCAGGAATTGTCCCAGTAATAACAGCAAGGGAGGCAGGAACACCCACGCTAGTGTAAGTAAAAACATGAGCTTGTAAGAAATGTTAATATCACCTGCACTGGGTACAGACTGCCTGAAAGAAGCTTTCCATGAGTGGTCCGTAACCATGATAGTGATAGAGCACTTGACATTTACAGCTCCCATTATGTTTATATGCAAGGAGATAATGATGGGACGTTCATGTCTATGGTAAGGGAACTGCTGCAAAGGAATTGAAGTCTGAGAATGAAGCAAACGAGGAGAACATAGATACATCTCATTGGAAATGCTGGTTTTGGTAGAATAAGAAACTCCAGCAAAACCAGGGATGAATATAATACAGGTGTTCAGAGCACCAGGTCCTCAGAGAAGGAGGATCAGAGAACAAAGCTGGATTGTAGTGGCTCATAAATACTGTAACTTTCTGAAGAATTGGCTCATCTCTCTCTTCAAATATCTAAAAAATGCATCCTGCTAACAGTGATGTATAGAGCAGAAATAAAAGGCGCCTACAGAATGTGGGGTTTTTAGCACAGAGAAATATATAAGGTGTTAAATATTTCAGGGCAAGTCAGGAAGATCAATGAATGGGTTTATAACAAACATCCATCTAGGAAATTATTCATTAGTGATACATGGAGATGTAATTGCAACTAAGAAGGACAGCTAGCTCGAAAACAGAACATGCAGTGGACAAAATTAAGTCACAGAATACCAGTTGTGTATGTAGAAGAGAAATGAAGGTTTCCAAGAGATGGCAAACGGATGTGATCACAGCATTTGCCCAGGCAAGATAGATGAGCGAAGTACAAGGCAGAGAAAAATGGCAGTAGCTCTCTTACTCCATCAGTTACCTTGTAGCAGCTGCTACTACTAACATAGTGCTGCGTTATTCATAATCAAAGTTTTATATTTTTAGTTGATTTGCAATATCAGATAGAGCTCCTGTGTGAAAGAGAAACATGCACTCATTAGCACTGCTGAGAATAAGTTGTGGCAGAGCTTTGCAAAGAGAATTGCTGCTGGGCTTCTAGTGTAGCTGCTACCGCTGGAGCAGAGCAGTGAACTAATGAATTAATTCCTGTTTTGAAATATTCTCTATGGGATCACTCATAAAACATAGACCTTGTTTGCACAAGGAACAGAAAAAAGTAACAGTCGTCTGCCCTGAATCTCTACATACTTCACAAAAATACACTTACACTGTTCTTTCTGTGCTGTTGTTCACCAGATGAATAACGATATTTTGCTGGTATAAGCCTATGTATGACTACTGAGAAATTTACAAAGAAAAGCAGAGGAAGAAGTGGCAACGTGAGGGAACGTCACATGGGCTTCAGTGGCCAGTGGCTCAGAAAGTGTCAGTTTTTTTCCAACAGCTGATCAAATCAGGTAAATTATCTCCCTGGGCAAAGCGCGGAGGTCTTGTTTATCTATAAGGAATAAGGAAAAAGAACAGATTTTTTTCATATGGGTACTATTAGTTATGTACATATGCATATGTATATGCCTGTATAATCATATTATATCCCATCCTCAGAGTTGCAATCGGTCCGGTTGCAGTTGTGCTCGCTAAGAAGCTACTGCAGATCTAGATGAAGCCACTAAAAGGCAAATCCTGTGGTCTTATTAACATGCTCAAGTTACGAGCCCAGGAGGCATCCACAAAACATGATCCCTTCGGTTGTTTCCTTCAAAGAGATAAAAATAAAGCAACCTGTAGTTAATCAGCATCTGAGAAATATAACCTTAAAAGAGAATTTGGTGAAGTATTTCTGTGAATCAAAGTTCTCTTGAGCTAATGCTGCGGCTTAGAGGTTGGTGGTAATGAGTGAGTGCAAGCGAAGAGGTCAGGAAATGTGGCAGGAAGGAAGGTGTGCCTGGCCGCCCAGCTGGATGTGATGTGAGCTGGCTGGGTGACGGACTCAATACGGCTGAGCATGAGCAAAAGGGCACACTGATTCAATGCGACTGCAAGGGTAAAAGATCATGTGTGCAAATTATTATCTCTCTGGCTGTACAAGCAGAAGGTGAAGTGAAACGACAGGAGTAAATGAAGGAAAATGGGAACATCTGAAATGCAGAAAACAGTGGCAAAGAATATTCTCAGACGGTCCGTTTCTGATAATCAATGGAAAATCCATATTAACAGTTGGCTGACATGTAGGATGGCAGCGCACTACGGCATGCATGACTACTGACAGCACCCAAGATGCAAGATAAATTGTGGCATGAAAAGTAACTCCAAAAAGGTCTTACCATTAACTTATTTTTGAGAGGACTTTCTTAAATGGAGACTCTCTTGACTTCTCTAAAGTGACTTTATGAACAGGCATGCAGGACATATGCAAAAAGTCAGCTCCCCTAGGCATCTTTTGAAATACGTCTTGCTAGTATCACAGGAACAGTTTTTGAAGGGGAGCTGGCATAGGACACTTCTTCCTGCTAGGGAATTACTAGATTTACAAGCTCATTGATTCATTAATATGTATTTAGTTTCAATTTCTCTAGCTAGTTTAAGTGACCTTTTCAGTTTTTGCTCTTTGTTGAACAGCCTCCTATGCACGTGGGTGGTGGGCATTAAGTATGGTTATAAAATTCCACCTCACTGTTTTCATCAACCATTTTGTGCTCTGTTATTGTGCAGAGAATTACGAGACATAGCAGTGGCAAATAAAATCCTCTAACACTGCTCTCTACCTGAGGAAAGCACAAGGAATGGTTCGCAAGATGACTTGACTATCCAACAGATTTAACAAGACCAGAGTAGCTGAAGTACCACAACTCTCAGCTTGCAGTTGCTCCAAATAAAAGTGGATTCATGCTCTGTGTTTGAATGCAATGGCACAATCACATTCAGGCTGATCTACCCTCATTCCATTGGTTTTACAACACTAGAACTGCAATAAAATAAGTGCACAAATGCGTGTATGTGTGCACGTGTGTGTGTCTGTCTTTCCACCTCAATATAAAACAGAATTAGTAAACACATAGCTGAGATATTCCTGCTCTTTGCAATTTCTAACACCCTTAAAGAGACTTTATCATCTGTAATTTCTTTAACCTGCAAGTTGATGGGAATCTGGTACTTTTCTTCCAAATTTAAAAAGTGTTTATATTTATTTTGATTTAGTTTTGCCTGGCAGCAGCAACTTTCAATATTCTGTAAAACATTAAGTGTTTTGGGGTATTAAAATATGTGATACACCACTCTGAGGTCTGAAAGACTAAAATTAAAGGTTTCTTATGTATTGCATTTAGATGCCATTAGGATGTTCATGAATTACAGAAATACAGATATTTGTATGTATTTTGGAAATTACCTACTTCTCATCCATTGCCAACTGAAAGTGTGGATGGAGTAAGCTACTTGTAGGTTGGTAATTTGCTTGGTACTTCAGCTGGTTGCTTTGCTGAGGAGCTGAACTGAAAAAGGAAAATCCTGCCTGACACGGCAATGCCATGCTCTCAAAATGAAATGTAGCAAGAGCAGTGGAAGTTATATTTAAGAAAACTTCTCTTACTGTCATAAACTGGCAGTTGTGTCATTTGAGGTGGGAATATTATCCCTAGCTCTGGGGTATAAACAGTGTATTTCTACTGATGATGTTACGAAATTTGAAAAAATAGGTAATCATGAATTCAAAATTATAGCACTGTTTGCGATGTTAGCCATGAGACAACTACTCTCTGAGTAGTTTTGTGGACCTGCTACAAATGATAGAAATTACAACAATAACAGTGACCCAGGAATATATTTTAAAATCACTCTATAGCAGTTTTTTACCTTGGACTAACCTTCACATGACATGCCAACAGAAAATAATAATACAAAAAGACCTAATTCTCTCACCTTGAGACTGTAGGCAAAATGGAAATGTGTATTTCCAGTATTTTTGCAACATCATCAGTGTTCCTCTGGAGGGGGGCATTCTGGTGTGGTCACTTTCTTCTTCAGAGGAGGCAGCATCCCACAGAAAGGGATGCCTTCCCTCCTTACCGGGGTGAGGACTGAAATCCATGCACTTTGATACGAGCCCGTATGCTCCTGCAAGCTGCAGAGGCTCCTCACAAATCAGCAGTCAGGTTGCACGAGAGTTTCCCTTGTGTTAGGGTCTGGAAAAAGGGCTGGCTTTTGCTGGTCATATGGCAGCATAACGTGTAAGTGTTTCTATGTCTTTCTTGCTTTTCAGGTCAAGACTGTTTTAGTATATTGTAGCAACTGCCCCTTTTCTCAAAATCGCAGCACCAGAGTGTTCCCCGCTCCATGCCAGGCAGAGGGGTTTGTGCCCTTCTGAGGGAAGCATACAGTGGCACGTTTGCTGCTGATCAAGCCTCTGAGAAACTTTGAGCATAGTCTTGGATAGCTGCGTAACTGAATCCATGAGAAGAGGCAGTTTCAAAGCAGTTGAGCTGCAAGACTCCGAGTTAAACTTGTACCATCTCCACCCCAAAGGCGCATGTTCAGTAACCCAGAAGTACCAGCTGCAACTTAAGCGACCTGTGTGGAAAGTCCTCCCTGGCCGCTGCAAGCAGAGTTGCCTGGTCCTAGTGAGGACCTTGAAGTTGCCACGCTTCATACCACCTATAAGTTAGGGGGGTAGCAATGGTTCACCACCCCACCATCCTCTGGAGGTGTTCATCTGAGTGTCCTCAGCCCTTCCGCATTGCACCTTGGGCTGTGATGTCACTTTTCCTGACCCCAGACACTAAGAGGCAGTCTCCAAAGGTTGCTTTCTGAAGCTTTATAAACCTTTGTTTGTTCCATAGAGACTTCTTTTCCTTCTGAGACCGATCTCCACTCCGTTGCAGCCCAAGACATGAAGTCAATAGGCAGCTAAGCACCATCCCCTTAGAAAAGCCTGCAGATCTCCCTAAGAGCTACTGCAAAAAGAAACTGGGGATCCATTTAGACAAAGTAAAATATACCAGTTGGCTTACCTCTGTCACTAATACTCAAAGTCTCCTACTAATTTAATTGGCACTAGGGTGCAGACGGAGGCGTTCCTTCTCCTGTCTGTTACTACTTCCGTCCCTGCAGTGAACACTTTGTGTTTGTGGCAAATGCAAACTAACCCCATGCTGGGGGGTGGTTGCACTTCCACCAGAGAGCACAGGAATGCCACGGAGAGAGATGTGGGGGTGGGGGTGAAGAATAAAAATGCTATAATTCGTAATTATGTCACATGGCCATTTGAAAAGATACATCAACTCCATTATCGATGAGGATCGCTTCAGGAACAGAAATTATTCTGTTTTCACATTCATGGGCCAGTGAAGAAGACAGAAATACATGAACAATAAAATGAAAAGAACGTTGTGATTTCATGATCAGGTTTTATATTATGGTTGTGGCAAGTTGCTGTTTAATGGCCAGGTTTTCCTTCCACTTAAGTCAATGGGTCATTTCTGCTGATCTCAGTGTTATAGATTCTCAACTTGCACTTCACTTGGTTGATGATTTTGGATATTATATAATGTCTGTCAATTGGTGTTTCAGCAAGTTCTGGGTAATCCATCAAAAAGGCCAATAGGCTCTTTACTATCTTGTCAGCTTTTTTATTAGCTTCCTTTATTTCAGAATATTGAAGTTCACTAATAATTTTTCCTCTCCCTTTGTTGACAGTGGGGACTCTTGAACAAATTTTAAATAATACCAGTGTCTGTGCACCTCAGTTAAAGCTCAGCCTGCAGAGAAAGCAATTATGTCACCTGATCGGAGACTTTTCCCTCTGTCTCTTGCTCTCAATGGTCTTGCAGAGGAAATAATTTATGAGGCATTAAGAGTCAAAACAAGCCCTCAGAGATGCAAAGGAGGACTTGGGCGAGCGATTAGACACTATGTTGTCTGGGTGTAACTAATCGCAGGGGTAGCGTTCCTTCAATGGCAGCAAGGCACGACCAGAACTGTTGAAACTGGGTCCATCATCTTAAATGCTGGCAAGATCAGTTCTGACTTGCAGTATTAGCCTTGTGGATAGTCTGTGGCCCATTTGATAGTTAATTTAAGAGAAGGCAGACCTTTACCTCATGACTACAGTGCGTGATGTCTCTTCTTTGGATGTTACCAATATCTGCAAAGAGGCCGTGAAATCAGCTTTCAGACATCCTTGTCTGTGAGGACAGGAAAAGAAAATTCAGAAAGCATTTCAACTTTTCATGTTAAATTTTGTCTTTAACAGTAGCTCAGTGCAAGTGATGTTGAAATACCTTTCAGATGTCCCTCTGCTGTGACTTAACAGTGCTTCATCAAAAATAAGGCTTTTTGAAGGCCTCTTATTATTTGTGTAAGTCTTGTGACAGAGTTGACACTTAGTGGTATTTTTCTGAAAAAGCATACTGAGGGCTAATGCTCCGCTTGCTTATTTCTTAATAGCTATTTCTGGACCGTGAAGGTTGAAGGAGACATGGAGCGAGGACCATGTCCAGGCTGAAATCCACTTAGGTCCAGTGATGAGGTGGTTTAGACGAAGTGGCAGAGCTGAAGAACTCAGCTTGATGTCTTTTTCCACTATTTTAATGAATGATGGCAAATAACTCCCTGAAACATCTTGGGTTTTTTTTCCATACTGGGTTAAGACAAGTTTTAAATTGGGCCAGTTAACCTGGGTGAATAATGCAGGATAACACCACCACCACCATCACCACCCTTTATCTATAGCCAGTGCTTAAGCAAAGCGTAGTAGAGGCTGCAGCATTAGTACGTGTGCAAGGGTGCACTAGACAGACTATAGTGACTTCCAGCTGAGAGAAGCTGGTCACTAGTTCCCCAGTGACCGTAGACCTTCTAAGCCTTTGCTGGAAGCTGTTGTGGGACAGAACCTTCACACACTTCCCCAGGTAAAACCAGTCTGGTTTCCTCTGCTCCTCCCCATTCTTTATAAAGTAGTGGGAGTCACATCGAGTCACAGGAAGCCTGGCACACCGGTGTGTGAGTGTTTTCTCAAATCATTTGAAGCTCAAAAGAATAATTTGAGCTGAAATGTGTAATTTCAGTATTAATAAATACTTTTTAGTGCCATTTTTGAAGTAGGTTTTTGAAACTTTTCTCCAAGCCTTCTGGGTCTTGTAGAGTAGTCACTTAGAAAGACAGAAGACAGATGGTACCTGTAGCTGTAGTTCACTCGGGGAATAATTAGTAACATTCAGCTTCAAAAAACTGAACTTGCCACTTCCACCCCTGCCAAGAGCCAGGGGCTAGACAGGGAGTCTGGAGAAACAGCCTTCCAGGGAAAATACCGCTCATGAGCATGAAGCTTCACCCAAAGGGAAGATCTCTCTTGGGAATGTCTGCGTCCTGCACCTCCCTGGTTTTCTCAGGGTGACCTTCAAAAGTTCATATTGCATGGGGAAATCCCATGGGTGATGGAACTTTTAGTCGGTGATTTTTCCACCTGCTACAAGTGGCTTCCTCACTGAGGAGGGAGAGGCCTGTGCCCACTCCCCTCACGCTCCTGTCATACCCATTTTCTGGGTTGACCGTAGAGCCGCAGCACATCCTTCCCCGGTGCTGTGGCCCAGGGGACTTACACCCACCAGGCCACCTGGGTGCCACCAGCTGCCTGGATGCGCTGCCACCCCCAGTGCCACCGGCCCAGGACCTCTCACCCTCTGCAGGGGAAAAATCCCAAACTGCTTGGGATGGCAGACTATGTCTCCTGCAACGGGCACTGTGGGGACGGGCGAGGTGACTCCCTCTGCGCCGTGTTATCGCTGTGATAAAGCCTAATGCCAGCTGACACTGTTCTGCCAAGGTTAAAGCTCAAATGTCTTTCCAACTTCAAAAAAAACCCAACCCAAACAAACCACAACAAAACCACCTAATATTCCGTCTACTGCCAGCGTATAGCATTTCATATCACAGGTACCTTACCGGGCACGTAAATGTATCTTCTGTGTGCTTATCTCAACCATAATATTTCATCTTAAATAGGAGAGTGATAAAAATTATTTCTGAACATCGTAACACTCTGAACCTGGGGTGCATTTTGGGAAGCAGACACGATTTAACTCACTGAATGCTCTGGTCGGTGGCATTTTCCCACTGTTTTGTGGCTCTGAAGCTGGAAGCAGCTTCCCAATCTCTGTTGAGCAAATCTAACCATAAAACTAGAAGTAAATCATATGTAGCATCTCTCCCTGGGGATGTGTGCTACATACACATAACAATACTTCCAGCTGAGAAAGCTATTCCCAGTGTGCCTCTTTAATGGGAGGAAACTAGTGCTTAATACAAATACTTTAGTAGCATGCACCCCCATTCTGCTTAATCTGAGCAAAGCTTCTTTTTCCTGTTTTAAATTCAGAGCTTCAGTTCCCTTGATCCAAGAGGTTAAATACTTCAAATCACATCAGTGCCCCAAGATTGTGAAGGGCCAGCTCAATGATGATGACTGCAAGTCGAAACATTAAGAATGCAAATTATCAGCCAAGTGACAACTGTTAAGCTGTATTAAATAGTATGTTGCTTTTGCTTAGCAGACACACAGATAGAAATGACGCTACTGCGAAATTTTCAGGGGGTAACAGAGTTCAAAGTACAGGAAAAGCATTTGTTCTCTTGTCTGTTCACTTGCTGTTTTGAAAACAAGCAACAGTATCACCTCAAGAAATCTGCAGCTGAGATCTGTCACCAGGCAATGTCCTTACTAATAAATACAGGATGTTGATGAATAAAGAAAAATATTAAAAGAACCTTTTGTATAATACCAAATTCACCTTATTAGACCACTTTAATACTTCCTGCGTGTCCTAAGTGGCATAAAATGGCAATTAAAGGAAAAAGCCTCTGGCTGCTGCCTGCCTGCTAATGTCATATAAATTCCAAAAGCTGATAGAGCTTGTCCAAATAGTTCTGTATATCGCATTGATGTAATATTTTCCTTCCATCAGGATGCAAACCTAAACTGTATAGAAATTCATTTACCTTAAATGTGCAAAAGAGTCTTCTTTACAAAGTCAGCAGCCAGCATGCAAGGCACAGTATTTTGCACATGTCCCTTTACGTGTTTCTAAGTGGATGCACATTCTGCTTTTAAGCCTTCTGCCACAAATGTGGAAACCTGACAATGACCTCAAATCAAAATGTACCAACCAAAATATGCCCACTTCCTCCTCTTGGCCCTACAATTTATTGTTTCTGGAGGTCAGAGAGTTAAATACTATTTCTAGCTTTTTAAAAAAAAAACATCTGGATGATTTTATGATGCTGCTCAGATCCCACTCTGGCATTGCGCAGTTCACAGGGTGAATGACTGTTTAACTGTCACATGGCATTTCACCTTTGACTCCAATAAAAGCAGGATAAAACCTCATCTTCTTCTAAACAATGAGAGTAATATTGCATTTCCACCAGTGTCCATCCTGCGCTTGATGTATCACTGAGCCAGTCTGCTATGGTAAATCCCACCTTTCTACTGCATCAGTATGTTTTTTGTAACAGTGCAAAAGTTGATGAAAGCATTAGTGCTAGTCAGTGACATGAGACTGCCTCATCTTACTGGAACCAGTAATGTTACTCTCATCATACAATTTCTGACACTTCTGTGGCTTGTATCTTGTTTATTGACGAACATCATAACTGTAGGCAGCCTGCAAACAAACACAACCAAACATAAATATAGTAACAGTAACTGAGTTTATAGAAAAAATGTTTTGAAATGTGCAGCTCTAAGTACCCACCTTGCAGCAAGGAAATGAGACGCAGCACCACTGAGACAATCAGAAAGGTTTTGTTAATGCCCAGGGCTTTTAAATGATTGTTTCTGAACATCATGGGAAAATACTTTGCACTTTGGTATGGAAATCAATGACACACAACTACTGCTCATACTGCAATACAATATATATATGGCAGCTCGCATTCATTCCTGGTATAAAATCTGCATTTCTAATAGGATGATTGTTGATGAATTGTTTTCTAATGCACAAACCAACTTGCAAAGTTTGAATGCTTTTTCTCTGGCTATCATCACTGCTGCTTGTGACTGGTCTTCCAGACACAAGTGGCTCAGAGGTCTGGTGCAGTCCATTACTTTTTGAAACACTTTCTTTGGAATTGGTCCATATGGATTGCCACTATCCAACAAATATCTTTACTTGCTTGGCCTTTAGTACTTGGAATACGTTTTTTCCTTGTCGTTTTGAACACCAGGTTCTGTGAGATAAAGCACAGTGTAGCTCTTTTGGAGAAGCATCTGGGATTCATCTGTGTAAAGAGTGAGCACAGACTTGTGGAAGATAGTGTTTGTAAAATGATTACCTGCCTTCTTGATTTAATAAAGTTTTATAGAACTCCAGATTCAAGTTAATGCAGCTCTGAAACAAGGAGTTGTATTTATAACATAAAGTAACAGCTGATCACAATCTTTTTTATTTGTTGCTTTTCATTTGCTGCACCTCAAAGTATTTTACAAAGGAGGTAAATATCATTATCCCTAATTTATGAATGGGACAGCTGGCAGACAGAGAAGCAAAACCAACCATCTTCCAGTTTTTTTCATGAAGCTTTTATAGGCTTTCTAAAGCAGAGATCACAAATATCAGCTAAGCAATGAACATCAAACATGGCCCAATCAGAGGATGATGGATAACTACAGTATGCAACCATCTAAAATTTCTAAAGTGGTTAATAAGGTCCCATATGTGACATAGGTTTTCTGTACTGCATTAGCCACAGGGGAAGTCACCAGAAAGAGAGACCTCTGCTAGTGTCAAAAATATTCCCTCGCTCATGTTGGGAGCAGGATGCTAAGGCAGGCAAGATACCCTGCCATGAAAAATACTTCTGAAGCCAAGTACGCCTGCTGAATGCTGTAAGAGTGTGGAAGAACAGCTCTCACCTAAAGAGGCTGAAGTGACCCTTCTGGAATGGTAAGTAGTTTGCTCAGGCAATAACCAACATGTAATTGGAAGTTCCTCTAAGGAGTGATCATCTTCCTTTTTTATGAACTAAAACTCTACCCAAGAGCTCAACAACAGCACTTTATAGGAGCGCATTGTTATGCAATTCCTGATGTTCAGGTAATGTGGCTTTGACTGCATTGAACACAGTCATGATTTGGAGGAAGTCTGATAGGATTAAGGAAATGTCTTTGCTATCCCTAGCCCATGACTTACCATGAAAACAATGTGATAACTGCATTTCCTGAAACAAAATAATAGATATTGGAACGATATCGCCAATGCTTCCTACTGCAAAAATCTTATGATGAACTTGTCTTACATTTGCTATATAAAAATCTTAATGTTAAATATTGTTGGTTAATACAGAAGTCTTTAACGTTGCTATGCAAAAATGTTGATTTATGAGCATGAACAACTATTTTTATCACATCCTCCAGGTATACAGTGTGTGATAAGCTGTTTAAACCACCTAAAAGAGTTTTGCCAATGTACCTTCACCCTAATTGGGAATTTCCTTATTATTCCAGGCTTTTCTTGATGAGAAACAACAAGTTGTGCCAAATTTACGTAGCAGTCTCTGTATCAGTAAGTGTACTGTAAGAATTAAGGCTCTGTCATTTCCAGTTGCAACAAAGAATACAATTTCCAAAATAAAATCAGGGCTGGGTTTTATTCCCAGGATAGGTTTTCGGCACGGTCACAGCACAGGACTGCTGTCTGGCCCCAGAAAGCTGCCAGGTTGAGTGGACATTTGAAGCTCAATTTCTTCAGTGTGGTTTATGGGTAGAAGTGCAGCCCTAGATTGGAAAAGGCGGCCCTGGAAAACACACATATGAAAGAGTAATTGTTGTTTTTGCTGTAAAGAACATAGGCTTGGAAAAGGCATCCTGCGTCATTGTGTCCAGTCCCCCGCTGTCTTAGGCAACCACAACATATAATCCTTTTCATACATTTATCAAGTTCCATCTTAAACCCAGTTATGTTTCTTGCCCCCAATGGGAAGGCTGTTCCCAAGTCTCACTGTGCTGAGGGTTAGAAATATTCTTCTAATTTCCAGCTTACATTTATTCATGGCCAATCCAGACCCATTTGTTCTTGTGCCAACATTGTTCTGTAGCTTAAATAGCTCCTCTCCCTCTCTTGTGTTTACCATCCCCAATGAACTTATAGAGAGCAGGCTGTCCCTTTGGCCTCTCGCTGTCGTGCCATCCTGTTTGAACGTGAGCTGCAACCCCCCCAAACGATGGATGGGCTATTGTTTTAGGAAGGTTAGCTGCAAATAAAAGCAGGGCTCTGCCTTGCTGTCCAGGACAGGCAAAATCCATCGCTGGGTGTTGGGTGACCAGCAAAGCCCTCTGGAGTAAAAACTCACACCTAAGAGCATCCCAGGGAAAACAGAAACATAAAGTCATAATAGACCAGTCATAATAGGCTTGACATAATAAGGTCAGTGTAACACATTTCCCCAATTATCCCTTACTACTTTTGAGTCTGAAAGAGCAACAACTGGCAGTTACGAAATAGACCTACTCGCCCACAGCGGCTAGGCAGGGAAAAATTACCATCAGCGACTGAACTAAACAAATATTTTCAGCGATGTCAGTGTGTCTGCAGGAGGAGGAAAACACATCCATGCTTTTATGCATAATGGGAGATATTGGCCTGAAAGCCTGCAGTGTATCGAAGCCAAACATTTCTCTTGTGAAGGCTCCTCTGTACGTGCCTAACTTAGCTTTGTTGCAGCTGTTAACTTCCAGGAGGCAGGTTCTGAGATTTTTTTTGACAGCCCCCAGTTTCAATATTGAAAGGCTAACTGTATTCCTTAACATATGTCAGAGCTATTTTAGAAAGGTTCTGGCCCCCTTGTGTTTCTAGCTTGAGCAGTTTTTCCCATGCTTCCATGATTAGGGTAGGGAATCTCAGACTATCGTCATGTAAATGGCATTTTCTCAGAGAGAAAGAGTCTAACTGTGGTGTGCCTTATAATGGGATGAAGTTTTATCCAAATTCCTCTCTCCTTATGTTTTATGTATATATATCATATCTGTTTTATTCTATTATGTAGTGCTTTTTGGTAAGAGAGTTAGGAATGGTAAAATCTTCTGGGAGGGCCTCATAGCTTGAGGACTGATGACCTTATAATTTAATTCTTGCTCGTATGGCTATGGTTGCTGTTATATTCATAAGCATCTAAAGCTCTTTCAGCTTCACTAAAATACCAGTCTTCTAGTCAAACCACATTGTTCAGAGGACTTTCTGCTTTCCAATATACTCATAAAGGTCATGAAATTCATCCATATTTTATTTTCAAAGTTATGGTTGAGAGAGATACAGATTCTTGCAGGCTGTTTAGGAAAACAGAATTCAAAAAAGAAAAAAGAAAAAGGGGAAAAGCCTTAGACTCCCAAAATTTCTACAGACCCAGAGCCAAACACAAGGAAAAAAAAAGAAAGGGTCAAACACAGTCTCGCAGAAAGTGGCATAGATTTATGAAAATGAAGTGAGTTATAGCTGCAGGGCAGTTCCTGCCCTAACACTTTCAAAAAGCATGTTGCCCTCTCATAAAAAGCTTGTTCTTGGTTTCATATGCAAAGATAAAGAGCTTCTAGCATGTCAGTTCCTGGAAATCCCGAGTTTGCAAATCATTCGTAATGCTGCTAAGGCCAAAATGGGGAAGCGGGCTCCTTGGGATAACATCTATCCGTAATGATGTCTTTCTGTGTGTAATGCTGTTACGCACATGTGAAAAGCCGATGGAGCACGCTGCTCTGCAGCAACCATTTTGGCAACTTCCACAGACAGCCTCATCCCACACCAGGCACCTTCACCTGTTTCCAGGGCATCTGGCCCAGCCCCTGAAGACAGACCTGGAAGAACAGGGGTTATGTTTTCTCACGTTGTAGCCATCCCTTCCTCACATTTTGGAGGCAGATTGGTCTTTACAGCTCCTCTTCCCAAAGGTGACTTTTGGCACAGGCATGATGCCTGCCACAGAGGCTCACACCAACACAAAGGGACCTGCTCCGGGTGGGAGTGCATTGGCTGGGGGAAGATGGACCAAACTTCACGCCCAGCCAACTCCTGATATTTCAGGGTTTCATCTGAAACAGGTTTGCTATTGTCCTTGACACATAATCAGACTCCATTTCAGCTCATGTATATCTCAGCAAGACAGATTTGGCAGTGGGAGCGGGTGTTGGGCTTTTCAATAAAATTAAGCAGTCTGGGTGCAATTGATGAGACTATTCCCTTGAATCATCTCGCTGTGATTCTGACTTCCTTTTGCAGTGGGTTGGAGGGAGGCCAGTGGTTCGTCAGGGTGCCTTGGGCCAGGAAGAACATTAGGAGAGATAGCAGGGATTTATCCACTCTGTTGGAAATTAGTCCCTCAGTGATCAATGCTGATTTGCTTCTTCTCTGGACAGTCTTTCCTGGCTTCATGGATTAGATGCTGGTAGTGTGGGGAATAACAATAAAACCATTCGCTAGCTGCATCTGGTGCAGGGAAAGCTTTCCAGAGTTTATTAGTTTAAGCATCCTAGAGAGACATAATAAAAGGGGAATCATTATTACAGTGTGTGTGTGTGTGTTTTAGGGGATCCATTACTGCAGTGTCTTGGTTTTATTACATAATTTAAAATAACAAAAACAATTATCCTTCAGAATAAAGGAGACTTTGAAGACACTGAGTTATGCATCACTGCCTATGTATTTGTCAGGCCAGGCGCACCCTGGCTTGGCTGTTAGAAGCCGAGTAAAATGCAGGCACCAGAGGTAAACCTTGGGCAGCAATAGGAAAGCAACAAGAGCTGGGTTCAGTGTTATCCACAGCAAAAGTGACTTCCACATCTCAGAGATCACCACTAGTGTCACCGTGCTGCCACATAGCTAAGGCTCAGCCTGGTTTTCCTCAGCTTTGTGTTTTCCCTGTAGTGCAGGAAAGTGCAGAAGAGCAAGGGTGAGTTGTGTCCACAGTGGATGTCCTGTTCCTGCACAGCCATCCCATCAAGGCTCTGTCTGCAGACGCACTGGGACACAAAGAGCAAGTGGAGATTCCTCTACTGTTACTACTTCCCAGAATCTCAAGCCGGAAAAATCTCTTCCAGAAACTACCTGAATGCTTTAGGACTCAGTGCTTATGACCCTTGTAGCAGTTCTGAGATGGCAACAGTGAAGTCCAAAAGGGAACCAGTGGGATCTGTCCCGTGAGTTAGGATTATTATGTAATTGCTTGACGGACATGCATGGGAGTGACTTGGATCTGAGCATGAGGGATTTTTCCCTCACACCTTTCCCTTCTGTAATGCTGACTTGCTGTATGACTTGCATAATACCATGGGTATTGGAAACTGCAGAGACTCAGAATTTTTGAAAATGAGAACGTGCTTTCTGAGCCATCAGTACAGATTTAGTTATCTAACTTCAACCTTCCAACTTTGTAAATGTCAAATTTCACTAACTGGTCTCAAAAAAGACTTGGGAAACCCAGTCAAATCAGTAATATGCCTACCATATTTTACTGCATAAAACATGCTACTTACATGCAAATTATTAGCGATTATGTATTATTTTGTCTATATTAAAATATATCAACACTGAACATATTGTCATAGCTATTGGAGGACATGAGAGGGCTACACAGGCGAGTTGTCTTTAGAAAATACCATGTGTTTGGCATGAAAGTTAACCGAGGCAAATGTTCTGTTTCAGTAGATGTCATAGAGCCACCAGTGTGTGGAGCTGACCCTCTCCCACACTAACAGCCTTGAAGGACTGGCATTATGGAAAGCATCCCAGTTTCAGAATGCTGGACCACTTTCATCTCTATTGCACACTGCAAACTCCTCTTGAAGTCAGTGGGTGGTTGGTCCTAAAAGAAATGCTGTGTCGAGAGCTGTGTTTTTCTTAGATAAAAGTTACATAGAAACTTGCTCTCTCTGTCCCTTCCTCTGCCTTCCCCAAGTATCCACATCAGCAACTATTTGTATTGGCCACACCATTATTTTAAACAGAAGGGGCTGACTTGCACACAGCCCACACACAATCAAAATCACCATGTAGCATAAAGCTGATGTCACCTCTTGCTGCTACTCATATAATGGATTTTGTTTTCAGTCTGTGCAGCAGTACAAAATTTGCTAGGCAAAATTGTTCCAAAGGAAAGAAATTATTGAATCAAAGCAGGCTGAAAGATTACCAAAATTCAAAAATGAAATGAAAAATACAAAGATGTCACATGAATGTTCTCCTTAAACTCCATCAGCTTGATTATCACAATCCATTTTTCTTTTCAACCTGTGGAACATCCCCCTCTGAGAATGAAATGTTCACAAAATCCAGGCTCCTTTCCTTTTTCCCCAAAATAATCACTTTGTCACCAAGACACATAAGAGAAATTTGTGCTTGTCTCTGCTTGGCATCACTGCCACCTCATGGATTAATGAATTCTGTGTCCTCTAATTCCCCCACATTATGCACCTCTGTTTTGTATGAGTAGCCAAATGTATCAAGATTCATTTTAATGAATGTGACTCATTCCCCTTATTCATAAGGCAGGGCTGTTATGTTGTAAGTAAGCACACCATTAGCTGTGCTAAAAATAAACAGGCATTACCTGCAGGAAAACCTATATAAGAAAAGTAAACACTGCTAAAGTATAAAAATAAAGAAGAAGAAAAAAAAAAAAAAGAAATGAAAAAGAAAAAGAAAAGAAAAAAGGAAGAAAAGGCATGGCCTGGAATGGTGTTCATGCTGTAGGGAAAGGAAACAGGACAGGTTGCACAGAAATATACACTGTATATTTCTTCCAACGTGTTTGAAACCACAGTAGGATCTGAAGATTACCATGAAATACATTTTGTTTAAGTTAATTAAATTGTTAGCGCCAAAAGAAAAATTAATAAATGGTTGGTGCTCTTTAACACCAGTTTTATTCTTTGTCTTGGTTGGTGTAGAGCAACTATTTCCTGTGTGGTTTGCTGAAGATTTCAAGGTTTGGAGATTCAAGTATTTCAAGGTCAGCCTGACGTTGCTCAAACAGAAAGCATGCATGGCTTAGCCATGTGGTATTTCTGTTCCATTATTTTCATGACTTTTAGTGTGGTGCAACAGGAAAGGCTCTGGTTGAGTCTCAGAAACCAAGCTCATAAATCAGTAAGTCAATCAACAAGTCTGGGGAACAATATGTTCTTCTATTTTAATTTCTTTGTGGGAAATGTGTAAATAGATACTGGCAATGAAGCTGAAGTATAATGGGTACTTATAAATTAAGGCATCCAATGATTTATCTTCTCTACGTGCGATGTAAAAAGAGGTTATGCTTTCTGATCCGTTAAAAGACTATTTTTAAAATAATAAAACATCTTTATTTTTCAAGGATGAGAATTACTGTCTTCTGACTAGTTTCCAAAAATGTGGGAAGTTAACATACTGAGAAGAAAATTTAAAGACTCTCAGCAGAACAGTTCTACATGACTGTATGTTATCAGAGACCTACCGGCAGCGTGTAGTGCAGCACAGAGCACAGACCAGACCAGCAGCCTGCCCTGGGCAGGTTTGGCACTGGGTGACGCAGGTTCAACCTGTCCTGGCAGTTCCCTCAATACAGCACCTCTGTGTGTCTTTCTCCAGGTCTTTCCCACTGTAAAACTGGGTGAAGAACACCAGGCTTACTGATCTCTCAGTAGTCTCTGGAGACTAGTTAGTTAATGTTCGTAATGAACTGATAAAGGTAGTCATAAACCATGAAATGCAAAACGTTCAGCAGAAGAAAGGAAAAAGGTTTAAAATCACTTTCTCCCTATACCTTTGCTAATTAGTTTTTTATTTGGACAGCTAAATGCTGCCTGTACAACTGATCCCAAACATCTAATTTAAGCCCCTCTTACTGAAGTCCTTGTAAACAAAACAAACAAAATGTATTATATGCTGAAAATTCGTTATGGAAAGAAACAGAAGTCATTTATAAAGTTACATCATCCATTCCAGGAAAATAATGCAGAACTCATGATTTAGGATGCCAAACAACAACCCTACATCAAAGAGTCAACTAAGTATTTACTACAAACAGCTGACAAATGACAATTCATAACTCAAAAATGTCCACAAAACTGCTCGCCAACCTGTTTTAAATAATTTTTTGTTCTTGTTGTTTAAAAGGGCCACATTTCTGGATAACTTACGCATGTGAGGAAAAAAATAGCATTTCAGAAATCAATTGTTTGCAAACAGTAGCCTGTCCTGCCCTAATGAACTGACTTTTAAGGTGTATTTGGTCAGGCAGGCTACAAGTGGACTTCTCAAAAGCTTCAAAATATCTAAATGAGTTACCTATGAATTTTTTGAATCTCCTTTCTGCCTGTCCCAACCTTGGCCTGCTTAAATGCCTTTAAAAGCTGACCCCATGTTTTTGCAACGTGAAAGGCATTATCTGAAGGCTCACCCCCGCCGCAAGAAGCAGTTACTATGACTGTACCACAGTCACGTTCCTCTGATGAGCCCAACGAGAGCAAGCCAACATGACAAAGTAGCACGGCAACACACAGGGAGTTGCACTATTTCAGGCTGCTCCTGACTCTCTCACCAGAAGACCACCAGCTTGAGCGTTACCTCCCATCTTCAGCCTGTTCTCTCAAACTGAAAGCTAGTTTAAGCTTAAACACGGACGAAATCGTGCAGAAAGAAGGATCTGGCAAGGCATGACAAGGTAGTATTTCAGACTGGAGTGAGGAAGCTTCAGGTGACAAGTATTAATCAGATACATCTTCAGGCATGATTTAGTACTTGAGTTTCAATCTAAAACATGGAGTCCATCCTTCTACTTCCATAAAGATATATGGTATTTCTAAAAATAAAACTCCTGCTGAAGCCGACTGAAGAGTATGCCCTGTGTTCAACCACAGATCTAAAGACTTAATATCGGATTTTTGAACTGGAGATACATTTTTTCCTTTTCAAAAATATGGAGGCCAGATGTGCCAGTGGTTGCTTGAAACCTAGTTACAAAAGTGCATAATTCAATCCTACTCTAAAGTGCAGCAGGTAATTCTTTACCTGAAAACAAAGTTATGAAACAGCAAATATACCAGCAGTTTAGAAGCTGCCCACTTGTATTTGTAAAATAAACAACAGCAAAACTAATATGGAGTGGGATCTAAGAACTGGGCTGGGACCATTGGTGAAAGAGATGTTCCCTAGAAAACAAAAGGGTTCTCAGCTTCCCTTGGGAATGCAGTGACTAATTGAAACACAAAAGGAAAGGCCATGAAAAAAAAATCTGACAAAATATAAACAAACAAAATAAATATGTCATGAACAGCACATTGTAGAAGAATCTGGCTGGCTCTGAACCCTGCCCATGACAATACAAAATATAAAACCATTAACATAAAACAAGCATCTTTCAGGAGTTTCTCTATTTTTCTTAATTTGTGACTTTTCCAGGTATATTTCTTGAATATACCTACCATGTAAAACACTATTATGTTTGGAATAAACTTTATATACAAATCTATACATTAAGAGCTTTATGTATCTATAAGCTTTATAAAAACACACAGCACTCAGCACATTGTGGGTGTTTTTATCATATAAATAGGTGGTTTTCCTAGCCAAAATGGTCCATTCTCTGTCTTTATTGCAATGACATAAAAACTCAGAAGCAAAACCCCAGCAAAAACTAGTGCACCTGAATTTAAAAATGAACTTTCCACCTATATTTTCAGTACTTTGGCAAACACTCCTTCTACTAAATTAATTTGCTGGAATACCCCTGTAATACAAATACAGAGCCAGGTGCAAAACCGGAGGATGTAGATGATGTTAAAAACATAGCTGAATTATTAGCATCACAGCATTTGGTCAGCTACTCCATCACATTTTGCAGAACAACAAAGACTGGCCTGAGACCTGCAAGAACAGGCAGCTGCACGAGGTGTCTCCTTGCACTGAAATTACTTTCTGGGTGCTTTGTCAACAAAGTGGCTCCCCCTAGGCAAGCCTTGCTCGCCCTTGAAAGAGTTGCAAGACTCGTTCTGCACCATAAATATGATCGACGGATAGTGGGACAGCTTTACTGCTTCTCAGTCCTGCCCTAATCTCTTCCTAAAATATCATCAATACCCTCTGTTGCAAAAAATTTCCTAGCACAACAGTGTGAGGATGAAAATGCTTGCTTTTGCTCTCCAGCAGCTGAGGGGATGGCTCCTCGGTATCCTTGAGGAAGTCAGCTGGGGAATGTGTCCAGCAGGTGTGAGTGGCATGGGGGTCTCCACACGAGCTGATCAGGAAGGGTGCCTTGAGCATCCCCAGCTGCCACCACGACTTTGTCAAGGCCTTTGGACAACACAGCGACATTGCAGAGATCTCAGCTTTATGAGGGGGAGAACCATGCAGTGTACAAATCATAGTGCAGTCATGCAATTGTGTGCCAGCGGTAGAGGACTTAGAAGGCAGAAAAAAAATCACAGGATTTTGGTTGCTCTGCTTTGTCCTGTGCCTCCTGGAGTAACTCAGTTACTGCTGCTTCCTGCTCTAAAACTCCTGTTTGCCAGTGGGCTTCTCTCTTCCCATTTGCAGTAGGAGCTGTTGCGCTGTCTGAAATCAATTAGCATAAAGGCTCTGGTTTTATTAATGTAGTTTCCTTGTTGCCGTTTCTGCTGTGATTGAAGGCTTTCAAAGGTCAGCCCAAGCATATCAATGGGAGGGTGTAACAGGGGGTGTAGAAACGCACTGAGAAGCCCTTTAACAGCTGCACTTTAAGGTGGGCAGACAGTGAAAGAAATGCGGTATGAAACAACTTGGAACTGAATATGACCAGGATGACGAAGTCTGAATTATCCACCAAAATTTCAGCTGCCTAAAGAGAAATCAGACCTGGGAGGTTTCCACATTGTCAATAACATTTAAGTCATCTTGTTGGATTAAATTAAAAACTTTTACAGATTAACTTATTTTTCCTTTTTTTTTTTTTTTTTTTTTTCTAATTTCTTGGACTATGCCAGAGGGTCTTCAGATTGTAAGTTAAACAAATTTAGATGGATACATAATAACGAAACCAACAAGTTTTGGTGTCATTTCTCATAGCTTTGTTTCCTCATATCCACCTACCTGTCTTCCTTCTGCAGATGTGCCCTGCTGAGGACAGCTGACCAGCTAGTCAAAAAATAAAACCATGGCCTCTGATGCTGAGAGGCTTTCCTTTTGGATAGTCTCTGTGATGTGTGCTATACTGCAAGCAAACTAAACAATGTCCAAAAGTTTGTGTTGAGTGCCTCTTAATATAAGAAGTCCACCTGTGTCTCTTAAGTGTAGTACAAAAAGTCCATCCTAATGCCCGTACTGAAGTGAGACAGGAGTCCTTAGAAGAAAACAAAAAGAAAAAAGGTTGGCATCTTTTCTGAATGCAGGTCATGAAATAAATATAGACTTAAAATGAAACTATACTTCTGGACCCTTCATTTACAGTTGGACTTGATGATCTTAAAGGTCTTCTCCAACCTAAACGATTCTATGATCTTTCAGCAGTAAATAAAAACAGATAGGTAGATATTTTTAAAGACAAATGTACAAGAAGACTGATGAAGTCTGGCAGGATGAGCGGTAACCATAGCTCTGTGTTTGACAGCCCTGTGCTGGAGTTTACCCTGTCAGTAGCTGAGACAGGAGCAGTTCTGAAGAGAAATAGCCAGAAACACAGGCATGCAAAACCTTGTCAGACCTAAGATAATAAACTAAAATTATGGAAGCTTAAGAAACCATACAACTTCTTTCAGAAGGCTATGTCACATCTATCCTGAAGTAAAGTGCAATGTAAATTTGCTTCTTTTTGATCTTACATATGTAATGCCATTTGCTATATAGGCCAATTCTAATAGATTAATAATATGTGGAAGAAAGTTTTCCAGAAGAAACTTTGAAGGCCAATCTTTAGCTGCCAGCTGCTGTGCCTATTTTTCAATGCTTAGACCTTGTTGGAATCGAAGCCTCTTTGACCTGTTTCAGAATATGTCCCCAAAACAATGCTCACATCTTAGAAATTGCCAAGCTCCTGACTGCTGACCTTATACTGTTTTCTCCCAAAGTACAAGTCTGACTTTGACTGGTACACATGTAGGAACAACAGAAGAGCTGGATGTAGTTCAGTAAGGAAGCAAAAGTTCTCCCATATGTTTGCGTTTAATTTATATAAAATTGTGTGTATATTTAACCATCACTTTAGGATGTTAGCTCTGAACCCCAGTTTTTGGTATTACCAGCAATCAACTGACTGACCTGATAATAAACAATTTCCTTGCCATATCATATGTCTTAGTAGCAATAATAATAAAGATTTTAAAAAAAACTTAGTAGAAGAATTGTCAGGTAAATGGTTGATTTGTGAATTAATCTCTTGGTAAACCTTGCTCTTCTCATTGTCCATTAGTTGACAACTACTGGCCTTGAAGTTGTAACTGTACATTTGTTCTTACTTATTAACATCTGATCTCACTAGTCATAATGATTTTATTGACAATATCTGAATCACAGAATCAATTTGCTTCTCTTAGGTTCATGTAATTAAAGTCAGGATTTAATAAGGGGGAAGCATTAACACTATCTATCTGCTTCATAATTACACTAAACAGCATGCTTTCATCTGTATACTTCCCTGGGTTAAAAAAAAAAGAAACAAAAAACAACAACCAGAACCAACATTGCATTAAAAGGGTTATATTTATCATTGCTTCACTTCATCATTTGAATAGTTGTATATATTAAAATAGCATTAGCATGAAGAACAAGCATAGATACAAATCACCAAGAGAAGGCATCTCTGCAAATGTAAGAGTGATGAGAGCCCAGCAAATCTTGGTTGTCTAATTGCTTTATTTACACAGACATCGATGGTCACAACAAAATATTGATTGTTGTACTGGAAACGTCTCTGTGAGTATGGTTGGAGTCAGATGAAGGTGGGCTAAAGTATATTCCGCAAACAGTTATCAAATGGAAACGTGCCAAGAAGTTCTTTTTAAATTTGACTCAAGGACCTAAAAGAAAGAGTAGCCCAGACAAACTAAGGAAAAGAGAGGACGGAGCCTGACTGAACCATGCTCTGCAAGACTTTCATTAATAAAATACCACCGAAGATACTGAAAGTAGGTTCAATAAAGGAGCAGTTGCAGTTCTTTGGCCCCCAGGTTTCCAGACCAGAGTGGTGGTCTACACACAAGTGCCCTCCCCAGGCGCTGTAAGTTCAGCAGCCATAGCCTGGGGCCTGTGGGCAGTGATGCCAAGCACCCTCTGCCTGCCTCTGTGGGGAAAAAGAAGTCCCAGGGGTAGTGCACCTGTGGTAAGAGCATATAGGCAGTGAATATGGCTACATTACTTTCATAAGTCTCATGATCCTGTGATCATGAAACCACTAGATTTCCTCATCTGTTGGTAGACCAGACTGTAGCATGAGAGCAAAGCCAAACTGTAAAGCATGTGATGTTTTAAATGCTGATTTTCCAATTCTGGGAATACCATCAGGAAGAAAAAACACCCGACGGTACTAAATAAATAAAGCAAGCATAAGGGAGAGGATTAGTATATGAATATAGAAGTAATACAGAGGTAAATATTGCATCATTATTGCAATAAATATTCTATCATTACAGAATAAAGTTACATGGTGGTTAACTCTGAGTAATAACACAGGTATAGATAAGAGATACCTTTTTCCATCAGGAATTCTGGCAGCATAGTTTGTTACTTGCATGTTCTGCCATGAACAGAATACACACATAATTATTTTTAGTAGCACTTGGCTTAATAATAGTGGCACACAAAGATTTGGTGCGTGATATTTTACAATAAGATGCCATATAGTTTAAAAGTAATGTGGTGCCTTCTGTTTCTTGTGCAATGAGCCTTGCCTTGAGAACAGTTGGGAAAATTGTTTCAACACACAATATTTTACTGTATATCACCTACAGCTTATGAAGTCAACATGCAGTTTTGCATGTCACATCATCTTAGTTGCAGGACTGACCGCAACAAAAGGTATTTAAGTGATAATTTTTTAGGCATCCCAGGCTTCAGTGGACAACAACAACAGAGCCTTTGTAGAGATTTGTAGAGATCTCTTTGTAGAGAACTTTAGGCACTAGCCCCAGAACTGCAATTAACTCAGAAAGTCTGCAAAGAAAGGGAGGAAGATGAAGGCATGCCAAGGAAATAAGATGTGGATTTTGAATCCTACATCTACATCTAAATGGAGGATTCCATTCCTAAAGTGAGTCTAGATTCCATCATGTCTCAACAAGAGTCTATCTGCAGTATTTTTGTTACTCCTGAAATCTTCTCGGAGATTTACTTTAAATATTCTATGATCCTTGTCAGCTGAGAACGATCACACACAGTTCCCTCCAACTACAACCATTTCCCATGCAAGTGATTAAAGGAGACATAAGGTACTTTATTGTCTCGAAGACTAGGACAGTTCCATTTAAAGTAAAAAGAAAAATGCCAGGTGCCTTTGGTTGCATCCAGTCTGAGCCCAGGGGAGCTCGCTCTCTCTCCTACTGCTGCTGTTTCTAGTGACTCTGGCTTGTTATTGCTACTATGCCTCAAACAGGGGAGAATAAGTGAGCATTTCCCCACCACCACCACCCTTTGCCCATCACAAAATGGAAAGCAACAGCAGAACCTGTGAAATACACTTTCAGGAGAACATAGGGAAAATGCGACCATTTAAGTCGTATTTATGGTCCTGTGTGACATAATGGCACACGTGCGCTACAGGCAGCAAAGGAAGGGATGCCTAAATTGTTTAGTGAAGAAATCTCCCCACAACTTATTGTCAAAAATAGGAGGCAGTCTGAATTCCGTCCCTATTATTTGCACTTAACACTATAAGATCATTAAGTAAAAAGTGAAAGTTGACCTGCTGCACTGAGATGTGCTGCGCTCCTTACATACAAGTCACCACACAGCTTATGTCTAAACTGCTTGGTACGTGCACCAGCCCAAGTTGCCTAGATCCCAGTCCTTCTTTAGCCAGACCGTCGTGACTTCTCTCCACTTCATGTAGCTGGTTTTCCTCCCCTAGTAAACAGGGAACTGAGGAAGAGAGAAGTAAGTACCCCAGTCTGACACACACCCCCGAACGAGGGTGGCATCGGGATACACAACTTGATCTGTGATCTCGGAAGTACTTCCAGGTGCTGCATACTAAACATACCCAAAGAGTGCTCTGGCAGAAAGCCTAGATCTTGTGGTATGGAAAAACTGTAATAAGCTGTTGACGATGCATATATGGAGATTGCATATACAAAATTTTCTAAAACTTCTTTAACTCAGCTTCTTCCAGAGCATTGGGCACCCCATATGTTTTTTTCTTAATTGTTCCCTCAAAACAAATAATTGTTAAATCCATACATATTTCACATGCATCCTCATAGGGGAGGAGCAGAACAAGCCCATACACAGCATTTTCAGGTTGAAAGCATCTAACAAGCATCAACTAATTATGCTATTTAGAATAAAAAGAAGAGGGACTCATCTGCATAGCTATAGACAAGCTAGTTACCCTTGTCTCCCTTTCAGTCAAATGGCATCTAGGCAATATAGACAAGAAAGTCTCGGGCACTGTTCATCTTATCCTAAAGCAGCCACCTAAAGTAGAACAGCTGTGTGTAACCTAAAAGCACTTTTTTCTCTCTACTGACGGTGAGTCTACTCTGGCTACCTTAACTATAGGACAATTTAGATATCCAAACCTGACTGGGAATGCATTCATCTCCTATATCAGTTATATTCAGCTCAATTACATCCAGCTAAAAAAGCAATGGTTTCAAGAATTTAAATTGCCCGAAGAAGGAATAATAAATTTCAGATGTACAATAGAATATAGCCCAATAAGTATTTGTGAACAATATGTTTTTCCTGGTAAATTCAGCAAATGGATTGAATATTGGTTGTTCTTGCTGTGATTAATAGTTTCCAAAAGACCTTTTTGCTCTGCAGGGATTTAGTTTCATGTTAGAAAGCATAATCCTAGTCTTTTCAGAACAAAATACTGATAACATTAACTATTTTAACTGCCCATGAAAGGTGAACTGTTTGACAGCAATCTGGTGGTCAAAACTGATTATCCCTCTATACTTTCAAATTATATCATCATAATGATCATATTTTGTGCCATTCAAATATCTCTTTCTTCTACAAGAAATAGTGTTCATTTGCTAGGAAAAAAAAAATCCTGCTTAGAAAGAGGAGTCATGAAGAAGCAGCTGACATGTAAGTTAGTCATACTTCCTTGTGGCTTGTCTCCTAAAGGCATGCATGGCCAATCTGCTTGTAAAATCCACAGGCGCACCGCTAATAGTGAGAAACACAAAGCCTACAGTTGTTAAACTTTTGGCCAATCTTCTCAAAGTTTCCAGGTAACAAATATAATAGGCTAAATATTAATGGTTCATCAATAAAGAAGAAACAACCAGGACGATAAAGCTTGTGTCACATAACAATTTGGTAGCAGATGAGTCAATGAAGCCTGTTTGAGCTGAGGCTGTAGCCAATGCCACAACAAGCAGCAGTATTGGCCATATGGGAGTCTGGGATCTGGAAGGATGGTTGCAAGTACAAACCCACCCCCTCATCTCCTGGCTCCTGAGGGAAAAGGGCAGCAAAGCATCTCAATTTCAAATCTCACCCAGTTTTAAAGAATATGTAATTTTTTTTTTTCAGTCTTTGTGCATGAGCGTACAGCATTCACACAGTGAGCCCTCTACTCCCCAGGAGCATGGAAGAAAGAATGACTCATAACTCAAGATGCTGCTGCTGCCTCGACAATGGGAGATGCTCCCACAGCAAAGCTCAGAGGTGCTCTGTGGTCCTTTAAACAATTTAGGCAACAACCAGCTGTCTTAAATTACACAAAGAAGAAGGCATATGAAGTAGCAATGAGCTACTTAACGAACTCTCTGTATGGAAAGCATGGAGAGTCGTAGCTCTTCTGGTTGTAGGCTATCACAAAACCCCTCCAGGAAGAGACAGTCAGCTGGGCTTAGCTCACTGGTTTTTTATTGTTTACATTTAGCCATAGATAGACAGATAGATAAACAGTGTCGCAAACATCTTCTATCACACAATATATTTGTCCTTATATGACAGCTTACTTCCATGACTTTTCCTAATAAGCTTACAAATGAGAAAAAAAGCGTGATCTTGAAGGAGAAACAAGTTTGACAGCAAGAAAAAAAGGAGATGAGTAATACTTCTGTTTCTGCTTTTCAGAAGGTTTTATTTGAAAGCTCTCTTGTGCCCAGAGTGTTGACTCACCCATGACACTTCTCAGCATCTACATTTACCCTGTAGCACAGCAAACTTCTGTATGGGAAAGTTAAAAAGGGTCACAGTGGGGGGAGTGAGGGGTTCATGTAGTTTGTATATAGGAGTATAGTTTGAGAAGCTTAAAAATCTGCTCACTTCAGAAGAAAGAAAAATTAAAAAAAAAAGAAAAAGAAAAAATTTCCTTTCAACTCTCAGCCTGGCAAATTCAGGTTATAACACAATAGTTAAACTGGATTTATTCCTTCCTGCACATTATTGCTGGTACCCAGGAGCCCAAGAGACAGCTTGTCTTTAGAGTACACCTTCAGTGACCAGTGACCTCTCAGCACCCTGACTGCCATTGGCGGGTATGCACGGGTGCGACCAGCTGTACCTTAGTGCAATGTACAGGGCTGACCCTATTGACAGCGAACTGAGAGGAATGGGATGCAGCTCAGCCTTTTGGTCTGTATTGCTCATCGGGGTTAGTAAGTTTAAAGATCAGTAAACCTGTTTTTGTCACGAGGGTCAGCAGATGTCATTCTGAATGCAGACAGGCAGCAAAACTGGGGAAGAACTTGTCATTTTACGTGGTCGCTTTTCAAAGCAGAGCTACTTTTCGAAGTCCCTTGTTCTTACGCAGGTGAACAGGCTGCAGCCTTCTCCCACTCCCGCCCTGCATGATAAACCTGGATCTTCTCTGTGGACTGTAAGTAAAATGGCAGCTTCCACTAAAGGACTAAGTAATTAGAAGAGTTTAGAAATAGACAGCTATTTCTAGGAACAGTTTTGAAAATTTACTTTCAATAATTTTAGTATGATAAGCATAATTTTTCCTCACTATTATTTGTGCTTAATAATACTTTGTTATTTGCTGCAATTAATATTGTTTGCATTTAATTCACTGAAGTGAGTTAAATGTTGAGATGTTTTCAAGTTTTTCAAGTAAAAATAGAAATTAGTAACTCTTTGATTAAAAGTCATTCTCAACAAGAAAAATTCAGAGTCCAGTCTTGTGGCTACAAGAGCATATGAGTAATTTGACAGAATATTTGGAATTAATTTTGAAAGATTGGAATATTTGGGGAAAAAAAAGAATTTTTATTGAATATGAAATACCACACTGGAAATGTATATAAGTAATGTAAAAGATCAGAAATGTGATTACTTTTGTATCTCTTTTACTTGTCCTATCAAGATTAAAGAACCATATGACTTCACCGATCATTCACAGAGCACAAATAGTGAATAATTAGAACAATCATATTATAACTAGCAAGTACTCATTGACTACTTAGTAAAAAATTACCATATCTGCAGGAAAAAAAAAAAACCCAACTCTGATAACAATTCACCAACCAACCAAAAAAAAAAAAAGAACCAAACCTGTAAACTATGAGATGAGAAATGAATACCTGTATGAGATCAAATGTCAAGACAACATATATGAAAAAGAATGAATGGGAGACAAAGGACCCAGATTCAGGCTTCCAGGATCATGTATGTAGTAGCTACAACTGTGTCATGTCAGCTGGATCTGACAAGGCTTCAAATGATCTGGGATGAGTTAATAATCACAAACATGCATTTGTTATCCATATCTGCAAAAGAATATCTAACCTCAGCAGCAACATAACCGTATTTTATCATTCATTCTGACAGCAGAACTATAATTAATTCACAAAATGCAGATTTAAAGGTGGTGAAATACATACATATATATAGGTCTATAGATAAATGAAAGGCACCGAGAAAAGAAAATATATATGCAGTACAACTAACCACTGATACCAAAGTCTCCCAGAAGCTGTGTGTAAATCTCCTTACTGGAAGTCTGAAATAAGAGGAACGACAAGGGGAGTGAGTTACCTCTTTTTTCATGCCTTTTCCCAGAAAGCTTGGCAATGCCCATAGGGACTTGGAGATGAAGAGGTGTCTGGACCAGAAGGTGGGTGAGACATCCACACAAGGTTCAGCTTCAACTCTGAATGGCATCGATAACAGTGTGAAAAATACCTGCTCCGACTCCCAGGACAGCAGTGCATAGGAAAGTTCTTAGCATCAAAGTTATTCAAGTTATTTCTAGGGAAGTGACTGACTGCCTGGAAAGGGGAGTATCTATACTATAGACCATCATGTCCCTGCATGCACACAGTCCAGCATTGCTAATCTGCATGAGGTCAGGCGTGCTTTTGGGGAGTAGCTTTCACTGCACTGCAAGCTTGTTTGTATTTAGAGGTGAAACCAGTGTTAAGGAAAATATATGTTTTCTTCCTGCTTCATTTCCCACAACGACATTGGTCCTCCAACGAAGATGTTGGTGAATAGCATGCAGGCATTGCCCTGTTCTCGTAGACTGATACCCAGGCAAGTGAGTCTAGCCAGATCGTTGAAAACAGACTTAATAAAATTACTTCTGTTTACTTTAGCCTCTCTCTCCCCCACATTAGGTGACAAGCCTCAGTTTTGATGGGAAGAATGAATGTCACTCATGCACAAGAATACTGTGTATTACAGTACCCTCTAGTGACTCCTACCATAGCTGGATTTCAGCTGGCGTTCAGCACATCCCAGGATAGATCCCACCATGGCAAAAGTGCAGTCCCCTGAGTTGTCCAGGGCTGCCCTTGAAGGTCAGGAGATCAGTCTCCAGCTTGCTTTCTTAGGCAGAGTAGCACTGAGTGCTGAGGGTCCATTCATTTCTTGTTTGCTCCAGGGTTTGGCTTTCTTACTTCCAAATACCCAGCCTTTAAAATCTATGTGAGCTAGCAGCGAGACACTCACTACTCTTTGATCTCACGGTATGAGCTTCCTACATAGCAGGAAGCTGCTATTTTTTTATGTCAAAATCCAGTCGTATCTCGGAGGGAAACAAAAATAAGCTCTTTCTTCTCTGCCCCAGTTTTCACCACAAAACCTTTGGCCCCTGTTGCTTTGCTAAGATCTTTCCTCCCTGTCTGACATATGAACTGTGGGAAATCTTTCCCAAGTGCGATTAAGCCCTTCCCATCAACCCATTCCAAAAGCCGCTTTGGATTCAGCGTCCCTCAATTCAAACACTCCCTTCCCCTCCCGTGGGGTTTAACTCAGGAGCTGGCAAGAAGGATTAACATCACCTGAATGGCCTGGCCTTGTGAAAGGTCATTTTCAAAAGCATTGTAACTCCCTTCTTGACCAACGTTCTACACAGAGACTGGAAAGAAAAGGGAACTTCAGCTAGCTTTGTACACCATTTCCTTACTTTTAAGTGCATTTCTTTGTTGTCCCAGTTTCTTGAAAATAGTCAAAGACATTTTCTGGCTTAGATCACAGGTAACACAAAGAGGTTGGTATTAGCAAAGTGAAACGGTATAATATCTGTAGGGTTCCATAGCTGCGATACATTTTCAATAGTTGCAAAATCTACCCAAGAGATCTAACTGCTTTGCTCTTCAAAGTTAACAGACCTCATGCTTTGAAACAGTTGCCTTTTAGCTAATGGACCATAAGGCCGGTTACAGCGTAGGCAAGGATGTTTGGAGGGGCGAGGGTGAAGAGCTTTTGAGAGAGAGTTTCAGGCTTTCTTCAGAAACTTGGCAGCTCATGGCCAAACTGTTGCTTGTGCAGGTGCTGCTGGAAGAATGTGCCGAGCAGGCTGTAGGAAAAGCATAAATGCTCCTCAAATGGATTTATGGATGGATACCTGAGGGGTCAGCACTACGTGACGTGGTATTGAGTTATTTTAATCCTTTACTCCATCCATTTATGCCTTTGGTCCCATTCCCAGGGTGGCTGAGTCACCTTTATGAACTTACGGCAGAGAAAGACAGCGACTGGGAAGGAAGCAGGACGCCAGGGTTTGAACCCTGAGCTAGGTCTGCTTATGGTAAGTGCCCCCCATTCCTGGAACTAGCAGGGAAAACTGTGTCTGATCTCTTCTATTTAATACCACATGCTGCCCACCCAGCAAACAGCTCCCCACACCACCCTCCTGGGTACAGATCCAGCATCTCCAGGTTCTCCAAGTCCCCAAATATCAGCTGCAGAAGCTGTTCTGAATTTGAGCTTAGAGATGAGCAAACAGCAGCATGACAGGCAGCTATCATGACTCAACCTTGATACTAGGCAAATTGAGTAGTCAAATAATTCACTGTAATTCAGCCTAGCAATTCAAAATACTGCACACTCCTGATTTTCTGGCAAGCTACTTCACACAGGGTATGATATATTTTTTCAGCCTTTTCAAACTGCCAAAAATGTGGTATTATTTCTCAAACAGGAAACAAATTAATGAAGGATATGAGAGGTAAATGAAAACATGTCACAGAATGAAAACATAGTTCAAAAGCTCTTAATAAATTAAAAGTTACAAAAAGCAATTTACAGAGTGTTTTATGTATGTCACTATGATGAGGTTTTATTGGTGTGATATCATAATTTGGCTGTCTCTGATCCCTCTCTCTTGGCAGCTCTAGCTCCAAAGACATTATGTGCTGATCATGCCAGCTCGGAAAGCTGAATGCCAGAGGTCTGCTTTATTTGGGCAGTAATCAACAGGACTTGTAGGTTTACCTAAGAACTTCCACATCAATTCTCCAAGCACTGGATCTTGGGGTCTTCCTTGTTTGACTTTAGCAATTGATTCTGTGCAGAGAAACTGGGTGAAGTCAGCAGGATTTGCCACCCAAATTGCATTGGTTTTAGTTGTTTTCCAGATTTCCTATGGAATTATTTGTGTTGACAAATGTATCCAGATTTTACTTTGAACTTCCTCCCCTCCTCCTGCCCTTAAAGATAAATGAATTCCTAAACATGTTTGTACTTGCAAATTCATAGATTTATATACTTCATGCCACTTTAATCCCTACCAAACTAATCTGAAGTCATGTCAGGCCAACTATCCACAGTAAAATGGATTAGGCAAGCCAGTTGATCAGATATAGAAATTACTCTGGATGCTTTTTCTGTCTAGCCTCCATGCATTTAGAGTGCTATTTTCATACAAATAATTTTGTTCCCTTTAATTCCTTTGTGATTAAGTTAATTCACAAATAACATTGGTTCTTAGAGAATCATTAGTGTAAAGCAGAGCAGACAATGCTTTTAATTAGGGCTTTTCATACCTCTTCTATCCATTTGGTAATAAAATTACTTCTGTGTTAATTGATTAGTTATTTTAATTTAAGCAGCAATAAGTGCTGATATACAGTGGCCATAAAACAACTTTGTTAATTAATTTTTAAAGTACAATTGATGTTTATTTCCTTGGAGAAGTGGAAGGTGTTTTGTTTAAAAACTTTGTGATGTATGTATTGTAGCTCCTGACAATCCTTCTACCAGAACATAACAGACCTCTTAATGAATCTTAAGGAACCTAGCATCTATTTCAACTTTATTTTCATTTCTGCTACAGACTTTTGTATAGCCAAAGGAATACATAGTTTCTTTGGATGTCTGAAAATTATGTATAAGACTTTGTTGTACAAAGAGGGTCTCAGATTGCAAAAGAATGTTTATCTACTGAAAACTGAGGGTTTTGTTCTCAGTTTTATTTACACTTCCCTTAGTTTTTGACACAAAGAAACAAATTAAAATACTTCAGCTCACTAAAGTGAGTAGTCATTTAAAATGGTTTTTGGGAAACCAGTTTCTCATGCATTTTTTAAACAGAACAAACCCACATTTGGAATAAGGAATTAACATTATTAGATCATGCACAAAATCTCTGTTCAGGTGGCTATGTCAACATGACTATATCATGAAAATATTTCTAAAATCTCACTTTCCACTTTTCATGTTGAGAACAATGGCCTGACTTCTCAGCTATGCTAAGTTCTTCATATCGAAGCACAGAGATGGGAAGGGTGTTCAGACTGATTAATTACCAATTACCTCACTCAAATGACCCCCTGTACTACTTGTTGGACATAACACAGTGGTGGTGCAAGCATTAATCATGATCTGCTTCCTCTGCCTTTCCTCCGGAGAAGGAAAGCTGCTGGCCACATTGCTGGTTCACATCCTTTTGCAGCAAAGCAGCCGACTGAGCCGGTGTCCTCCATTCCCACCCCAAACCACTTATCCCTGTCCCTGGGGATGCCTGCTCCCTCCAGCAGGAGTGGAGCTTTCACACTTACCTCGCTTCCACCGCACTGTCATGCCATGGTTGGAAAATCAGTGAGCGATGTTCTGGCATTCCCCTGTCAGCTGAAAGGTGCGTCACATGGTACTGGCATGCATATGGTTATCTGATCGTCTCTTACATTTCTAAATCGGGGTGGAAAATGAAAGAATTCATGAGTCTTCTTCTCAAGTTGCTGGTGTACCCTTCATTGTCACTCCTTCAGGCCATTCTTTGGATCAAGAAGATAGGAGCTGAGTGAAAGCAAAACCAAAAATGAAATCTCCCAACAGAAGTTTAAAGCAAAGTGTCTGATTCTCAAAAAAGACCAAAGCTGAGCTTAGGCTTGCAGCCCATGTTAAGCTTACCATACCTGATCATACCTGTTCATAATAGCAGTCTTTTCTGAATGCTTCTCCAGGAACAGAAAAGCAAAAGTAACAAAGAAAATGTAAGGATTAGTGAAATAATCTCCATTGTTATTTCCCATCTCATGGTAAAGCATAGGGAAAAGGCAGAGTAGTTAACTTTTTGGGGGAAGAATGACATTTAGTACTGTACAAGTCCATTTTATCTTCCTTATCAATTGATGAAGTGTCAAACATTTAGAACTTTCTGAAGCCAGATATGTGTTTCCAGTTGAATTTATTTAGTTTATTTGTTGCTCAAAAAGAGGCCATCAGACAAAAAATAAATTTTTCCCCCAATTAAAAACAACTCATTGAAACAGTTATTTTTACAACTTACAGCACTATGACACGGAAAAGTCATTAAGTGAATGTCACCCATTCTGCTCATTGAATGAAGCCAACATCCTCAGGGAAGAAAAAAGAAAAATAACATAAAATCATGTGGTCACAGGCTGCATATCTGGGGCATTTTGCAACTCTGGAATATTTGATTTTTGAAGACTTACCAATGCGTTAAGATAGTTTTTGCATGCTGTGTTCATAACTGCTTTGTTCATCTTCTTCCTTCCCCACACCTTTTGTGTCTCCTAGATGTTGCTTTACATCTGCCACAGGATTGAAACCCTTTATGGCAGGAAATGTGTCTGTCTGAAAGTCTGGGTGAGAACCAGCAAATAAGCAGTGCCGCAACAGGTAAAATAGTGACAACCTGAGTGACCACTTCAAGCCATAAAAGGGAATTATTTTAGGAAAGAGGAGACATAGGAAGGTACTCTCTTCAGGAAATCGTTATTATGGTGTTCGAAGTCCTAGCATTCATGAGAAAGAAAAACATTTCCAAAAAGCTGATTTTATGGCTGAGTACTTGCTAACTATTTTATAAATTTCCTGTACTTGGCCAGAGAAAATTAACAATGTAATTCCTTCCATTCTGCTTGGTATTGCTGGTATAACTTGTCCTAAAGAAGTCAGCAAAGTGATAGAAACAAATTCTCAAAAATAAGGAAGAGTCAGACTGAATTTTCTGGAGTATGTAAGTGGTAATACTACCCAGCATCTCCAACCCACTGCATTTGGGAAGACTATATTAGGCATACACCAAGTATTGCATATGCCACAAATATGCCTGGTTGCTGTCAAGGTGAGCTTTGTGCTGAGCCTTCAGGAAAGTTTTAACCCAAACAATGATAATCAACAGAGATAGTGACAAATGGAAAGGAAGTGGGGAAGAATAGTGACATTTGGTGCTGAACCATATGTGCGTGGTTTGAAAGACATGACTGAATTGTTTTTGGTGCTCTATTATTCTGACATTTAGAATGAGGCAAGTTTCCATTTCCATTAATGTACTGCCAACTCAAAGGGGAACTGTCGCAAATTTGAGACTAAAGAAAGCTGTTCCTCAAACTTCTTTTGAGCATAATCAATGCCCTCACTAAGCAACAGAGTAGTGTCACAATGTAGACTCTAAATGATTATTATACTTTCTGCTTGTTGAATACGAGAACGTGTTTTATACCTTATGATGATATGGCATAAGCTGCTTTGACAAAAGGCCATGGATGTATACATGAATGGAGAGCAACCAGCGCAAAGGAACGCTTGTTGATAAGATTTTCTTATCACTAACCTATATAACTTTATATATATATATATATATATTGCTATATATATACATATATGGCAAATATAAGCACCAATGAAGTGATCCAGCCTTAAGTGGAGGATGTTCAGGTGAAAGAACCTGAAAGCCTGCAATCTTTTCCAAAACTGTTTGGAGAAAAAGTGCAATGATCAGTTTCCTTTACTGCTTTTTTAAAATCACTGCATATCTTTACCAAAAGACTAAAAATAAAAGGGAGGGAGAGAAGAGAGGAAGAGGCTGAAGGTAGCACAAGGTGATTCAGGATCTGGCAAGGAGGCTCTGGACTCACAGATTTGTCCCTCTCTGAAACAGTCCTGAATGCTGAAATTTTCAGCTGGAAGCAACTGTTTCGCTGCTTTACAAATAAGTTGAATTCAGAGGACTCTCCTGACCTTGTGCCATGACAGATGAGCACAATGCTAGCGACGTTACTCAGAGATCAAAACTGAAGGCATGATTTTGAGAAAAAACATCCATGCAGGTTTTCTTTCCTAATGAATGTTTGTCCCTTCTTACTGCTTCATCTCTGAACCTTTGGTGTAGTGGCTCCATTTCTTTCTCTCTAGAAGGCAGTGACTATTCTTCAGTAATGGAAAAAAACAGGCCAAGTATCAGCTCATTTGCTGTACTGATTGCATGTAAAGTTATTCTGATTTTTTTTGGCTGGGGTTGGGGTTGGGTTTTTATTGTTTAATCTGGCAGCATTTTAAGAAAGTCTCCAGTTGATAAATCCCAGCTTTCACGTAGCAGACATGGAGCTCTGTGTTTGTCATTTCACCTGGGAATACCAGAAGAGCAAATGCACCAAGCTCTGTGCCCAGTTATCCCACTGAAGAGTGCTGAATCACAGCCCTGGGCTGATCCCGCTTCCCAGTTCCTCTCACTGCTCATTACTGGAACTCTTTCCAGACCCCTTAGAAATTAATTTCCCTGCAAACTCCCTTATGACTGTACAGGGCCTTGGTGCCATTATGTGCATTTTTTCTTTTTAGTTTGGACCAACTTCCTCAATTTTTGTCAACTTCAATTTTGTATCCCTTGTTGTGGTATTTTTCCATTCTGCTAACATAAAAAAGATGGAAATATGTAAGAGTGAACACATGTATATACCTTGGCTTTATGTAGATGAATTTATTGCTAGAAAAGGTGCTAGGACTGGCAGTCATGGCATCTGAAGCGCTTCATTCACCCACAAAGCCAGCAATATAAAGATTAAATGCTCCATAATAATGAAGTGCAAGCTCCTTCTAAACATCTCTCCATTTGGTCTCAATATTGGACCTTTGGTGAAGAAACAGATCATACCATGAATGAGAGCTAAGAATAACCAGTACCAACGCCAAGGGAGAGAGGCACAGTTTGAGTACAAGTCACAGAATTTGCCTTACAAAGAACACAAGCACAATCCCTAGAAGTGCTGGAGACTTGTAAACTGAACGTTGAATTAATCTCTCTTTAAACCCGAGGTAAAATACAAATAATGACTAAAACAATCTCATATGAGAAATAAATTAAGCCTAGAAAGCAGGAAAAAATGAAGACAGCAATCTACTGCGATCTGTCTGCAGTGATCACCGACAAAAATACTACTTCAGATAATGATATCTTCCACGGAAATAGGCTACTCCCATGCCATTTGACATAAAAAGTTAAGAACCTATCCACTGGAGCAGTTTCTCATATCATTTTGCTCTGCATTTCACTTGCTGCCATTTGGTCCACAGAAACCACCCACTGAACATTTGCCTTTGAAGTGCACCATCTTCTCCTGTGTAGCATGAATGACTTCTTGGGTCTCTCTCAAATCACCACAGACAGCTTCTGAATTCTCCAAGTTGTGAGCTGCTTCTATTTTTTTTGTAGAACTGATGTAACATCTTATGTTCAAACCAGCCACCTTGGAGGGCTGGGTTTACCCAAGCAATACCAGACTAAGAGTGAACACAACGGTGGTGGACAAATGCTCAGCGTATGGGTAGCTTGTGTTCAATTTATTTCAAACTCAGACAAATTTTCAATCTATTTCAAACTCTATTTCAAACTCAGACGAGATACTTTGTACACTGCAGACACTCACTAGCCCAGATTTTCTTTAGGTAGGCACTTTTTTATCCATATATTTGATTCACAATGTACAAAACACTGGAGAATTATGCAGAATTAGAGTTTATTGCAGCTCATAGCACGATCTTTGCCTCTCTGGAAACTTTTCTCAGTCACCTAAGACCAGTCATTGCTTTGTATGAAGGTCACTGGATTTTATATTCAGTGTTTCTATCATTAGTCTCCTGGTCAAACAGTTTTCTTGCATCTGGCTGGCAGTTACCATTGTTTTATTTGATAAATCACTCATAAATCCTTTGTGTTATGTTTGAGGTCCCTTTCTAGCACAAAAACATTTGTTGCTGAATTCAGAGCTATCAGGATCAGAAATTCCACAAGAAAAAAACTATATGCCTGTATTACTGCCATTCTTAGGGACATAACTGCTAAATATTTCTTTACTGGATTCTAGTGGAAGTTGGGTTTTATTTTTGAAAACAAAGTCCTTTCTTCCCATGCCTCCTGTCTGGGTTATCATTTGAGATAGCTTGCGGACCATGCTAACTTCAATATAGTTTGGATGAATTCATGGCACTGAATATTCATACAGCGTATGATACAGACACTGAACCCAATTTAGTAAATGAATACTTGTAATTTCACCAAAGCCCCTCTGAGAGATTATTATGCAGATTTATGAAGGAATATTGCTGAAGCGATTCTTGGCTGTGTTTTCAGTCACTGAGGACTTAAAGTATGTAAACCTAAAATAATTTCAGACTTATTTACTGTTACTGCTTTCATCTTTTGAACTTTTCTGACATTATTTCTCTCACTGGTTTGTATCCAGCATCCCCTCCCCTGTCCTTGCCCTTGAGCAAAGAGCCAGCGTCACAACACCTACAAGTGTTGCCAAGTTACTCCCGACAATATCCTTGCTGCCATAATGCCAGCAATCTGTTCTAATCCTGCTGCTGCAAAATTGCATTACAGGCAGAGGGATGCATGGACACGAGCATGTGGGTAGTATCACTCACCTGGAAATAAAGAGACCCAACGCAACTGGATTGTGAGCGGACTCTCACAGCTCTTCTATATGATGAAGATTACCTTACTGTTTTGGGATCATCAACCTTATAAAAGAAGAAATAATCAGGCTGAGGAATGATGGAGATACTTGATCCAATAGTACATTACGGTCCTTTAAAATTCAGCAAGTGTGCTGAAAGTTGTTCTCTGTGTTACTGATTTTACAGGCAGTATCTTTTTTAGTGTCACAGACCCATGTATTTCTGCAGCAGCCTCCCATACCCACTGTATCACCTTCAACATTACCCCTCTGTGTCAGAAAGAAAACTCATCGCTACTTGCTAAATGCTACCAATAATAATAATAACTAAAAAAAATAGATCAGTATCCCTCACTCTAGCCAACGTCATCTCTCCTGCCCCGCTCGGTAAGGGAATTACTCACCACTGGACAACTTCAGTTTGCTAATGGGCATGGAGCCAGATCCTGAATCCCTGTTCATATTGCATCATTAGCTCCTCAACAAATCAATAGGAGTCCTACCTCACACCAGAGGAAGCAAAACATGGGTAAGGTCTTTGGGCTGTGACCTACAGGCTTTAGAAGGCTACAGCAACAGTTAAATTTTAGCATACTGTAAATACCATGGTTCTTCTCGGTTACATTTCTTGGTATACAATATAGTAACATATGCTACATGGAAGTGAATTGTAAAGGCCAACTTCTGCTCTTGGATTCAGATCCTCTTGACTTGAGTGAGACTGCAGAGCAAGGGAGCCTGGTGACACCTGCAAGCAGCAAGTAACCATGGCAAAGTCTCCATGGGGGAGCAGAGGGAAAGATCAGCAGACAGTTCCTGAAGGTTTCTTGTGCTTCATGGTAATTGTCACATTGTGGGTCATTTTAGCCGTGGTCTTTATGCTGAACATGCACATGTTCATATTGAACTCTTTTTAAAAATTAGTATGCATCAGAAAAAGGCAAGTGAAGCCTATGGGCCAAAAAGGTAGAAAATCTGCATGTCAGATAGACATAGCAATGAATGAGATGAGCTGGAGATAGATGATGGGAAAGAGCGAGAGAGCTGGTGCAGAGCACCTATTTTTCTTTTCTTTTTTTTTTTTTTTTTTCCCTTGAAACAATAGTTTATGAATTTATTTCAAAAGGTTGTCCTGTTTTATCCTTCTCCATTTTTCCTTCAAATTTCTTATTTTTTCCAGGATTCCTTTTCTGTCTTCATTCCCCTGATCCTCTGTCTTTTTCTCCTTGTAACTCTGTGTTTGATTGACTGTCAAGTTAGATATCGGAAGAGGGAACTATCTTTGAAAATGTCAAAGAGTAACTGCAAAAAGACACATATTTGCACACTTTACAGGAGACATGCTCAAATCTACACAGATAGAAGCCAAGATATGTAGGTACAGAAAAGTAATTAAAGAAATCCTCACTCTTTCTACTCTGCAATCACTGAACTATCACTAGCACAAGTAAAACACAAGCTGACTGAAACTGAAGGATGGGTCCAACCACTCAGTACTGTGTGAGTGAAAATAACGAAAGCCAAGTCACAATTTTTGGAGAGTGAGTCATGGCTATAATTGACTCGACTAGACCAATAAATTGCACATGGCTTAAAGAAGCTTTTCTCATTGTCAGGAAATTCCCCTTCATTTGTTGCAGCCCTTCAACAGGACCAATAAGCATCGCAAGGGTTGGAGGGTTTGAGACAAGCTTTCCCCAGGCGCTGCTGGGTGTTTATCGTCTTTTAAACAGAATCAGTCAAACCCCTGTGAACTGCAAATGGGCGGTACTATGTTTACATCTCAGTGCCAGGAACTGACCGTGTTGTTCCGCAAAACATCACCCCGACCTTCTGTCAGAGGCCCTTTCCAAACCCCATCTCATTCAAAAAAATAAAAGGCTTGCAACAACTGACTCTGCCTGAGTCACAGTCAGCTTGGCTTGAGGATCTTTATTTATGGGTGCTAATAAGAAGGAGTTTGAGGTGGTTCTTGCATTTAGTCCATTGTCAGGACTCCATCTGCCAGCTGCAGGGGGCAGGTGTAATTTTGCCACATTTGGAAAGCTAGGCAAGGTGGGCAGAGATTGGGAAGGCAGAGGTTATTCAAAAGAACATTAAAAATTTCAGTAGAGTTCCGACACATTTTCTCTACCTTTATAATGCAGTACTTCCATAAAGGGTGATGCAATTTTTTAAATACAGTAGTCCCAAATAGCAATGACAAGGTTGTTTGTTATTCTTTTATTTACAGTAAATCTCATACTTTACCAGTGCCAGCCTCCTAACTCCTGGTACAATCTGCTTTCCTGCTGCTCTTCCAATGGAATATGGATATTTTTGTCAGTTTATTCTCCTTCTCTAGAAATGTACAGAAGGAGGTATTATGCTTATACACTGGCTGAAATTTTGGGGAGATATTAATTCTTACAGGACATTATTCTTGGCTCACATCATCAAGTCACATTAGTGTTTGGACAGTGCATACAGTCATAAGCCGGTGCTCAGCTTTGTCCATCATTTTCCGCAAGTCCAATGGTTTCGCTGTATCTGATTCTTGACCCAGGCCAGCACTGAGCCAGGTAAGAGGTGAAATGGCTGCTGTATATAGCAGCCCGCTGCATCACCCCTGCTTCCAGCTAAACTACTCAGAATACAAGGCATAGTCGAAGTTTTCCTGATTCCTAGGAAGACTGGCATACTCCAGCTCTGGAGCTGCTTCTCGCTTCAGCGAAGACTAAAGGAAAATTGTTGGTAATATTCTGAGAGTGAAAGCTATATTTTTGTGTGAACATGTACACAATAGGAGGCAGAAAAGGAGGAAATGCCAGATACAGTACATTTACAGTAAGTATAAAACACTTACCTCAGAATGCCCCCAGTAATGCATCCAGCCCAATATAGTAAACCCTTTCAAGCTGTCATGCACAAGAAGCATAGAAATTAGAGAAAGAGAAAACATAAGACCATCCAAAGTCTACTTTCCTTCAGACATTCATTTCTATACAGTGATTGTTTTATGATCTCCTTAATTTCAGAGTTTGCTTATCCACCAAAACAGAAGAAAACCCTTGCTCTTCAGCTGAGGTCAATCTTTTTGCTTCATACATAAAGCTCTGCTGTATTGTCTGACATTTTTTTCACTAAATAATGTATACCAAAAACATGTATTATTTCAGGTAGTTGTAGTGATGATAACTGCAGAACATCAGCTGCACTTTTATTTTGAAGAGGATGCTTCTGTAATGAAGACAGGAGCTTGAATATAACAGAGCAGTTTTGTGTCTAACAAGTAGCTTCTTTTTTAAAAAAATAAAGTTATTTGAGATTTAAAAACCAAGTCTGAGGTATCATACATAAGCAAAATCTGTTACTATGGATTTCTTGGCAGTGTTTGTAATATAAATGTAGTTTTCCTTTTGTTCAAATGACCCCCCCAAATTATATGCAAGTCTAATTCTAGGTACAAAAGGTGCAGTTAAAGTCTTATTTGGATCATATAATACTCACTGAGATCTGCTTTAAGTTCTAACTGAGGTTCTTAGAAACCTTTTCCTTCTGTTTGAACGAATTGTTTCTCACACAAATAGCATGCTTTCTGGTGGCAACTCACAAGGCTGTAGAGCACGCATGCCTAACACTTGTTCCTCTCCATGAAAACTTTACAGTGTAGAAAAAAATCAGTTACTCAAGAATTTATGAAAAGTGGAGAAAGTGATGTGAGTACAGCTGCAGGAAATTCATTTTATAATCTGAATAGCTGCTCAAGATTTTTTAATAATAACCACCTAGTTTTAATGGGGACATTTTCATATTGCTCATTCTATATTCCTGAATAACCATCTGATACTTTGTTTGTTAGAAGTACTTGCAATATCATTTAAATGAAGCAAAGCCATTCATTTTCCTTCTTTTCCACCTCAACAAGATTTGCCTTTTTTTGACTCTGAAAAGCCCATACATTTCTGCTTGTCAGTCCTCTCAAAACACTGTGTGAAGATGTTCAGTAAATCCCAAATACACCTTACTACCCCACTAATGCCATCCATCATCATTTGCTCTCCAATATCAATCTTCTCCTGTCTCTGTTTGCACTTGGTACCAGAAGGAGCTTTGAGAAGGTGACCCGCATGACTCCTATATTAAGTTATCTGCTGTGGTCCCAGAAGTGATTCATGATCATATCAAATCTATCTCCCTGGTGCTGTTTTGTCCTTAAGGCTTCGGCAATTGCAGAGACTGACTAGAGACTCCAATCAACCATCTGGTGTCTGCCAACTGTAGTGTCTAGTCAGGTTACAATGAATGCAAAGAGGAATGTGTTTTTTATTTGGATCCTTAATATGCTCATCTCTTCCCATGGGCCAAGCAGAATATTAAGCTGATGCAACTCTAAAAGGCTGGGATAGCAGCGGAATAAAACCTTAGATTTAAGAAGAACGTTTAAAGTTAACTTTAAACCTTGACTGAATGGGAGTACTAGTATAATGTACATAGCAGCTCTGTACTGGCAAAGGATGGATTTAATAAGTGACAGGACTTTTTCCATCAGTTCCTTCTACAGTTTCATGTTTTAATTGTAATTTCCCTTTTTATATGCGATTAGAATGTTGTTAAGGGAGCTATTTTTTTCCTTAAACTCTACTTGTCATCTAAATAATAAAAAGGAAATATGAAAAACTCATTATATGCCCTTTGCCAAATATTTTTCAGAGCAGGCTGCATCAATCTGTGCCTTGCATAGACTGTTCTACTCTGTGTATTTTGAGAGGAGCCTTCCCCCCTAGAGCTCCTCCTTTCCCTTTCTGCTCTTCCAAGGATACCACACAACTGGAAATGAGAATACTTCTGCCAGACGTGGTCTTACCACATTACTGCCATGTGAAAAGTCCTATTAGTAATAAGCCCTTAATAACAAGTTTCTTACTCAGCTGGTTTCCTTCTACCATGACAAGTTTTTTCATGGGCTTGCACAATCACAGCAGCCAAGTGCCTGAAGTGGCCATTTGGGGAATTATTTTTCAAGGGTGGCAACACTATCTGCCTCCGTACCATGTGCTTCTAGGCAGAGGGCACTAAGGGCATGTTCTCCATGGCATTTTGGCACCTCAGTGTCCCATCCTTGAGCACCAGAAGCAGTCATTGCACCCTTGAACAGCAATTCTCATAATACCACTCACTCCTGAGTTATGTGCGTCAGATGTTCGCAGCCTGATTTGATGGGTAATATCATCCATGGGCTTGATACTGGCCAGGAAAGTGCTGTGGGATTTTCATCATTTTCACTGATTGTGATATGAACCATACACTGGCATTATATTCACTATATTATTCTTAGAAACTAAAACAGCAGACACAGAGCAGCTGCCCTGCAGGAAACAGCAAGTTAGCCATGGACTGATTTCGTTTAAGCCAGAAGGAAGGCCAGACTGGGCACAGCCGTGCTGGTCAGCCTGTGTGAGATGGTGACAGCATCTGCCAGGGTTCAGCTTCGCCCATGCCCCCAGCCGTTCCCTTCCCCCAGGGACAAGGGAGCAGCAGGGGAGCTGCTGGCTCTGGAGGGATTTCCCTGTGTTGCCCACCCACTTTCCAGCCTCCCAGGGCTGGGGCTGGGTCCTGTGCTTCAACCCAGCCTGACCTTGATGACCAGAATTCGGCTGTTAAGGCAGCAGGATCTGGTAAGCAGCCAAGGTTTAAATACCTGCTCGAACTGGTACAGAGCAAGGCTTTGAGCCTGCAGCTCCCAAGCCCCGGGGGAGAACCTCATTTACTTGCCTGCTCTCCATTCTGCCTCCCTCTCTGCCCCCGACTGAGATCTGAAATTTCATCCAACACCTGACAAGCCTTTCCAATCAGAGTGCTGTCGAAAGTGTGAGTGTCTGGCCTGGGGTTCAGTCTGAAAAATGTACTTTCCCACAGAAGCTGGATTTTTATACAATTACCTGGCCAGTACCACTCAGGTTTAAGACCACAATTAAAGCTCAGGTTCCTGCTTATATCTGTTCTTCAAATTTATTAATCAGTTTTGCCTTTTACATCAGGATAAATAAGGAACATCTCTGCCTGTTAGAGGAAACATAGTCCAATGGAGGCACAAATGGAACAAGAATAAAACATTTCTCATCAAAATATGAAGGGAAAACACAGCAAAGTTTACTGTTCCATTTGATACCATATGAATTCTCCTTTAGGACGTGGACATGCAGATAGGGACAGAGGCTGAAGTTTTGGATTGATTCTTATTTTGCTTACTCGGTTTGCCTGTCTCTTTTAAGGAAAAATGCCTGAAGTGAAGTCTATTGAGAAAACAAAAGTAACTATGATTTTAAGCAAGCACAGAAAATCACAAGAAGTCAAGCTCTTAACTTTTGAGAGCAAGCTCCTCAACAGCAGCGTGTTGAGATCAGCTTATCAGACCTCTTCATTTGCTAGATTTTTAACCAGGGCTTTCCACGTGTCACAGACTTCTAGAGCACAGCTCTGCCCAAAAGTAAAACCCCAAAACAACTACAACAGCAACAACAATAAATCCTGGGGAGGCAGTTCAGACTATATTTACTATATACCATCTGCACCGAGCCCTGAGAGACATTATGTTCACATTCCCTGTCTGTACTACGGAGAGCTTTTCTGATGTGTAAACCATCATTTATCTTGTCTTTGATTCCCTTCATGTGACCTTTCTTAGAGTATAGCAGTATAACATCCTCACTGTGGCAGGCTCCGAGACCATTTGAGGACAGGCCTCATAAAGCCTGCCTTTAACATTAATCGATCACTTTATTATGGAAGTAAATCAAAGCAGTTAAACTCAGGTCTTCTGGGAGTTGAAGGTCAAACAGGGAAAAACAAACTTTATTCTGGGAAGAACATAGAAAAATTCTTTCAGCCCCATCCCTTTGTTCTTTGCCTTAGAGGCATGACAAAAGCACATACTACACACACCATTTAGGGAAGTATGAAAGCAAATATACGTTAATATACACAAAATGTTTGTCTGTGTCTCATCACCTCTTCATCTCTTTATTCCAAACAGTTTTGTAAATCCCTTCTTTCATGTCCTGGAAAGCAGAGGCTGGAGAGAGGGGGTGATCAAGGAAAGAATACAGACCCATTTGCCTTCCCAGCAGCTCGGCTAGAGAGGCAGAGGAAAGGAGGAGTGAGTGGTGCAGAGGAGAGCTCTAGTAGAGCTGGTCTTTATTCATTGATACCCCACACCGTACCTTCACTGGTATATTTTGAGAAGTGCAGAAGCACCTCCACACCTGTGTGCATAAAGTCTGCAGGAGCACGGGTACAGCTGTAGGTGCAGGTGAACGTACAAATATTTTCAGAGAGGAAATTGAGTTTAAGTTTTGCAAATAAGAAAATCTGCAACTTCAGTCTTCCTTCACTCTGCAGGGCTCGATAAACCGATAGCCAGTATTGCTTCTTCCTCACATTCTAGCTAGCCTGGAGACATATCAGTCTGCCATAGCCAAACTTCTCTGTGGTGCCCCAGATGTGAGTGGCCTCAGCACTTTATTACTGTAAGTATTACTGTAACCCACTGTATCTTGAAGGAAAACTGTAAGGCTTGAAAAAGTGCCACAAGACTGAGCGGTAGGGCTGTGTAAGAAAGAGGGCCCACCAGAAAGCTGCTGCTTCGCTGCATGCCCAGCTCAAGGCAATGCTGGTGCCCAGAATTTGCTCCTTCCCTGCCTGCTGCAGTGCCTGCAGGGCTGCCCACATCCTCCTGGCCCACAGGAGACACTGCCTATGCTTGGCAGGCGCATCTGAAACATTGAAAAGCTGCCCCTTTCCACGTTGGCAACGGGACAGAAAAGCAAGAGTGGCTGCACAGGCAACGATGCCCCCCCCCGGGTGCGACAGCAAGCTGTCTTCCTGCCAAGACACACAAGGAGAGATTTTAACATCACCTTGGACCAGTCTCTAATTTCTGTGCCTCAGTTTTCCCTTGCTGAAATGAAAAATATCAAGTAATATTTTTTTCCTGGGTTTCCCGTTTCATTAGTATAGTTTGTTGTAAAGACAAAGTCCTCAGCACTGACTTTGCTTTTAGCCTGGCATTCTTCAAGCCCTGTGATCTGAGGTTGAAGTGTTTCCTTGAACTGTTTTGCTTTTTGACTTACCTTGGATTTTTCAGGGCTTTACAAACACACAAGCACACCCAAATGACACAGGAGGGTGTTGGTCAGTAATGAGCTTGCTAGTCAGGGGAACCTGGCAGTTTAATTTGTTTCTTTGTGAGACACAACCATTTTTTAAAAACAGAAATTTGCTGACATAGTAAGTAACATGAGTGCAAGCACCAGTCAACTATTACTTATTGTATGTAGCGTGCTGAAAAGTGTGCCAGTCACTTTAGAGAACACACGTGAAGACATTGTCCCTGTCCTGAAGCATCCAAAATTTAAATGTGGACATGCAGTGACACAAGAGGATAAAGCATTGCTAGGAGCAGGCAAAGTTAAGAGAGGCAAAGGTTACAAAATAAGATGATGCCACTGATCAGTTATGGAATGTTCTTATTTTGGCATCTCCATATTAAATGTATTAAATAAGCCTATTTTAATGGGATTAGAGCAACGGTTGGCTCAAGACAAGGTAACCACTCAGGAAAAATGTGCATGTGAAGGAAGTGATTCCCAGCCCCAGGAAGCAAGACACAAATGTTTATGGGTGAAATGACAAACAGCCTATTGTAAGCAAAGCTGTGAATGGAGTGGAAAACATGGGTAAATTTATGACAGATCGCAGAGACAGAGAAGCAGGCGAAGAAGAGTTACACAGAATGTATGTATCTATTGTATCTATTAATGGAAGGCTGAGGAAGGAAAAAGAGCACTGTCAGCTTGAAATATAATACATTTCATGAAGTTATGTTTCCCTATTTTTAAGTGATTTCATCTCTTTTTCTTTTATGCAGTGAATCATCTGACAAGAACAGAGAAAGCTGACTGCACTATTAATTAGAAGAAAATAGAAATATAAAGTGCTACCAAGTACACAGCACTAAAAACCTAGAGTAAGTATATATATTTCCACATTCCTATCAATTACAGTAGTATTAAAAGTATTACCAGTATATTAAAAAAAATAAAAGCAGAAAAATATGTTTTCTGTATCACAATGACCCTTTTAGGCCTGAAGTGCTGGGAAAGGGAGTTGACTCAAAGATGGCATAATGCTGCCAGTCAGAGTGAGAAAGGTCATTTTCCTGAAGAACTCTCTGAAATTTACCCAGGTTAATTGAACAGCACAGTGAGGGTCACCAGGTTCAAGAACAAGACTACGTGAGCAGTCACAGAGCGTTAACTATTACTCTAACCACAGACACACAGGAAAACTGAGGCTACCTTAGAAATTAGGAGTTCTTAGTTATGGTTGTTTCTGATGGGGGGCATCCGAAGCATCAGAGATGGGCTTCTATCCTAAACTGAGCATGGGAAATGCAGTATCCGTTTGAAATAAAGCAAGGGTCCAGCTCCAAACATTACAACTGACCCCGCTTTTGAGACAAACACAATAGGACACTTTGGCTCCAAATCCCCCCTCATTTCTAGCACGAACATCAATCTGAATGCTGTGGCTGGGTCCCATTATCTCAAGAGAATTTCTGGTTTGGTTTGGACAGGCTTCCAAAGCCCAAATGATGTGAACCTCTGGGATATGCCCAATTAAGTGGGAAATATTTATAGCAGGACTTCCTGAAAAATCTTGGTGCTTTCTAATTCTTAGTAGGTCAAGGAAACAGAGGACGGAATATTGTAATATTCCCATCCCACTGACAACTGCAAATTCAAGAGTCCAAGTAAAAGACAAAAAATACAGAAGATTTTGTCTGAACTGTCTCAAATCTCAGCAAAACATTCTGCTGGGTTTTGAGTATTTGAGTGAAAACTGGACTTATTATTTCATCCCAACAGAGTCATACGCTATATTAACAGTCAGTCAGTGTTGGAGCACTTCCCTCTATATTCACATGTGCATGTAAATAATTCCAATAATTTCCCCAGACACAAATTCCAGCTAACAGTTTGTTTCTAACTACAATGTTTGTCTCTGTGCACACTCCCTCTCCAACATGCCATTTCAGCAATAAGAGATATATTTTTTTTTCAATCTTCTTGCAAACTGGCAATAAAGATACATTCCCAGGTTAAAAGAAGAAAATGCCCAAATTTTTCCATCAGGATTCCCATCTGCAACACTCCTCTTTACCTGAAAGGTATAAATATGCATCTATATGGCTGAACTAAAACCTACTCAGCATTCAGTGTGTGGCTTTTTTTTGGTGTGGCTGTTCTACAAAGACACAGAGCTATTTTGTCTAATCGCTCACAGTCCTTATTTCTCAGATTTCAATGTCTCCCAGACTGCTAGAGGCCAAAGCCTGAACTTACTGGTAAATCTTTTAAATTATAATTTCCCTTGTATTTGCATTTAGGTGTGTAACTGGACTGGTGGCCACTACTCCTAAGAGTATTTACAATCTTTATATAGCTGATGTATACAAAACATGTTCTTTTTTGTGCTGCTCTTTTACATTTGCTAAAATGTTTCTGAGTTGCTGGATGCAGCTTAATGAGCAGAATTCGTTTACTTTAGGGTGTAACTTCTTACAAAAGCAGACAGATTTATTAAAATGCTAGCACTGTAGATAGGAAAACTAAGCTTAAATGTTGGCTTTGAGACTGGCAGTTCAAAATGACAACACTTGCAAATGGACCCACTTGTACACCTATGTGCTGTAGCATCACTGGAATAAAATGTGGCCAGGAGGGCTATTTTCATTATATATTACATTCATTATCAATTTTTATATAATCTGTTCCTCTACTTAAAAAATAGAACCTTTCAGAAAATGTAAAACACCATTGTTTAATGAAAAATATATAATAACTAGCTTGGCAAGTGTTGTATGTGAATTTTCAACAGAAACCATAAATTATATTAAATGCCCAATAAAAATGTTAAATCAAAAGCTCATTTTAAGGTACATTGTTAATGAACTGTATGAAATGATGCTTAATCAAAACCCGACACCTTGCAGGGGAAAGATTCCACAGGACCTCAAGAGCACTATTGTTCTGAACAAAAGATAACAATAGAACAGGGTAATTAATAGTCTGCACTCCCGTGGCATTCTCCAGGGAATTCCAATTTCTAAATGAGCTGTATTGTTTTTCGAGAAAGCAGAAATTATGCTGCATGATACCATTAATGCTTTGAACTTGATCAAACATTAAGACATCATTTGTCAGGCAGGTTTTGTTTGCTCTGGAGTTTTGTTCATTCCCCTGCTTAAAGTTATAATGTGAAAAAGAGAATAAACTTTTCCTGTAATTCTCATTTTGCAAAAGCAGCACAATGTCCTTATCTTGTCTGTTTGTAACTTTGTAATTCTCAAATTACATAAAACAAGTTAAAGAAAACATCCATAAGTTCTTCACCATAGCAGTATTAGTAAGAGGTTCAGTGTCGGTATATCAATATGAAAGACAGATTTTCTTATTAGGTTCCCTTTCAACTCACACCCTATAATGAGCATGTCATATTTATCATACATAAATTTCTAATTTTTCTTAGCCAAAGGCAGAAAATTCTACTCTTTTTAGCCGAGCAGAAGAGGAGAGTAAAGTACTACAAGGACAGTGTAGGCTGCAATACTCAAGTGTAATAAGCGTAATACTGAAGCCATCCTAATTACTGTCAACATTTGTTGTTGTAAATAGTTTTGAATTCAGTTCTGTGTATATTTTTTCCCTCTTAAATTTTCCTTCCTTGGAGCAACTTGGAAACATTCATTTTTTAGCAACGTAATTTTTCATAAACAGTTGTTATTAGTTGTTGTTATTATTAATGACAATATTCATGTTCATATAAAAATTGATTTACTGAAGGGAAGAAGAAGATGCAGCCCCCTCCCCTTCTCTTCTTTACCACCTCCCACTCTGAGCCGTATTCCTGCTTGCTCAGCCTGAAATGCTTAGGACTAGAAAAAACACAATATACCATCACCAACAATGCCTAAGAAGTATTAATGCCATGAAAGTTATGTTTCCTAACAGGAAAGTTGAGTTTTTACACTGGACTTGTGTTCCCGTGAGACCACCAGCAGGTGACCAAGTTCCAGGGTGAAGCTGGTGTGCAAATTTGTAGCATGTCAGCGGTGCCTCGGCTGCTCCTCATCCATGCACTCGCACCCAGCAAGCATCTTTCCCTTTCACTTGGGGTCCCAGCACATCCACGGCCACTGAGAAGAGAAGGACTGACATGCCACAAATTCATGCTCCTGCTTCTTTATCCCCAGCAACGTATCTGCCTCCTTAAGCACTTTTGGGAAGTTGTCCCACTGTCATGTAAGTGAGGCAGCTCCATTTGATGGGACGGAAAGTGAGAAAGCCCCTATGGAACATACCTTCTTCTAGGGACTTCCAAGTCTGCCAGTGTTACGAGAACACATGCAAAAACAGGGATTTATATTAAAGACAGTAAGAAGTGAAATGTTCCTACTATGAAAAGCCCCTTTTAATGCATCTTCTGCTGGACTGGAGACAGCTGTACTGAAATGAGCTAAACAGGCTGAGCACGGGGGCTGTGAAAGGTATCGTATGGCTATAGAGGACAGCTTTCTGCATGCCTGAGTGTACATGTCTCACTACAGTTAAATAGTGCAGATTATTAAGGTTAGAAAAGTGCATTGGGAAGTAGATTTCACTGACAGAGGCATTACTATGTCAACAGTATGTAACGTGTAGCGCATTAGTAGCAGTGGTCTTATTTTTGTGGTTTCCAGTGATGGGAATGGCACTTGGGGGCCCCTTTCTGAAGAGCCCGGCATCAGGCTGATCCAGGCAGAGAAGTTGCTTCTTCCATCCGCTGCAGACACAGCCTGGGTCCAGACCTGAAACTCAGTCCCTGCAGAGAAAGGGGCTGGCTGGCTCCTCAGCTGCTGTAATGTGCTCATCAGCAGCTCTGCGCTGCGAGAGGGGCTGTTCCTACTGTGTTCAGGGTCTTTATTCCACAAGTGCAGGCAAATGAACTAAAACTATCTAGAAATTCAGGAAATACAGACTAAGCCAAGCAATCACTCCACTCCTCAATCTTTGTGTGTTTCCTGAAAAAAAATAAATAAATAAATCTGTTTTCTTTACTTTTTCTCCTTATAAATGAATGTATGTACACAGAGAACTGTGAAGAGCTTAGGTATCCAGCCAACACAGGATGCAAAAACCCCCTGATGTGCCAAGGGAGAACACCAGATCTCTCATACCTCAAAGCTGTCCTTTAACCCCTAGCCCACCTTTCTGCTTTATCCAGTTTTCAGTTCCAGCTCTTTCCCTCAAATTTCTACACAGTGAATGTGGTCCTATTGCTATTTTTATTCCTTAAATAAGTCATAATTGCTCTTTATATTGTGTAGCAATGTTCTTCCCAACTAATCATTTAAATGGATTTTCAAATTATTTTTCTTTTCAGTAATGAACGCCACTATACTTTTTCTTATTTTTAATTTCAGAGGTGATGCACCTTCCTTTTCCATTTTTTAACCTTTACTTATGATTTCTTTTTCATACCTTGCAGCATCTTATAAAATATAAAATAAAAAAAATGTAATGAAACATTCAGAGGTTTCTTCTCCTTGTGGGTTTTAGGAGATGCAACATGGTGCCGAAGTTCCAGCCTGCATGTGATTACTTCCAAGAAGGTGCAAAGAATAGCAATAAACACCTGCCTGCACTTGTAAACTGGCAAATAGAACGTGATCAAAGGTCCTCTCACCTCAATTCTGAGTCACAACTGGATACCTCTGAGGCAGGGATGTGAGCATTATGCTATGTTGTCATTCTTCTTTGCATATGGAAGTTCCCCAGTCATTAATTTTAATATATAGTCCTCATACAGTCTTGCCCAATTATTGAAGTGGACTAAAAGCTCTTGCATTCTTGCCAGAACAATTTGCTGCTGCCACCACAGCCCCAACTAGTTGTGCTCACTTTTACGCGTGGTGTTTTTTGTTTTTGTGGGTTTTTTTAAGGAAGAACATACTTTTATTTTTAGTGTCTGTGGTTGTCTGGGCCTCTGTGGTGATGGCACAGCATACTTTCTCACCTGTCTTGTTCCACTCCCTTTTTCCTGCTCATCAAGATCTTCATTACAACATTCTTTCTTAGTCATATGCATTTCTTCTAGGTTACACGAGCTACTGGCGCCAACCAGGAAACTAAATGAGATAACTATCAGAAAACTCTGGTTCTAAGCAGTTCTCTCCCTCTTCCTCAATTGCTTGGGACAGCTGCTTAGGATGAGATGTTGCTGATTTGTGCAGACAAAGCAAAACTTGACAGTGAGCACAACTGTACATGATGCTGGAAGTACCACCAGGGCACCACTCTCCACAGAAGAGATGGGTCTGCAAACAAAGGACTCTGGGAATTAATTCTGGGAATATAGCACTTCCCTGGGGAAAAGAAAACTTTCTGGATGTTTGAAGAGTGATACTCTGAGTCTGCTGGAATCAAAAGTGAAAAGGGGAAATGGTACTGGCTAGTCTTTCCTGAAGTATAAGAAGATATTTACATGTGTATATTATTCTCTGAAAAGAGAAAGCAGCCAGTAACATACCATTAATAGGCTTTTTTAATGATAGCATACTATTAATAAGCTTAATATGGACCATGGCGGAGGAGTTGGAATGAGATGATCTTTAAGGTCGCTTCCAACAAACCATTCCATGAATCTATGATTGTCTGGTTTTGTTATTGCAAAGATAATCCTAGTGTTCAAAATGAAAGAGGTCATGAAAGTGTAGTATTTGAATAAACCTACAAAATACTTTGGGAGATAATTGAATATTCCTAGGTAAGGTTTTTGCTTTTACTGATATATATGAAATGTTGGTCACAGGGAACAAGTCCCTTGAAAGTTCATGAGTCAATCATGAACTACATTCTGTGTGAAATAAATCAAGGTTTAAATGCAATGGATTTAAATACACCACTGTTAAAACACATAGAATGGAACACAATTCCACTGAAAATCCAAGTCTAAGCAGAAAACGCTTCACTGAGTGTTTATGTAGATTTAAAAAAAAACCCTATGCTAAAAGCTAGCAGACAATGAAGCTGTAAACAAAGAGAAGAAGCAGTGGGAAGTATGTGGAACCACAAAACACAGATGAATGTCTAAAAAAAGACTGGCAAATTAGAAATGTGCAGATCTCAGAGAGTCAATGCAGTGGACTCAGGGTCACAGTACAGACAGAATGATGCAGTGAATGCACAATACTGCATGAACAGAAATAATAGAAGGTTCAACTATAATAGCACAGTGTATTCACAAAGGTTACCAGCATGGAGAAATGACACAAGGATAAACTTTAGTTGATATTTAGTGCACATATTATTTTAATATCCATAAAGATATTTGAACAGGTAAAGCTATTCAAGCTTACCACAGTCATTGTCTAAAAACTGGACTCATTTTGCAGATTAGTCATGAATGTACAAGATGTGTGTATGCATTAAAGCAGATAAAATATTTACAATTCTAAATTGCAGATACAATGTCCCACTACTGCTTGCTTTCAAACCATGCCTGAATCTTAAATTGATCGTGTAGATATTAAGACTGTGAACCATTTGACTTCTAATGCTACCAGCATTAAGCAGAAGATGTAATGGAAGGATACAGAGATTCATTTCATAAACCCCAGCAGTTTCCTGGGGAATACAAGATTAAAGCGAATCCTCCACTACGAGCACCATGAAATATCCCTCTTGCACTAAGACAGATTGGCTAGCAAGACTCTTTGAGACTAAAAAACATACAAAAGCACCACGCCAAAAATAGAAAAAGGCATGCATGAGAGAGCTGTAACTACATCTAAGTGCATGATTGAGAATATGACTAAATGACTGTATCTGTATATACATATATATATATGCAGTTTAGACTATACTAAATATTTCAGATGAAGGATGTAAATACAGCTCTAGTTTATTATTCTGTGTGATACACGTTCTTAAATCTTACTGCTTGTCTGCATTGAGTGTATAAATTTCCTTTGACTGCAGTGCACTTTCCAGAGGACACCATGTCTCAAAGACGTTCAGCTGTGGCAAAACCACTTCTTTCCACTCCCACACTATGGTTTTTGGTTGTGCACCTTCTCTCATCAAGTTAAAGCACCCTCAGCACCCTCATTTTTTCCCAAGAGCATACATAGATGCAGTCATCATTCTTCTTTATGATAATTCAACAAGGCTGAGCTCTTTAAATCTCTTGGATTATTTACAAGGCAAACAAAGCCATACCATATAGCCCTCATCAGCATCACTAAATGAAACTCCTGCAGCAGGATCTTACCCTTATATAAGTGAAACCAGAAACTAAAAATACAAGCTCATTCTATAATAAAACCATGAATAAAGAGTAAACTCATTTACATGAAGGCTTGGGATTAAATTGGTCCGAGATGGCAGTCAGTAATGATACAAACAAACCTCTAATTCTCACATGCTCTGCAACAAACCCCGGGACATTTCAGCTGTTCTTCCTTTAACAAAGTTATGTCTGAGTTTTGACTAAAACCTCATTAAATTTGGCAAGGCAATTTCCAGTCTCCAGAGAATAACATTATGACTATGGGGATGCAGCAATGGAGAGAAACTCAGATTCAGTGATGGATATGCATGCTGCTGGAACCTGAAACAAACTGTGGCAGAGCGTGGTAACACAGAGAAGACACTTGAAGCAGGTGATGAATGCAATACAAGTAAGTTTTTTTCATGTAAAACAGATCATCAGTTATGTCTGTTACTAAATATTTTCTTTGAGTATTAATCAAAGTAAGTTCTGTGAACATTGTATTTCCAAACAGGAATGCTTCCTTAAATTGGTGCTAGTCCCAAACAAAACAGTGATGGATAACAAATTGATCTATATACATGAATGTCTGGTTAGTGCCTGGTCACCAAAAGATGACATAGTCATTCATATCGTATGCAAAATATGAGGGTAGCTGCAAAATGTACTCTTCTTACTTGCATAAAAATGCATGAATAGCTTTTCCAGTCTGTATATATTACCTGAAAATACCAATAGTAAGCTGCCTACTGCAAATTTGCTTTGGACTGGGAACAGAAGAATATTTTACAAGCTTAAATTAAAAGTTTATTTTAATCCATGAACTTTTATTTTCATGAACCTTTTTCATGAGCCTTTATTTTCAGATTAGATAAGATTTGCCTCACTCTGAATTTTTCTGCTTCAGTCCATGGAGAAATGAAAAGATACAGGAAATCTCTGTTACCATTTTGTGTTGCTTGTACCATGAAACCACCTAAAGGCTTGAATATATGAATATTTGCTCTGAAGTTGACATTAAATGTTTCTATTGAAAGATAAAAGGTACTACACTGAAATATTAGCAGAGAACTTCCTAGAACCCGGCCCTCACTGTAAATTCAAGAGGGTTTGCACTCTGAAGCAGGCCCTGAACTCTGAAGCGATGGTTATTTGGGCCCACTGTGGAAAAGCAGGGATAAGAGAGGCGCTGGGCAGGTAGGGAGTGCAGTGTTTTGGGGAATCGCTAGGTGGCGTTATGGCTGACCAACGTACACACACAGGGTGAAACCCTTCATTCCCTGCTGTGGGAGCTCCTCTTTCAGACACAGTGTGTATTATCAGTAAAACCTTCCTATCACATCTTTTCTGACTGGGAACGATTTCTTAGCTACAGTTATTGCCCCAGGCTAGACCCACATTTTAAAATCTAAGTCCAGGCTCTCAGGCCTTTGTTCAGGAGGGCCAGCCGGCAGGGAGGTGCCGCCTGCTCCCTGCCAGGCTTTGCATCCTGAGATCCCAAATTCCCCTGAAACTCTAATCCAAAAGGTCTCCTCATTCCCAACCACTTGTGACTCCAGACAGACGCAGCTCCAGAAAACAGCAGTGGACATCAATGCTGTTAAAACATGCAGGCCTGCCCTCAGCTGCTCACGGCCTGCCCCTGGCAAAGAGCCTTGTGGCCTGCTCCAAGGCAAGACAACACGGGTTACCAGAGGCCAGTGGTTTAAACCTGAAGCAGTGACAGAGGAGGAGGCAATAGCTTTGGTCAGGGAGACGATGGAGAGCTGCAACAGCGGGCAGCTCCAGCAGAAGCTCTGGAGATGGCGTCCGGCTGCTGCCCCAGTGGCATTGGGGTATAAGTAGCTCCTTGCTGGGGGCTGTGGTGTGTATCCCTTGACTTACACAAGCTTCACTTTATCCACAGTTCCCATCACTGCAAAAACATCTTACAGATGTCTGTCCATGCCCTGCACTTTGCTGTGGGGATTTAGTTTTTCAACTGCACCAAAGACTTGGTTGTTTGAAGCTGGTTGTGTCTTTGTTGTTTCTGCTGGTCAGGAGTGTCCTTCTGGAAAGGTACAGAGAATGAAAAGAGAGGAATGCAATGTATTGATTTTTCTAGAAGTATTTATGATGTCTTTCAATATACTTAATAAAAGAGACTACATCAAAAGACCACGGCTTGCTTTTCCTGCCTTTCACAAGACTGGGAACTCGCTGCACTCTTTGCAATGAAGACGGTGATCAGTCCTCCTGCGTCTGCTGCAACTGCTCCAAAGTAACTGGTTGGTTTGAAAGGGTATGGGTGCACAGGCAGGGCATGAAATACACTGTGGGGAAACAAGCTTTCTGGCAATATATTTATAAGTATGTTAAATACATCTTTAGATATTATTTTTTCCCAATTCTTTACCATTGTTCCAAAATCTGTCTCCTTCATTGTTACCACGGAAATGCATGTGCTGACCTTGAATATCTCATTATGGTCTTTCATACAAAGACCTTCAGGAGTTTAAAAGAAAGGAAAAAAAATGTCTTATTCAAAATAATCTCATCTCAGTAGACCATTTTCCTGTAGCCAGTCTGGGTGCAGTGTGAGTGTTTTGCAGGTGCATTCTTGCTGACCTTGGATATAGCAAATAGGTGTAAATGACATTCAGGCCCCTCTGCTGCTGTCATTATGGGTTCTTTGTTATACTGCAGGAGTCACATTAGCATTACACTGAGAGTACAGTATTGCAGGTGAAAGAGAAAACTGAACCTCATGGATATTACAGTATAACAGCTTTGGCTCAGACTCCCGAGGCATTGAGCCAAGCGATAACAAAATGTATGTTAAATTAAATACAAAAACCCTCCTACATTAGCATTAAGGATTTGACTTACACTCGTAAAGAAAACATGTTCTAAGTTACGTCTGCTCCTGTCTGAATTTGGAATTAAAGCGATACAGGGGATTTAAACTTTCAAAAAAATGGATAACTGCTTTGCTTGGTTTTGTGTTATATGTTTTTTGGTTTTGGTGGTCGATTTTTTTTTATAATTCTGCTTTGGATAGTTTGTAAACATCACATAATAGATTTTGGTCTTAAACCTTCATTTGTTTGTTCATACTATTTTTTTTCAGACAGGAAAAATTAAGGGTCCATACTGTGAATGTTGTAATCAAATTCAGTGGACTTTGAGGCAGGCCCTGATAATCCAGGAATACAAGTGAAATAAAATTTTGCCAAATGCATGGTAAGAAGACATGCTGGAAGATGGTTTCCAAAAGCTCCTTTTCAGAGTGATTCAGTTTGAATTAATTTCCAGTACTGCATGCACCCATCATAGCTTCACATTTTTTAAGGTAAGAAATACAATTTTTCAGTTGATAGAGTATTGTTTAACCATATAATAAATTAGCTAATTTTAAAAAATGATCTTATCTATCAAAAGCCAGAAAGTGCAAATTATTAATCATATACAGGTTCCACTGAAAAGAATGGAAGGATTTATGTAAGCAAACCGCATAGTACCTAGGCATGTTGCAAAACTGAATTGTTTACTTGAAATCCATTCCTTTTCTACCAGTCACGTGCATATAACAAAAGTAATCTAGATAGCAAGGTTTGAATTGGAATAAAATTCCATAGGAATGGAAAAAACAAAACAGGACGTGCATGAATTATAATTCTAAATGTGATTTTTGAAAAATATTCTTAGTTTCTTTTGTTATTAATGACCAGATCTTATGAACAATTATATGTCACTAAAACAAGTCAGACAAGATGTTTGCTTATAATTCAACTGATAAAGATATATTGAAATAATATCCCAGTTCAATAAAAATTAATAAAAATTAAAATAGAATAGAGGTACTGATAACAAATAATGTGAACATGCTTGAAAGATATAAGGCAGGAGTCAAAAAGGACACTGAAAAACCTGCAGCCTCTGATAGCCTGAATGGTCCTGCGTGTAGTGAAATACTTACCTATCAACCAGTCCTATGGAAATTTATGTTTATGAAACTTATGGGAAATGATCTTAGCTTAAATTGAAATTATTACATCCACCAGGAGACGAAGCAGTCATGGGGCTTCTTTTGCTTATGTCTTATTAATTGAATTCTAAGTAGAAATGAAATAGGCTGCATTTATTTAAAAAAAAATAAAAATCAGAGATGAATTAACACAGACAGAGGAATTTCAAAACAAAATCAATTTCTTATTGATATTTATTAACATAACTTGTCACAACATTGTATACATCTCCAAATAAGTGAAATATGAAAAGGAAGCCCTCTTTCAATATTTTTACTGTTCAATTTGCTTTTGCTGACTGTCACAAACTCTCAAAGGTGGCAGAAAAAATAGTTCTTCCTAACCAACACTGTTTCTCCAATTGATCTTTGCTCTCTTTTTTTTTTTTTTTTAATTGGGACCAACCAGCAAACAGTAAAATGAAAGTCAATAAGGAGGTCAGCTTCTGTGCATCCCTGTGGACATTCCTGGTTTCGTCTAAAAAACCCAAACCTCCAGTTGTACAGCAAATGTTCTGTCAAAAAAATAATCATGACAAGTTATGAAAAGAGATTGAAGAAGTGGTAAGAGTTTGAAAAACACTCTTTCTCCTTGAAATAGAAAATTTCAGATTGTTCATTGTGAAACTAAAAGGCAGCAGGTCTTCTTCATGTACTATACACAATGAGAGGAGGCAGAACCAAATGCCAGAGCTTGAAGCCATCCTGGTGCTGTCTTGGGCTCATTGTCCATGGTCACATTCTCATGCAGGGGAGAGTCCATGGGCAATCCATAGGGTTTTGTTCATTTTTATAAATGCCAGCCTTTTAACCTCCAAGGGGATCACAGATCACTCCGGTAGAAGCACCCTGGCAGCATGTTGTCCAAATACAGATTGAAGGTAAAGTTGCACTGAGATTTCACAGTAATTGACAAAAGCTTCTATCTCCAGGGAAGTGATGGTGTGCTTAGTTGAGCTCATATTCCTAGAGCAGCCTGGCTCAAGGTCCTCTGACATGTCCTAGGGCATGTTTTAGATGCTTTTCTGCATTTACTGTCCTTGTGTCACAGCGGCTGCTGTCCTTGTTCATGCTGATTAATGTGTGGGACAAGTCCGTCCGCTGTGTGCTGAGTCACCACATAATCAGAGGTTTTCTGCCTCTTGCCTTCTCCCTGCAAAGAGGCTGGAAACACTTGGTATACTTGAAACTGTGATCCAACATGTGAACAGGATGTTGTGCTACTCATACTCTTAATATCTCGATGGATGGGTCTCTTCATAACATCTGCTGCATATGAAGATCCCTTTTCATCCACTTTCTTACAGTGAGGCAGCACTGTCTCATTGATGTAATTTCTCTAGAATCAGATGAGATGCACTGTTTGGCTGGAGGAAACATCTTAGTTGCCAGCTGATTGACAGGTAGCACTGACCTACAAGTCCCACATGGGCCTTTCCTGTGCTTACATTCTCTTCTCTCCTTCTGTGTCTCCAAGGCAATGAAATGGTTTAAGCAGACAGTCAAGGAAAGCTTCCGGTCTTCAGCAGAATTTTGCTAGGTTTCCAGAGTTCTTATTGTTTAATCACTTATCCAAAATAAGGAAAGGACAGATATTTCCAAAACTGAACCAAAGGCATCATTGAATTTACAATACAGTATACACAGACTCTTGTTCTGAACAGGTGGAGTAGGATGCAAGCTCACTCCAAAAAGTACAGGTTTTGTGTAGCTGCAGCCTCTGGGAAGCTGCTGGCTGCTTGGATTTGAGGTTCCTCTCAGCCATTGTATGGGGGAAGCTCGGGATAGAACTATGTGCCTTTGCACAGGCAGAGTGACAGCAGTGTGAAACCTCTCATTTCTCCTCCAGCTTGCCCAGATGCTTCCCAACCAATACATTCTTAATTAAAGGAGAGGCTTTGCATAGCTTTGACTACAATCTTTGGACTGGCCTAGGAGGCCGTTAAGCTGAGTCAGGTCTCTAGGCTTTCTCACCATGCTCAGCAGTCACGCTTGTAAGGTATAACATGCCAAGCCCAATCGGTTAAACTAGCCACAAGATCTTATGGGCAACAGTCAGGCTCTTCCCAAAGTTTCTCTGAGCAGTAACAGCACTGTGAGCAATCCTGCCAAGAGGAGGTGGATGAGCTGCATGACTTTGAATTGCTGTTGATGAATTGATAATTTTCCAAGAGGCTTCTGGGAGTTGAAAGGTGGAGATGAGATGTAACCTCCAAACATATAAGGATCATTGAAAAAGGACTTGTTCCTGATAAGGACAGTGAGAGAGACAAGATTAGGAGAAAAGACCTGGGGGCAAATTGAGCACATCTTGCTCTCCTGGACGGCTCTGAATTTGAGTTGTATACAACCACATAAAAAAAAAAATGGGCCTTACAGACTTCAGCCAGAAATGATGCCAAAGCAATCCTAACATAATTCTCTTAAAAGACTACTGCATAATTGCTTGTTTCCTCCTTAATTTACCAGTTGGCCAGTAGTCCCCCAGGTGAATACAGACAGAAGCCCACTTCTGTGAAAGCTGTCCATCAAGGCAGGCTGGCCCTACTGGCTCAGACTCAACAGCCTGGAGTCCTGCATTCATTTGTAATGGGAGAGAATAAGGTTTAGCCAAACAAGGCTGACTGCAGCAGCTCTGGTAATCCTGCCCTAACTGACGTTAAAATAACAGCCTGCATGAAAATGCCAGCCCTTGCAGGCACAGGCCAGAGTGTTAAGACTTAATGCTTGGTGAACACTAGGCTGAAAGAATTCAAATTAAAAAGGGGTGGAAAATCAACACTATCATCATAACTGAGGGAGGGTGGGTGGGGGATCCTAGCTGATCACCCTCTACCTGCGCACCCCCAGGCTCAGCTTGTCTGAAGCCCTCATTAAGACAATGGGTCTGATGAACTGTATGATGGGTCTGATGAATTAGAGAATTAGTGTATTCCAATGAAGATTTCAGGGCAACTAGGTGCATTAGTAAATTAATTTAGTTCTTTATTTATGCCAGATCCTGTATATTTTCATCAAAGCATCAGAAATTCAGTTCAAGCCCCACTGGAGTCAGGGCTTTCTAATATGTGGTAAGTTACTTTCATAAGTTGATGCATCATTTAAAGTTGATGCAGAAGATCAGAGTACAACCTGTGTAACACGGAGAGAGACAACGGAGTTAAAGGCAGAAAATTCAGATTTGCCACTAATGTAGATGATCATAACTTCACTGGAGCCCTCTAAAACAGAGGCAGCTTTAAAAATCCAGATTACAAAGCCACACACAGCATTAGCTTTCATCCTCTAAACAATGAGCCACTGTCATCCTCTCATCATACTCAAAAGAGAGGAGACGAAAAGGGAGCTCGAGTTGCAGAATGACACTTACATTTGCTTAGATATCCCTGATGTGGGGAGAGTTGTTATGTTTCTATATGTCAGCACATACATTTCTTTATGTTTCAAGAGACCCTGAAGATAGAAATTTCTGTGTTCTGGTTTGTATGGGTGCTGTCTGAACCCTAGCATCAAGATTTCAGGTCTGGCTAAACAGTAAGCATAAGGCTTTGTGAATTTACGCTAGAGGATACAGCTACTAAAGGGAAGATTCAAAATTAATTTAAAGGGGTGGCACAAACCAGTTGTACAGGCTAAGGCTGGTAAAGAATATATAACATTTCTCTTAGAGTATTCATGGCTAATAGCTGAATCAATATTCCAGTCATAACAATTAATTTGACCAGGCCAAGTCAAGTGGTACATCTGACCTGTGGCTCGATTGCTGAGCAGCAATAAAACTATGAGCAACGGCTACTGGGTGAAGGAATCCATGGGCCCATATGTTCTGTCATTCACCCAGCATAATGGAAATCTCTCTTATGTAGAAGGTGTTTCCTGCCTATCAGGATGAATTTAAAATCCTGCACATCTGCAGGGCAAATTAAGGCTCATTTGCAGCAGAGGTAAGCGAAAGGCTGTGGTTTTAACCCAGCTGCAGAACAATAGCAGATCTTCACTGCAGCCTCGAGTAGGTATCGTGAGTGAGCCCCAACATCCCGTTTCAATCTATTCTGCCATAGCCTTGCCTGCTTGTCACCTATGTTCGATAAAGCACTCTAGAGCACGCAGGCATATCCCTCTTTCGGTCATGCCCTTACAGCTCAGTGTGCAGATACATCCCATTACATGGTCAGCAAAACGTCACAGCTTGTAAATCAGCAGCTTTCTTTATCTACCTGTTGGCTGTGCCCAACTTCTCCGAGCCTCTCAGCCACGTGTGGTTGGACCCGTCACTAGGGAGCTACCCCTGCCGCATGAGGTGGTACCCAACAGAGTCAGAGAAATGTCAGCTCTGCAGAATGACCTGATCAGACCAAATTATTCACTTTTGGCACAGGCAGAGCTAGGGGTGAAGGCCTGACTGATTTGCTTTGTGCAAACCCAAGCAGAGTCTAATGTCTATAAATCCCCTGCATGTTTTTAGATCTGGTGAATGTTAAACTGGCAATTCGGCAAAGGCAAAATTCACCCATGTGCAGAGGAACTGTGTGAGGCTGTGTACCTTACGTACCAGAATATGGCTTCAGTGAGACTCAGAGGTACACTGGCCTTTTCCAAGCACTCTGCCTAGGGAGAAATTCCTCCCTAAATGAACAACAGCTCTCCAGTAAGTAAAACCTTCCAGAAATAGCTTGCATGACTGATGTGTCACAGGGTACATGATGTACTATATTTCCCCCCCAGGTAACCTGCCTGAACAAAGACTCACTTTTGTCCTCAAGTTCTTTTGCCTCCTTGTGTGACTTGTATCACTCATTCTTCAGCAATGCCCTCCTTGCTGGAGAGACACCGTGAAGCCTTGCTAAATTGTGTAACGTTGTCAAAGAAATTTATGGTACAATATTTTGTTTTCAGAAGGCTGCTTCTCCCTTTTCTGATTTAGCAAAGAATTTACTCTGGCCAAGGTCATGTGAATTTCAGCAGTGGGGATACCTGACTGACAGTCTACCTTAGTGTGCCTCAGAGATGTACTGCCTTTCAAAATAGATGACACCAGTGTTTTAAACCCATCTACCCAGCCGACAGCTTTTTAATTCCAGGTTTGACTAGGTTTGCACACTACACAACAAAACTTTGGTAGTTGCACCAGAAACAAAGAAAAAAAAATCAGTAAGTTTGAATAAAAGCATGAATCCATATCAATCACTTGCACAGGTTTATACACAGATAGGTGTGTGGGAAAACTGAAAGAACTCAATCCAAAATGATGTGGAGAGGAAATGACTGGCTATATTGACAATGAGGGATAACTGCTATAGAGATACACACCAGGAAGACTTACAAAAGGGACCCTCAGAACTAGTGACATCATTTGAGTGAGAAATGTCTCAGGAAAACTTAAATGTCATTGCTGCTCAAGTTGTCAACAGTAATTCTGTCGTTCAGGTAATGCTCCATTACTTTATTACAAGCCTTTAATTACTGTTCTTGCATTCTAAATATGTTTTGTTCTTTGAAGCTCAATGATAAAGTGACCCACTACTTATTAAACGTACAATGGCAGCATAATAGCATACTAGCTAAAAAAAGTCTTAATATTGCAATATTTTCGTGGAGCTAATACTGGACAGCAGTGCACACTACTTCAGTAATATGCCAGGTCCATTGTTTGGTTTGCCTGTTTGTGTTTGTCACATCTTCAAACAAGTACGAAGTTCAGCCTTACTCCATACATGAAGGGCATGACAGTGTATTTCTAAAGATTGTGGGAAACTGACTAAAAAACAATGAGCATTTGTTCCAGTAATCCATCGGGGTGGACTCATGATAGGGCCCCTAGCTCTCCAGAGGACATATTTTATGGAGGGATAGTAGCCTGTATGCTTTTCAAAAGAAGGCTTCATACCTTGACAAGTTCGCCTTAAAGAGAGATCACATCAGGTAGCTTTCCAACCCAGGCTTCCTTAAGGACAATAATTCATGAGCCTGTTTGACAGCTGAACTGTGAACTTTGGGTTTTTTGCACCGTACGTGAGCTTGTGCTCCCAAACCCCCAGACAATGCAGTGGAAAAAAACTGGAAAATGCAGTTATACCTCAGTCACATCACATGACTTGTCTGTTCTTGACCCCAAGTTCACATTCAACTTAACCAAGAAAATGAAGCAGATATATAACAAGAGAAACAGACCTGGGGGAGGGGAGCAATAATGGCCACATGCTGCAATACAGAGAAGAACTGGAGCAAAGTATTAACACGTGAAAATCACAATTCAAGGCAGGAATAAATCAAATGGGCTGCAAAGACTTCAGCGTATCTAAGGTACTTTCTGTGAAGTAGAGGAAAAGAGGCCATCCAGGGATTTGCAGAAGGGACAGGTGTCAGCCCTGAAAAAAAAAAGTTCCAATTGAACAAGTAACAAATATCACCCTCTGATCTAATTTTCTTACTTCGCAGTCTTTTCTTGACCTGCTGTAATTTTGCAATGTGCACTCCAACTTTGTGGCTGGTCTGTTGCTTGAAACAAACTGACTCATCAAATGATGCACTTTTACTGCTCTGTTTACAGTACTGTAACAGACTTATCTGCAGTACAATAGTTCACTGCAATACCTGAATATATGAAACGAGACAGGCAAAGCTTCCAAAAATAGAAGCATATTCTCATCTTAGGGGTCCATAACAGAACTGGTGTGCATTTTCCATCCAAAGTAATAAGTATTCAGTCCTTGTTAGATTTTAATATGGGCGAGATAGCATGCAAGACTGCTTCTGGCTTCAAGGAGCCTCAGTGTGAAACACAAGGTTCAGACTGAAAAAAAGGAAGGATATCAGGGGACAAAAAGACCCTGAATTTGATCATAAAACTACATTTGCATATACCATACAGAGAGGAACTGATATAGCAGTAAAAAAAACTGCATAGAAAGTACAGAAAGAGTTGACATGATCTGATTTAAAGAACATACTGAAGCCCCTTCAAAATTTGATCCCCACCCCTTAACTTGCCTTTTTTCTTCACCTTAAACAAGGTTCTCGAGCCATCGCAAATGCTTGAAACTTCTAACTTGATGCTTTAAAAAGGAAGAAGTTGACACCATCATCAGGAACCAAGGAGTAGTTGTGGGTAGGTCTGTGCAATCTTAAATGCACAGCTCTCCTACAGCACTTCTGCCTTACCTATAATACCCCTCCTGCTGAGTTTACAGGGTTGAAACTGTAAGTCAAGTAGAAGGAAGTTAAACCACAAGATGCTTTTGCGATGCAAAGAAATCTTCCTTGGTGACTGTATTTCAGTGACAAGCCAAACGCTATATAAGACTATCTGAGCGTAATTCCTGAGTGTAGCTCTGCCCTATGCATCTCAGGCTGTTTTCTTCAGTACTTAGTGCCGGGCAGCCATTTCAAATGTGCATGACTAGGAATAGGAACAATATTAAGTAGTTAATGGGAAGCATTTGTATTGCCTAATTGCATAAAATATATCAGTATTTAAGAAATCAAATTACAAATATAACTGACAGCCATGGAATTGTTCAAGGTTGAACACAGTCCTGGAGTCAAAGATTAAATGGCCTTTGCCTGCCACGATTCATCATCATGAACCTGCGGGTATAATAGCAACCAAGGAGGTTTTGGCCCAGGAGAGAATTCATAACTTATGACAACTCAGTGGATTTCCAGTTATTTTACATGTCTTTTTTCTTTAAATATAGACTATCTGTATGAGTAGCTACTCATTGTTCCATAAGGGTCAATTATTAGCACCTTGCAATTATTCTTCCAGCCTCCAGGGCTCAATGATGCCCTTTTTTTCCTTACACATTTTGAGCACAGTTCTCAAGCGTTCAAGTACAGAGAAACCCTCTATAGTGAAAACGCACAACTTAATTTTACATCCAGAGCTGACATCGCTGCATGAAGAAAGCAGACTAATAAATGCAGGTTTTGCACATAATGATAATAACATTATCGTAAATGTTATGATCACATAAATGGTATTCAGTATTACTTGTAATTTGACCAGTAAGTTTTTTACAGAAAATCGAAATCACTATTGACATAAACAATAGACTTGAATCTGTTTGTTCCTGAGATAAATAAGTGACTCCTGAAGTCACTGGTTCCTCAAAGCAACAGTACTGTTGCTTGCTTGAAGAACTGTTGCTCCCTGAAATGCAGCTGCCCCCCATGCTGTGAGTAGCTTTGCTACCTGTTCAATTGCATGAAGGAATTCTCTTAAAATGGCAAGATGCATAAAGAAGAGTAAAAAAAATATACTGGAGATGAAAAAGAAATGAGATTTAAACTTCTAAAATACCTCAAAGAAAAAACCCAGAGGAGATCACACAGGTGATATACGTTACATGGTAGTAAGTAATTTTAATGAACATGAATTAAACCCAACCTAGCGTCTTGGGTTGACATCATTAAAAAACAGTAAAAAAGAGGTACACACAAGATATACTGCCATAAGATGTATTAGAACAAGTATTAAAAGACCAAACCAGTTCTGAATGTATGAAAGTATTACTGCAGTCTTTAGTCTAAGCTCGCTACTTTGTAGTTTAACATTATTGGTTGTTAAATCATTATGTGTCACTTTCATTAAAAAAAAAAAAAACAAACCCCAACATTAAAAAAAGAGCAAACTGTCAAGCCTAGAGGGTTACTGCTATGGCTGCTGAAGAAGAAGGAGTTTCTAGCAGTCCCTTAAAACAGCAATTAGAGCACTCAAATTTAATGTGACCACCACAGACAGCAGCACGCAGCTGAGGCCGCCTTCCATTTCCTTCTACAAGCTGAAGAGTCAATGAGCCACATGTGTTTTAAATGCCACTAAGACTATCAGATCATACTCTTGGGGGTGGGGCAGGGGGGGAAGTCAGAGCAAAGGTGAATCTAAACTGGCAAAAAATGATAAAGGAAAGGAGGGAGGGAAATGTGTTAGACACTTTTGCCTTGCAGTTCTCTGACACCATCTGCCTCAAGTTCAGCTTTCACCAACTCTGCACGGGCATGGACATCTTCTCAGATGTTTATGCTGACTTTGGGAAGGGGGGGTTTCCCCCTCCTCCTCCCATGGCAGCCTGAAAATATTGGTCTATATATAACAAATAGGCCGTTATATTGTGTATTAAATAAATCCAACTCTGTTCTAGTAGACTTGATCATTGCATACTTTCATGTCATTTGGAGAAGTTATGCTATAAGCTCTCATTTTCCTGGCACCCCAGGCAGTGTCTCCTCCATTTATGCACCGACTCACTTCAAAGAAACTACTGTGTAAAAGCCTAACGAAAGCAGTAAAACTCATTTTGATGCTGTCTTGATGTGCAGTGGGCTCTGACATAAGTTCGCACAATCATTCCAGCATAAAGAAAAGAATCAGCCCCATGTCTGCTCCTTTTTATTACATATTAAACCTCAGCAACCAAAAATGTAATCAGAAATAGAAGCAATGATCGATTCTGCTGTGTGTCTCTGACACTAATGGAAAAACAGAGGCCACAGATAGATTCATTTAGAAAGAAGAAAAAAATACAGAAACGTTCTCAGTTATTCAGGTACAATCACCTTCTGTGACATTCTAAAAACTTTTATGTTTAGATGCCATTGTGTAGACTGGAAAAATATGTACTGGGTGCTCACAGTGAAACCCTTGATGACTTTGCTGTTTAATTACTCACAGTGAATTAAAGGATCAAAGTCTTGAGGAAGTGAAATGTTCTCTTGTGCTTTAAAATTATGGATTTTACTAAACCACGCTGAAATATTCAACTTCAGTCCCTTTACAAGTTAACAAACAAGATGGGGCAAAAGCTCCCTCTCACAGACATTTGTACTCTAATATGAAATTAGTTTTCATTTACCTTAATTGGTTCTGTTTGTGAAGAATTACTGGAGCTATTACAGCTCAGACTTGAATTTTAAGATCAAATGACTTTCTCATTAATTCATCAGTATATTAATCACACACCAGTGGCATCTTCCTTTACCAATATATATCTCCTGTTCATCTCTGGACTGGAAAACTGCATATATTGTCTGTAAACACACACCTTCCTCCGTAGTGACCTTCCTGGTGGCTGGGCCACCCAAAGCCTTGGTTTCAGCTTTCAAGTTAACAGGGAAGTAAATTATTTCTGTGTGGTTTTTTGATTCAAACAGTCCAGAGCAAGTTTCTTCGTATCTTCAGACCCCTTGGCAGGGATAGACCCTGGGGGAGCAGTTTTTAGCGTCCCCTGTCACCATGAGGCTGATTGCTCCCACTCCCTCAGGAAAACTTTGCCTAGCATTTGTCTCCTCACCCTCTGATTCATTAGGGCTTGTCTAGTTACATGTGTATCAATAAGCAAATGTGTGTACCACATACACCCCTGAATTGCTGAGGAATAGCTACCAAACCCCCCGCCCTGAGCAATTACAGACACGGTGCAGGGCTTGTTCCTTGATTTGTTGATTACCCAATGCAAAATGGAACATCTCACAAGGATCCCAGAGAAAGAAAAGTCTTGAGGAAACTTAAAAAGCAACTAGATTCTTTTCTATAGGGTAATTCATTTATATAACATCTGCTTCCCATATTTATTAATGTTAATATTAGATAAATTTTTCAAAAGCAATAGAATGCAAGACACGTTCTTCTGAAACAGAAATTTTAGACATATTGAAATGAGGGCTGTTTGAAAGTTATGTTAACAAAGAGTGACTACTAATGAACTTAGCCATTTTGACTGCCCTAAATTATTTTGGATAAATTTTTTACTATCACAAACAAAACATTCCCTGTGCTTGCTCAGGAAGCTGACAGAGCTGGTCAAGGACTCCTTATGAATCAAGAAAACTCACTTCTGACATCAGAGCAGGACATGGGAGCTGGTGGTGGGTTCCCATTTCAGCACAAGGTGAGCAGAGAACTCCTTGACAGGTTTTGATTGCAAGAGACAGACTTTCCAATAATAACTGGGATGGAAGCCCCACAAAGAGATTCAGTCAATTAATTCATAGGATCTTTAAACAGTATGATCTAAAACAATTGCTGTTGCCGTGCATGCATCAATATCAAACCACTCTCGCACAGGGACATCACAGAAAAATGAAGTTAAACTCCTGAATTCCCAGAAAAGAAAAACTAGAGAGCATGATAAAAACATTACAGACAAGAAAACGCAAATCTGATCTTAAAATTAACATAAATAAAACCTGCATCACAAACAACCAGTATGTCAAATCAAAAGATTTTACTATTGTACTATGCCACTGGAAAAAACAAATGACTTTGCAATACCTATGGGAACAGATAAGCATTAATGACAGCATGGGGAAGATGAAAGAGATTAACTAGCTATTCTGGCAATGTGTCCTTCCTGCCTTGACCTACAGTGCAATGCAATACACCTTATTTTTTAAATAAAATACTTAACATGTCTCATAAAATGTTTTATAGGGAGAGTCAGCCAAGGTAGAGGAAGACTACAGAGAAATGCAATCCTCAGAGAAAGTCATAAGTAATTGTGATTACAGTTTGCACAATTTCCTTGTTCTCCCTTCTCTGTCCACACCTCTTGTAAAATCTGCAGATTTTTCTTTATGTTTTCTACCCTTCTATATCTGCTTTTGTACTTGAATGTCACAAGCTAATGTGAGATGCCATGTATCTGTTACCATAATTACACAGAACTTACTCTTCTGGTTGCTGTTGACTCGAGTTTACAGAAGAAAGAAAATCATCTCCCCTGCACCTAGCAACTTCCCAGGTATTGTGTGACCCCAATACATTCAGTGTTTGAAAATTCTTAAAATAAAGGGAGATTTATCCACTATTTGCAAGTGGAAGTCTTCCAACCAATTTTCATTGGTACAGCTTTTCAAATCAAGACCCACCAAATCGACATACCTGGTTACTCCTGAGAATTATTACCCAGACGTTTCCCGTAAACTGTCCAGCAGTGAAAGGCTTGAATAAGACTACACGTAAAATGCATAAGGTGGCACCCAGAGTTTGAAATGTTTATTCCTTCTAGGTGACGGCAGCAATTTCTTGCCGTTTTTTGTTTGATTTTTCTTATGAATTCAAAATGAATGGAAAATCATACTGGGCATCTTTTCAGTTAGAACAGTTTACATACCAGAGACTGTAAAATGTTTTGTAAATAACACACCAAAACCCCATAAAATGAACACCACAAGCCCCAGGAACACCTAGGATTTCTACTTCTGTTGATTTCTAAGACTGAGGGCAGAAGGGGGAGAAACTGGCAGGGAGGGTGAAAGGAAAAAGAGTTCAGAGCCCTTTTTTGCTGACGGGGTGCAGGTAGATAACACATCAGAGGTCAGACTGCCTCACCTTCCCAAGTCCCTGGAGTGAGACTGTGGAGGATGGGACCCAAGGGAGGCAGGCACCACCATGAACAGTAGAAATCAGAAGCTAGGCTGGCAGCAGAACCATGTGGAGGAACAAACTACAGGAAGTTTTTGCTTTTATAAGAACCAAGCACAATTTTACCGTTGGGCTTAGAAGCAGCGGTTGTCTGTGAAACTAATAAAGGCGATAACAAAGTCATTGGTTTGTGTTGAGACATGCAGTGCATCCATAGTGCCAAGTCTATCCTGTTATTAGTGGTCCTGCTAGTAGAGTTGTGCTTGCTAGTAGAGTTGTGCTTGCAGACACCAAGACTGGGTCAGGCCCACTTACACTTACCGAACACGCCAAGCTACATCAAGTAAAATGGCAAAATAAGGAGGAAGCAATCACAAGAATTGCAATGAGCTACCATAAAATAAATAGCTGAGCAAGGAGCAAAAGCCACAAATCAAGCAGTGTGTTGAAATGAATACGAAGGTAATGGGCCAGAGCAGGGTACGCATCTGTGGTGTCATGCTGGAGGGGGAGGTGAGTAGAGTGAGGGGTATCAGGGAGTGTGAGAGAGAAAGACGCTGCTGGCATCACTGGGACGGGCCCAGCAGGCAGGCAGCGCTCATGATACGGAGGGTTCCCTGGCCTCTCTCTGCCTGGCTGAACACAGTGACTCAGGAAAAAAAAGGAGAGTTTATAGTCTTTGGGAGAAGGGGCAGGCAACTGAAGAGGACTACAAGGACATCATGAGGTTATGAGGGAGAAAATTAGAAAGGCCAAAGCCCAACTAGAACTTAGTCTGGCTACTGTTGTAAAAGACAATAAAAATGTTTCTATAAATACATTAACAAGAAAAGGATGGCTGAGGAGAATCTGCAACCTTTATTGGATGTGGGGGAAACATAGTGACAAAGGATGAGGAAAAAGCTGCAGTACTTAATGTCTTGCCTTGGGCTTTAATAGTAAGACCAGTTGTTCTGTGAGTGCTCAGCACCCTGAGCTGGAAGACAGAGAAGCGGAGCAGAATGAAGCCCCTGTAATCCAGAGGGAAATGGTCAGTGACCTGCTACACCACTGAGACACAAACAAGTCTACAGGGCCAGAGGGGATCCACCCGAGGGTACTGAGGGAGCTGGGGAACTGCTTACCAAGCCACTTTCAGTCATTTATCAACAGTCCTGGCTAACTGGAGAGGTCCCCGTTGACTGGAAGTTACCAAATGTGACATCTGTCTACAATAAAAGCCAGGAAGAGGATCTGAGGAACTACAGGTTTGTAAGTCTGATCTCAGTGCCAGGGAAGGTTATGGAGCAGGTCACCTTGAGCACCATCATGTGACACGTACAGGACAACCAGGTGATCAGTCCCAATCAGCAGCTGTTTATGAAAGACAGGTCCTGTTTGACTAACCTGATCTCCTTCTGTGACTAAGTGGCCTGAGGGACAGACTGTGGGTGTTGTCTGCCTAGGCTTTAGTAAAGCCTTTGACACTGTCTCCCACAGCATCTCCTGGGGAACCCGGCTGCTGGCGGCCTGTGCGGGTGCGCTCTGGGCTGGGTACAAGGCTGGCTGGCTGGCCGAGCCCAAAGGGGGGTGGGGAATGGAGCCACAT
>JAVJGJ010000001.1:15236327-15287641 GCA_035590215.1 Microhierax caerulescens | reverse complement strand
GGGTCGGCCTCTTCTCCCAAGTAACAAGTGACAGGACAGGAGGAAACAGCCTCAAACTGCACCAGGCGAGGTTTAGATTGAATATTAGGCAAAATTTCTTCACCAAAAGGGTTGCAAGCATTGGAACTGGCTGCCCAGAGAGGTGGTTGAGTCACCGTCCCTGGAGGTATTTAAAAGGCACATAGGTGCAGCGCTTAGTGACATGGTTTAGTGGTGGACTTGGTAGTGCTGGGTTAACAGTTGGGCCTGATGATCTTAAAGTTCTTTTCCAACATAAACAATTCTATGATTCTGTGATTCTTTTATTTTTCATCACCACTGGACCAGCTCATTGACATTTTTAAAGAACAAAGTATTAGGATGACTAAGATAGAACTCCTTTTTTTTTTTTTTTTTTTTTTAAAGAGATTTGTATACGTTATGACTACAAGTAATGGAAGCAATGATATCTCAAAATACAGCATAAAAATTGGTGATAATTATTGGCAATTGCTTTGGGTGAATGATTGATGGAAACAGGTACTATGGAAATTCTGCTCCAGGCACACATACTTTCTACAGACCATGTCTGCAGCATTTGAAAAATCAAACATGGAGAGAAGTTGCTGAGAAGTTGTCACAATGTGAAGTTTCTGCTCAGATAATAACACATATTGATCTTTGGTTTTGTCACAGAAGAAGCTCATACTGCTTGACTTATGGAGGAGTTGGAAGTGTTGTTTGTGCCGACCTCTGAAGTTAGGACACACAGGCACAGGGATGCTTTGTCTCTTGGTACAGGTTAGATCAGTGGTATTGAATGATATGCTCCATAGCTCATCCTCTGCACTGCTCCCAAGAGCTCTGGAATTAAAAAGCAGAATTTGCAACTACCACAGGTGAATGCTTGAACTAAAGCTCTACATTTCTGTCCATGAGATCCTGAAGAAGGTCGGGCTGGTTGTTATTCATCACTAACAGTTTTTTGCTTCTGCAGTGCCTATGGTGGCTGTCAGCAGGCAGTCTAGTCCTGGCTTTCCCTTTCTATGAGCTTTCACCAGTTCACTGCCCCATAAACCCTCGGTCAGGCAGCTTTTCTCTGACTGCTTCCTTCAGCAGATAGGCAAGCTTCACGCAGATAGTGGGATGTGTCACCAGTCCACAGAAAGGGTGCTGGAAGAGACTCCTGTAATATGTTTATTTTGTAACAGTTAGAACTTATTAAGTCTTGATACTATGTTAAAACACAGAAATGTGCAATACCAAGCACATTAAAATAAGATGAACACTCATTCTTCACTTTGTTTTACGTTACTCAGAGATAGTCCATGAACTTATTTTTTGCGATTCTACCATCTTGTCAAGCATTTCTTAAAGCAAACTTGCCCATTGCTAGGCAAAGGTTTTGATTCATTATAACAAGGAATTTGATTCTGCTTACAGTTGAAGGAAGGTCCATTTATTTTGGCACAAATTCTGCTGGCATATGATTAAGTCCTTATTTTTCATTTAAGGCTTAGCACAACTTCTAAGACAATAGAAGTAACCTTTAATATCTACCCTTTCAAAGCTGTCACCATAGTTCTATACAAAGTGAATTTCATGCCTTGCAAAATTATAGTAGTATTCTTATGAAAAATACTTATTATGTTCACGTGAATGCCATTGTGGTTAATAATGATTAATTTTTTGCAGTGAAGAATAAAGAGCTATTTATGATTTACCATTAAGGATGGAATGCTGTCATCTGGAGCTGACACAAATATGACTAAAAGAGAGAAAGAGAAGAATTGTCGCATGTAGTTGACATTAGGAGCTGTGATAAGCACATGAGGAAGTTGTTACATCATTAGAAATTTAATCATTGCTCTTCTCAATTTCTTGTATTATGTCTTACACACTTTGTCACATTATTTCGACAAGGAAATTTAAAAAATAATTAAAATACAGTAAAATGCTCATATCTGCTTGTCCATAATTTAATTCTATTAGTCTTAATATTTTTTCCCAGGAGAGCATCATTCAGTTGTTTGTGTTCATAGCAAAGAAACTCGGAACACAGCATGAGCAGAAAAACATTTCCCTATCCTGTCTTAGGTATATCAGATGGATTCCTAGCTCATATATGTGAAACCTGAATGCAGCTAGGAGTAGTTTCCCATGATTTGGAAAGATTTCCTCTTCCACTTCAAGATAATGGGATTTCATAAGGTGTTCCACCCACTTCACCAAGTAGCTGTAGATCTCGCCCCCATGCCTGATTTCATGGAATAGACATGTTTTAAGAAGTTCTACCTATGCTTTCTAATCCAGCTAATAACCTTTTGTGACCATTTTTTGAAACTGAGAAAAAAATATCAGTATTTCTAGTAATATGTCGTCTGAAAACTGGGCTCTTACGCGATGTGCCTGAGTGAGGACGCAAAGGCTGAGATACTTAAAATCCAAAATTGGGATTAAAAATGTTCATCACAGTATTTTAAGGTTTTAAACTTTTGTGTCTCAGAGTTATGGTGGCACTTTCAACAGATTTATGTCTCATCGTGTGCATGTAAATTGCAAATAGAAATACTTACAGAAGGACACAGCATCCTGAATAGCTTGGGTATGTAAATTACCCTGCAAGGGGGAAATTTGCAATAGCTATGGAAGGAAAAGGCAGAAACCTTATAAATTCAGTGAGAAGAGGTCAGAATAAATCCCTAAAGAATCTAAACTGGTTTAATTTCAGCTTTCTTCTTCCTCTCAGGATGTAAATTATACTTGTCGTTCATCTGGGAGTAGGTTCGCTGTACCTGTTTGAAGCAGTAGAAGAATAAGCCTTCAATAAAAAAAATACCATTTACTTTTTTGACCTATACTGTGAAGAAGGGAAGCGTTAATTCTGATAGCCACTCCTGGTCCATCTCCTAGGAGAGAAGCTGTGCAGAGGAGCACAGAGAAAAAAAAAATGCTTGTGGCACACTGTGCTTATGAAAGCTCTTATGAAATGCCTGCCATGGGTCAGGGAGAATTGGATGGGATGGCAGAGAAATGCTTTACAAGTTTTCTATGTGCTTGATCACAGTAACACGCTTCAGTGTTAGGAGGTCTTCCCCTGCAAAGAGAAGGGGTTTTTGCACCTGAAGTAGTTTAGCTTGAATGCATCATCCTTGAGACCAGATCACTCTCCAAGCAGCTATGGATGCCAGGCTTTGCAAAACCAGGGATGCTCAGCCCGCAGGTGGTTCTCCAGCTCCCTCCTTTCACGTGGCACAGCCCTGCCCAGCTCTGGCCCATCCAGAACTGACATACTCAGTTAGGAGCTCAAGATTCACATGCTTGTCTTTAACCTGCTAACAGACTTGCAAGGTTTCGCATTACATTTGAAATGCACTTTTTGTAGGAACAGCTGAAATCTACCACGGCCAAGGGGAGCTGTTCTGCTTCTGTGGATCCTTCCCACTACTAAATGGTGCATCAGCACCATGATGGACAGACAGGACCATGCAGCCTGGCAGCCTTACACCTGCAGTACCTCCAGAAGTCTCTGTAGTTGTGGGGGGAATCACATACATGTACAGAGTGTTAAATGCCTCATCTGTGTAAGGGAAGGAAACTCACCTTAAGTCCATAAACTTCTCTTAGGCTCCTATTTGTGGGGCAAATGAGGTGTCACGATGTGCACATCTCTTGCATAGTTTGGGTTAGAATATTTAGAAGCTGAGTTTCATTAGAAAAGGAATCAAAACAGACCACAGCATGAGCACAAATTAACCTAAAGACAGCGTAATCCCCGTGCAGCTGCCTTTAACTAACCAGCAATGAGAAGGGTTTTCTTGAAATCCAGCCTTGCCAGGTACCAGACAGGTCCATCCCTCTGGAACAAGTTCTCTCCACCTGCTAATCATCCTTTTGGGATGTAGGTGGTCTGCAACACACAGCAGTGAGCTCTTCTAAAGTAGGATGGCAGCTCCTTGTTAAATAAGTTTCAGTGGCTGGAGGCAGAGGGAGGGAAAAGATTTATACCTCTCCACTCTCTCCATCCTAACAGGACTTCACAGCAAAACAAATGCAGAAGCCCAACCAGGAACCAAAGATAAAATCCTCTCCTTCAGTGCTGCATATTTTGCAAATCCTATCTGCTTACCTTCCTTGTATTGAGTGGAGCAGGATAGCCTTCTGGGTGGGACAGGATGTGTCCAAGCATTACAAACTTTAGTTAGTTGTTTAATTAGTCAGGTCATCAGTCATCTAACACCATTGATTGTGGGAACTGAGTCACAGCTGAACTTCTACACCGGGATGCAGAGCACTGATTAATATACTGTAAACAAGACTTGAGCGCCAGGTGTGTGATGAATACTGCAACATTTAAATGCATTCTTCTGTTTATGGCTCAGAATTCTTTCAAGGACTATTTAAAAAAAAAACCAAACAAACACAAAAAACACAACAACAACAACAACAAAAGAAAAGAAAAAAACCCCACCCAACTTTGCAATGTCTACTAGAGATAAGAACACTTAATAATTTTGATTTTTCATGACTTCTGACTTGTTTTACTGGAAAATAAAACCTTCTTTCAGCCACTAATGAGAATGAAGTATTTGTATTTAATAGAGTTTAAGTGGCAGTGGAGAAAAACTATGTCTAAAATTGAGAGATCATCTCCTAACTGGCCTTCTCAAGCTATAGAAGACCATTTATATATTGAAGTCACTGCAGTACCTAGCCATCTATATAACCCTCCATCTCCATTTTGTTTATGTGAACGATAATGGAGATTTACAGGAATCTGTGGTCTGCAGAATATCTTTGTTTAAAATGTAATTGCCATGTATCAGCAGGATTTCTCCTCTGAAGATGCCTTGACAGCCTGGACAGATAAATATTCTGGATGGCACTTTCTTTTCCACCTGACAAGCTGTTGTCCTGTTTGGGGGCGTGAAACAGGATAGAGCAAAGCAGACCAGGAGGTCTTCTGTGAGGCAGCAGAAATTAACTAGCCAATTTAGTTCTTCACCATATAGCTATTTTAAAACACAAGTGTTAAACCTTTTATGACTTACCTTTTTGGTGATAAGATATATGTAAAACAAGTTTTATACTGTCGATGGTACAATGTTTTATAAGACTGCTGGGAAAATAAATGGAAAGGAAAGATGGAAGAAAAGGAGGTTTGATACACGTGACTTGCTGCAGCAGTCACCTTTATTTCTCATTTCACGTAGCCTCCAAGGACTTGTTTAATCAATAACAGTATCCCATCTGGTCACAATTTTCCATGATTTTTAATACAGGAAAAATAATAGAGAGCTCCCCTCAAGGTGTCTGAAAAGGAAGAATTTTGTTGAACAGGTCATCCTTGAGTTCTGCTGCACTTTCTGAATATAGGTCTCCTTCCTAGCACTTCCTGAATGGTAGTCATCTGATAAGGAGGTATATGCTGCATATGTGGCTGCAAGACACAAATGTGTTCTTTTATGGCATGTATATTTATATATATATGTATATCTGTATGTATATGTATGTGTATACATATGTATAAGAAGTAAAATGTGATTTCTCCTTCACCTTCTGAATTCTGATATATTAATCTTGGGGGTGTGGGGGGTGTGGGTGGGGTGCTCTGTGGAAGTGAATGGCTCTAGTGCAAAGCTTCAGATAACCTTGCTTTTAACAAGCTTTTTTGTTTTCACAGAGGTCTGTTTGAAGTATCTCATTTTACTAAGAAATTGCTTCAGGGATGGAAGGTCACATTGGTTTTTCTTTCTTCCTTGCTAGTCACATGTTACTTCACTGCAGAAACAAGGTTAAGGCACTGGAATCAAATAGAAAAGCAGAATGCTCTCTATTTTAGGCAAAATAAAGATTCTTTCAGATTTGCTATGCTGACTGTCAGGGCTTGCACACCAACATTTTTGCCATGACATCTGATCCTAGAGTATAAATACATGCATTTGTCAGTGTTGCTCTGCAAAAGACATGCTCAGCTTTGAAACACTGAAATGCACTGGAGACTGCTGAAGAGTTGATTGATTTAGAGTCCCAAGACAGCCTTCACACGATGCCTAACTCCTACAAAACCAGAAGGTTGTAGGTCTTTAAGCCCATAAAAAATCACATACAAATCCAGGATGATGATCACCCTAAGGAAGTTAGATTTATACTTTTTAGACATCCTTGAGCACATTGTAGGGAAGTGTTTCACTACCCAAAAGAAAACCTGGTGGTCAGGCTGTGATTTACAAAAAAAGTAAATTTTCACTCACTGATTTGAAATAAAAATTATGAATTTATGTTTAAAGAACAGTGCAAGCATATTAAAACAAATTTACAACAAAATGATACTTCTTTTTGCCTGGAGTTTTGTGACTGTCTGTAATTTTGCCAGGGGTTGCTAATATGTTGTGATCCTAATAATTAAAGACTGTTAAATATTTCCTCCAATTGAACATTATCTCCATTACAAAAATGTTCTAGAGAGCTAAATCACAGATCTGGGACGGAATGCAAATGTCTATGCACATCTGTTTATTCCTATTTTAAATGCCCATCAAGATGTTTTATTGAATGGGTCACTTACAGGTCTTTTGTCACATCTGCTGGCTCTACATAGACACTTGAGACATGGAGGGTGTAGAAAGTGACAATAGGTTATTATGCTAGGCTCCTGAATAATCCTCTGGGTCACCTGAAAGTTCATTTCTAGAAGTACAATTTTCTTTTTTTCTTTAAAGTGCTTACACACTTACTTCCCAGCAAGGAATGTGGCAGAAGTAATGAACAGTCTAAAACTAAAAACAAATTGCAGAGCTTTGACAGTCAAATTTTAGTGCATGGCAATCTTGCCCCATGCTGTCACACCTCTCCAATGCAGAAAATATGATGATGATGATGATGTAATTTGGATGAAATTTACCACACCTTTTCATTTCAGATAAATTCTTAAATAGAATAGTACTGTGCAAGCAAAAATCTGGCTAAACAAAGTGCTCGGGTACATAAGTAATCCCACTACAGAGAAACAGGACTGCTTGTGTGCTCCAAAATAAGCGTATTCTTAAATGCTACATTAAGATGAAGCCAAAGAAAATAGATATAGAACAGAGACAAGAAAGACATGTTAGTGGAAATGTAGTGTTAGAGGGGAAACCAGTGCAAGAAGGCGAAAGCAAGAAATTTCTATCAACCAGCAGGGGTAAGGGTAGAGTAAAGAACCTGAAACTATTTTCTGTGGAAGAAAAATCAAGATCTTTTTAGTTTAATTCTCAGTGTCTATTGTTGTGGGTGAGTGTTCAAGAGGAGAAAATTTTAAGCAAACAGAAGGCAGCATTTGCTGAAGATGAATTTTGCACTAAGCATGATCGGGTTTTCTTTGAGGTATTTCATCATGTGAGTTCCATTCACCCCGTCAATGAGCTTCAGTACCATAGGATCTGTGGAGTCCAAATAAAATCAGATACTCCAAATGAACTGAGAAACTGAGATGCCCTGCCAGGGCGTGGGGGGAGGAGGTCGGGTGGTGGTGGGGAAGACAAAGCATAAGTAATGAGGCAAATTATGAATCTTACAATAAATACATGTGTGAAGGGCAAGCTGCTATGTTTACTTCATAAGAAGAAAACAGTATGGATTTGTCAGCATTTCACAGCAAACACTGCCTTCAGCTTATAGTTACTGCTACTGATGTAGTTTGTTGCTGGTATTAGAGTTGAACCTGTGTGCTCCTCTGGTTCTGATGCAAAAGTAAACCCCGCTGTCTTGGTCCTTGCTTTTACAGTCAGGGAGCTGAATCGTGCAAAGCCAGGGTGCACTCACACATACTTTAGAGGTAAAGCTGTGTTCAGAAACTCTTGCCTCCTTTTCCAGCTGACTTCCCCTCCACCCAGCTGTTACCCAACTTACCAATTGTTCCTTACAAGCAAACTCCTTGTAATTCTGCTTTCCAAACCATATATACTAAATGAAGCTTTTAACATTCATAAACTAGCTAGAGGACAGGTAGCAAATCAGGAGATGGAATACTGTATGGAGAAGAAAATTCAGCTTAAAATGCATCATATAGTCATGGTATATCATTCAACCAGCTGGGCTAAATGTCAAAGTGACTGACACTTAACTCATGCAAAACTCCCACAGATTGGAATAAGAGTGATGCATACATAGTGACTTCAGGATCAAGTCTGTTCCTGGGAGCTACTGAACACTCTTCGCTTCTACCACAGTCCTGGAATACACTCGTCAGCATCCAAGAATCTGCCCCAAATCCTAGCTGTGTTTTGCACAGCACCAAAGACTGTAAAATCCTCCTTTTATCCCATTACTGAGTAAAATCTTTGGTTTGTTTTTCTATAAAAATATATGTGCGTTGCTAATGGTTTGAAGGATAATTTAACTGATAGAGAACAACAAATACAAATCCCTTGTGGGTTTGTGTACTGCAATATGCCAATGATATGGTCACCAAGAGGCTGAAATACTGTTAGCCAGAGATTGATTGCACTGCTTGTAGCCATTAAATGTCCTTAAATCTGCTTCTTTTCTGACTAATAAACGGTGTAAATAACAGAGGAAGCCTATATAGGTTTTCATTCCTGACTACTCTCACCACAATTCATTCAGAATGAAATTCTTGTGGACTAAAAAAAAGTTTCTGTTATTGAAGTAAATTAACTTTAATTATAAGACACATCAAGCACATTAAAGATGATTAAATATTTGGGTACTACAGGTAAGCGGACCACAAAAAGCCATGTGTAGTTGTTTGTCTCAAGTAACTCTCCTTAATGCAACCCAAGAATTTGAAACTTTTCCATGCTATTTCTAGGAGGACCTTCGTAGAATGTTTTTTATTTCTGCAAAAGTAAAAGACACTTTTACATGAGTTTTGACATCGTCAGAGTTGCTTTTCTAATTTTTAGAAACAGAAACATCAGTAAAATTAATAAGCATTATTATTCTATTTAAAGCTAAAGCAGCTTCTTGTGTTTCAGGGATAGGCACCAAGAGTTTTCAACTCTTTCTGAATTTGATTCCATTGCCTGCAATACAAATCATTGTACTGTGCCATGGGAAGTGTGGAAATACGAAGATAGAAAAGGGAAACTTTTGCTTTCCACTGTTATCCCTGTTCAATGGGGCAAGTACCTCTGCCACTCTAGGTGGAGCCTGTATCTAACCCAGAATAAACTGAACTACTACATATGATTCAGAACAGAAGGCAATGGTCTTAGCAAAACCCTTTCTCCTAAGCTTCTGTGAGTGATAGAGGCAAGTTTCTCTTGTGAACTGCAGTTACAGAGTTTTAGTATCTTGCCAGTGCAACAGCATGTTCATCACTGCTATCTTCAGTGGAGTGCACAGCCTCACCGGAGCAAAGCACAGGGCTGTGTTTAACAGGTACCTAGAATTCACTGGTCCGTTGGTTCAACAACTGAAGGCATGTTCATTCGTAGAAAAAATAATCTAGTTCTGTCAGAAATATCTATAGTCTGTCTTCTGTAAAACCTGCACCATTATCACATAACCCAGAGCTTTTCTCTTTTAATAGATTCATCTCTTTCTGTAACTTTTTTTGGATAACACTTCCCTGCATATGTAGTGTCAGCCAACTGTACATTTTTTTAGAATCTCAAAGTATAAGCAAATGCTTCAGTATTCATATGAGCCTGGGTTCTTACTTTCTTCTTAAGAGGTGCAGCTCCCAAAGGATTTTCTGCCGGTTTTCATAATTACTTTTCATTGTATGTGCTCTTTGTAAACACTTTGACAGCAGCTCTCACTTCACAGCTGGACATTTCAGGAGCAGCAACCTGCCAGCTCTCTGTGTCTTCAGCGGAATAAAAATGTATTGTCGGTTTGCATGACCTCGCGCAGAATTTCAGGCAGAGCAGCCCAAAGGGAATTTGTCAGCTTTTGAGTTTCACCCCAGTTTACATGGCTTCAGAGTAATTCCTCCTCTGATACCCCTTGCAGCATATTCACAAACTCCAGTTTGCCCCACTCTCGGTCCCCCCAGCCCCATAAGAGTGCTGGCAGCCAGTGAGTGCCGATGGTGCCTCAAATCCTTCACCTTTCTCATCTCTTGCATCTGCCACCTTCTTGCTAATATTTTCAAGACTTACTAGCATGCCGGCACTGTCAGCAGACAACTTGTGTGCTTCAAGGTTTTTGCCTGTTGTCATTGTTTCTCACTGTGCCCATCCTTGCTCTGCTAACTTTGGGGTACTGTGAGGTTTTTGCCTCTGTGTTGTCCTTTTCTACATGGCAGACCTGATTTCTAGAGGAGGCTGTGGACACTGAAATGTTGGTGGTCTGTGCTGTCTGTCTGTCCATCGAGCAGTTTTGGGAGGGGCCACAGCTCCCTGCAGCAGGGCCAGCCAGCTCCGGGCATGGGCTCTGTTATCGCTGCAGCACCCTGCTCTATAGGAACCTTTGTTTCTTGCATGGATGTTTTATGACAAACTCAAAATCAGAGACAGTAAATTAACATTTAAAAATGCATACTGAAACCAAGAAAAAAAAAATATTTTCTGTATTAGCATCTGTTTGCTTCAAAAAGAAGAAATGGAACTTCATGTAAAGAAGAAAATATTTTGTTTTAATTTGAATAAACATTCTCTTTTATACATCTTCCTTTAAGAAAATAATCATTGTTGTAATCAACATAAGCAGCCTTCAACTGAGTTTTCAGAGATTTGCTGAACATTTCTGGAGAAATATTTGATCTTCAGTCTGCAAGAGAGCAGCTGTTTAGCGTAGTGCAACACTTTCTCTGCTAACCCCTATAGCACTGACATCATTCGTTACATTAATTCTGAGGAAGAAAGAAATGGTCTTGCGGTTGAGATACAGAAGTCAAGCACCTCAGTCCTATTCTTGGCCCCACCGCAGATTTCCTGCATGGTCTGGGGCGAGTGAGAACCTCTCCATGACTCTCCATTCTTCCTCTCTAAAGTCTGTCTAGGTTTTTACAGACACCTTTATCACTGCAGTTGGGGAGGATCTGCTCAGGGCAAAGGCAAACTAGCACTCAGGTGCTTCAGGTTTGAAGCCCCCCTTCTCTTTCAGCAGATGCTTGGAGGTATAGCGCAAAATGTTCCGCAAACCTCCCAACAAGTGGGAGCTGAAGGCTCGGCCAGCAGCCTGGCTTCTTCTGTTATGCGGAGGGTACGCACTTCCACCCAGCTGATGATGGAAACTAGGGGGTCAGGAAGATAATGGCGGTCAGTATTTCACAACTGATTCTTCCTTAAAATAGACATGGAAAGCTGAAGCTTTGAAAAGGTCACTCAGGTGCAAATCTGACCCAATAAATCAACATATAGGTTACTATTAAAATATTTTCCATATTTTAAACGTACCATTTTTGAGTGAATAATAATACTACTAATAAAAATCTCAGTATGTTCTTGAACAGCCTGAAAAACTGAGACTATGGTATCTGCAGAAGTATAGTGTAAGCCAGGGCCTGAAATTTTAGCTTGCACATCACAACTTACCAAAAGCCTAGAAACTTCCCTTTCCCCTTTTCTATCCTTTTGAATTTAAATAAAAGAACACAGATAGAAGAAAATAAACTAAAATATTAAAATGAAACTTTGCTTTTAGAAAAAAAATTAGTTTTAAATAAGCGTGAAGTACAACAATCACAGGAGTAACCTGTTCTAATCTTTTCTGTTGTCATCAGGCAAGTTTTCAAATTTAAAGGATTCTGATACTGCGTGCAATCATTAAGTAAATATCCAGAGCTTTGGATCTATAGCTGAATTAAACTCCAGGTGCTGTTTGGTGGTATCATTACTTCCTGGATACTTGTTTATCCTGAAATGACCTGGAAAAGCAGCATCACAAAAGTACATTGTAGATTTTATGAGGTCAGTTTCAATTATATCCAGTCTGTTACTTCTAACACACTTTCCTCTGAGCTCTGTATCTATTATTTGAAAACGTTTCTTTATGTTTGCTGTGATATTCTCCAGATTTTTAATAAAATTCCTTTGAAAATGCCTATTTATCAGTAGCAGGCGTAAGCTTGGCTTTTGCCTTGGGAAACAGTGATCTTCCTGGAAGAATTACTTTAGGTTGCTGGAAAGATTAAAAACATAATTTAGTCTTATACAAACATGAAGTATGAATTTAAAAACCTGTCCTTCTAGATGTATGGTTTGTTCTTTGGTCAAAATTAAAACAAAGAATGAAAATACTTAGCTGAAAGGTGTACTTTTCATCTTCTGCTTGCTCTTTACAGCAAAAATCCACTTATCTTGGCTTTCTATATAAGGTATTTTACATCATCGAGAATTATGGCCGGGTGTGTATAAAGGTTGTGTCAGCATTTCCATTATAAAACCATATTTTAGGGGGTTTATGACTCAGCCATAAAAACTCACTCCATACTGAAACTTGGCATATGAATTCCCAACCTGGAACACTTTTATATCACTGCCATCTTACATTAAAAAAAAATAAAAAAAATAAAAAAATTTAAAAAACCAACCCCACGTTTGGCTATTTTTCAGTTTTCTAAACGACGCATAAAGTGAGAAGGATTTCAGGTGGGGGTGAGTGGCAGTGGCTGCCTGGTGAAGATGCTGTTTGAGGGTGCTGTAGAAGTGGGGACTGGCACAATTTCAGCCCAAGCCACATTGCCGCGTCACTGGCGAATATTTACTGCAGACAGGGGTCAGCCCTGCATGCCCTGGAGACTCCTGTGCCAGGCTGGCAAGGCTCCCCGGGTGCTTCACCAAAGCAAAGTAATGAGGTGACCACTGCTCACCCAGACCCAGTGCTGCGCATGGAGGTAGGAAGGTCAGGAGGAGCCACCTTCGAGATGCCACCTTGGCCAGCAGGATGCCCAGTCAGCCTGGGTAGTGGCCAAATCACAGGCATCGTTTCGCACAGAAGCAAAGGCAGATATCCAGTATCCACATGATTCTTTGACACCCCATGTTGCTGCTTTTTAGAGGTATTTGTGAGATGTCTGACAACAGGAGCAGCCTTTCTTAATTTATGTCTCCAGTAAGTGCACAGGATCATGTTGGTGTGACTGCCAACAAGCTGCACTCCCATATATGCAATGGCAACTGCACTATATTCAGATTCAGCACTGTCATTGGGGGCGAGAAACACCCCCAAATCTAATATTTGGACATTACATAAAATGAGGGAGGTACATAAAAGGTCAGTGAAAGGAAGAGAAAAAAAAAAGGACTAAAATGCTTGCAATCAGGAGACGCATTTAGTGGCACCAGACGAGACACTCAGAAGTTATACCTGCTGTCAAAAGTCTACCACCAGCAACAAAGCTCAAAAGAGAGCTCAGGAAGCAGAGGAGAAGCGGCTACAATTAAAAACGATACCCTTCAGAAATGACAAATCACATCCAAAAAAGGAGGACTGCATAAATCCTGACAAGTTAAATGTTAAACTTCAGGCAGACATGCCAATTTATTGAGGTGCAACTTATTAAAGGAACTCATTAAAGGAATTAAAGTTAATAATAAAACCTTTTTCAAATGTTTCAGGAGCAGGAAGTCTGTCAGAAAGTCAGGGGGGTGAATCACAGATCTAGGGAAGAGAAGTTCTTGATACCAATAAAACTCTCAGAAATGTTGCATGATTTATTTACAACTTACCTCTGCAGTGGCAGTCATGCAGGCTCCCAAACTGAAGCTGAACTCTGGCAGAAATGAATTGAAGAACCTATCTCAAATTGGGTCTATAGAAGAAGTTTTTCCAAAAATCTTGAAAAACTGAAAAGTGCTCTATTAAAAGCTGAAGGCACCAGTTCAACCAAATCGCAAACCATAGTGTGGAAATTACCACTTAAGTCAGCCTCTGTGTGCACATCACTACAAGATTGGAGGTTAGATTGACCTTTGCTTTGAGCCAGTATGGAGGATCTTATGGTTTAAAGACTTATAAGTAAAGGTTTTTTCTTAAAATTATACACTTATATCTAAAGCTTTGTTCCTTTTATGGAAGCTTAGCTTCTGGTGACCTAGATACTCGAGCTACACAAGATTAGACATACTAATATAAGAAATAGATTTTTTTCTTCAGACTCCTTGCTAGAGTTTCCACCTAGCATCTACTGGACTGATCACTTTCACCAGGAAAGAAGCTGTTTGTTTAGGCCACTATCCAGGAGATCAGTCTTACACATTCCTGTTCCCTTTGCACCACTGAGCGCTGTGGTCTTGGAGAGCACAACCACCACACTAGGAGTCACGTTGCTGGGAGCAGAAAGTTTGTGAATGTCACAGCAAAAAATCCACTGCTGAGCAAAGAGACCGCTTTTTACAATGACCTTCCTGGCTCAGAGGAGCCTGGATCCAAGACCACCCATGTTAGAAGGGATAATTCCATTAATTAGCATCCTTAATCCTTTTGAAACAAATTCATCTCTGAAGATGACCAGGAATGTAGTCCTCAAGAGTGGCTTGTATACTGAGATCACCCGGAGTTGCAGAGCTGTCTCAACGACCTCAGATGCTTATGAAGAGGATTCCTCCAGTAGCAGGGAAAAAGTGGTACACCATGTCGTCCCCCAGCTACTGGGCTGCAGGCACCACCACTGACTTCCCAGGCTGCTCCACCAGCACTCAGTCATGGCAGTGAGGAGCTCTCCTGCCCTGCTACCACATCCTTCTCTTGATAGATTTTCACCTTCGGAAGGTTGTTAGTCACAGAACCAAACAGTTCAAAGTCCTGATGCCACTGGTTATAAAAACTCACTTTTCATTTGGAAAAAAAACCCACAAGATAGTTATCTTTGATCTTGTCACTCAGCTTTCTTCACTGTTAGACACTTAATTGCTTTCCATTCCTATATGCAACTGTTCGAAAGGTGGGAGCATCCTCCTCCACAGCACTACTGCACAGCGTCACCTACACAGACAGCACCCTGCCCATTAATTGCAGCTATTGTCACTTAGTGAGAGTGTTGGTAGATCATGCAGCTCTGCTATCACTGCCACATCCTGCAGAGGAGAGCAAGCCTTGCCTGTTTTCTAATACAGTCCCAGATTACTTCTGTTTTAAAGCAATTGATTGTTTCATATCACCTTTGAATGTCATGATTTCTTAGTTGCACATCTACTAATGCTTGCTTCTGTAGAGGGAACATCCAGGGGTCTCATGTAAAAAGGCTGCACTCCAGTGCAAGCCTGGGCCTCACATCACTAATGCTTCAAATTAGCAACTTTATTTTTTCCCCCTCTTTCCCTACTTTTCCTTAGTGCAAGACCTCATATAACTCAGGGCTACTGAGAACAACCCATACGACTTCTTCATGGAAAAAAAAAACAAAAAACAAAAAAAGTTTAGGTTATTTTCTCCCTTACATCAAAACTGTGGACAGTGTACAAGACAACGTGATGACAGGCTCTCCTCCCCAGATGCCTTGGCTGTGTCCACAACAAGAGTGTGCTGAGGATCCCTTTTATATGGCATACCCACATCTCCTTCCTGTGGGGATGGGGGCAGAAATGGGGATCACCAGCTCTCAGACCCATATGAGCAAGTCCTGCCAGGGATATTTGCTGGTAGCAATCTCTGTTCCTTGTTCAGCATCTCATGGGAGGCAGAAACCTTTTTAATTAAGGTTTTGCATCTTCCAGTGAGCATGTTTTTGACATTTATGATGTAGTGTTCCTCCACAGAATGACTTTCCCAGAGCTGTCCAATTGTTATCCCAAATTCTCAAGGCAGTATCTGTTGTGCATTTAAGCATAAGTAAATACATATTCCACTCTGGTAGTGAGCAGAGAAAGCTCTCTACTATTGTCAGTTCAGCTCTGAGGCAGAGTGTGTCATTTATTTCCAGCCTTCAGGAGAGATCAATAGGATCCAGGTGCAAAACATCGGTGTGTTAGGGAAGATGAAGAGTTAAAGAAAGAGAAGTCTAAAATGCTGCAAACCTGTGAAAGCTTTAGTGATGCATTTGATGTCCTCTCTTACAATACTGCACATCATACTGCTGGTTTAGTGCTAGCTGTGTCTTCTCTTGTCCTTCACAAGTATGTTACGAGGACAGCGTTAGACTGTGTTTTAGCAAATATCAACACTGCACAGGTATCACTGGGGTCATCTCTAACCTGTGCTTATCCCATTGCCGATGCTGCTTTCCTAGTGACAAAATTATATACAGTGCATGGGTGCTCAGGTGCATTGAGAGATTCCTTTTACACAGGCAAGGTAGGGTTGCCTTGTCTGTGTGAGGATACTGCCCTAGGAAAGCTCAAACCCTTCATTTTCCCTGTATTCCCCTGTATTATTCCCCTGTATTCACTGAATATTCCCAGAATACTCAGTGATGGCTAACAGCACTGGGCTGGGTTGGGTTTTTTTTCTGGTGTTCCTCCCAGTCACTCCTGTCCACAGCTGTGCAGGGACCCTGCCACCGTTACTGCTTAGCTGGTAGTCATTAAAACATGAGAGCACTTGGTGCAGGTGTGCTGAGGCTTGTGGGCTCCCTTTTAAACTCAGACTAAGCTGCACGATCTCATTACTGTCGTAGCACTCGAGCTTCTCACAGGCTTTGAGGATAGCCCCTTACCTCTTTCCCCACAGCCTGCTGGAGGTGTGTGCTGAAATTTCACAGGCAGCACGGGGGACTTCCTAGACCCAAAGACCCCTCGCCCCCCGAAGTGATCTTGGAAGCAATGTACACCTAGATGATGGATCTTAAAGAATAACAGAAGAATTTGTGGTTACCCTGGAAACTGAAACCAGAGTCTAGTCTGTGTGTTAGAGCTGGGGCTGGGGTTGGACAGGTGAAGGCCAGAGATCTGTCACGAACCAGGCGTTGTCTGTGGATGACCTACAGCAGATAAACGAGAGCTGGTGAGATAATAATACGAATAGGTCACCACAGTTGCTTAATGCAGCCTGTGAAGCTTTTCACCTGACGATGAGTAAGGTGAGGAGAGGGTGGCTACGCTCCCAGAAAGCAGCCAGGGACAGCCTGTAAGCAGGTGGGAGAAGGCTTCCCACCTTTGGGCAGAGCAGAGCCCAGAGCTCCTGGCCTACAGGGACAGCTCCTGAGCCCCATGGCCCTGCACCTGAGAAGGCAAAGCTCTTCAAACACCCATAGGTTTAGGAAATATCTTACTGGTCATCTCTATTCCAGTGAGTTTCTCCTGGGTTCTGCTACTTGAATTGTAGTCCTCGCCATAGCATAGGGAATGAAAACATTCCATTTTCTCACAACATTCAATACTGAAAAGTATAAAGGGAGTCCTCTCTGGTTTGAAGAAGGAAAAAAAAATAACCAACACTGTAAATTCTGTTGATTTCTGCTAATACCGGATTTGTTTTCAGGGACAGAATGCTATAATACAGCACCATTTTGAGCACAACGTCAGAAGAAAGTCTGCATTTGCTTTTTTTCCACCCATTTTTTTGTTTTCTGTATTTTGGCAGGGAATGATCTGCACAGCTTCCAGATCACAAAGCAAGAAGTGGCACTTCAACAAAAGAAGAAAAGTTGGACTGCTCATAGTGTTAAGCAGTTTTAAGTCATAGATTAAATTTGGAGAAAAATGTGAAATAAGGATTACTTTGAATAGCTGTTCACTTTCTTTTTTTCCACTGTGTCAAAAACCCCACTTTTTAACTTCTCATCTGCTTTCTATATTTCCCTCAGGCCAGGTCTAGAATAGGAGAATTTAGGTTCATATTGCTGTATGATACGAAGTGGACTCTGCTCGTATTAGTAAAACTGATGTTTGGAGGAACAGTTTCTTACTACCCACCCAGCACAACATAACCACTAGCAGTAGAAGTGCAGCTTTTCTACAACAAATCCAGCAGTGACGGGGCTTTTGTAGACACAGGTTCATCAGTCAGCCCCTCCTGGCATAGGCTGTTACAGCTACGCTGGAAAATATTGGTACTGTAGACCAGGTTACATTGTTATTTGTCAGTAATTTCTCTCCTATCAATCACAACGGCGTTAAGCAGGAAAGCCTTAAAAAACTGAAGGAACAACAGCCAGAGAACTTAATTTTAATTATAGAAAGGAGAGGAGAGTTTTAATCCTGCCTTAACACGCAGTAGAAATACATCAAATTAAAGGCCAAAAGCAAGAATGTTGATGAGTTTGTTAAACTGCAGCTCCCAATGCGTGTAGAAAGAGGATTTCCACAGGAAGAGAGCGGTTCCCCAAGTACTGTCAGTCTTAGTTATTCTAGGGTACTCAGCTATGGAAATCCAAGTCAGATAGGAATATCCATGTCAGATGGGAACATGTGTAGCAAGTAATTGATTAATCTGTATCACAGCTTCCACTGTATAGCAAATGATTAAACAGATTGATCTGCATGTCGAAGGAACAGCCAGTCTTCTGTTTTCTTGTGATAAACTCTTTCTCCATTGTGCTATCCAAGACATTTCCCTGTATATTCCCTTCATGCTATAAAATAAAGAAAGCAATTTCAATTATTTTTTTGCTGTCTGGAGAGCATTAGCTATGTCATTAATGATCAGAACAAGAGATGTAAAAGTAACATTGATTTGAGTTGAGCATTTATAGAAATTTGTTCAATGAGATCATTAACTGAGTATTTCATTATGGTTTTATTGGGGTTTTTCTGAAGGCCATTGTCTTCCTTGTAAAATATGTGGTGACATTAATTAAAAGTTAAAGCTGAAGTAAAAAATTAATCAAAAATTACTTATGTGCTAGAATGTTTGTCCAAAGCCTGAATTAGATAACAATAGCAGATGCTGGCTTTGCAAATGGAAAGCAGTACAGCTCAATTGACTGTAGAAATAAATGCCAATCAAATCATACACTGAATGCTGTGGCGAGTTAAAGGAATATATAGAAAGGTATATAAAAAATAAATATTACGTACACCTCAGTTGAAGTGATTTTAACAATGATCTTGCCACATTATTTCATTACATATATGTGCACATGTACAGTACATGCTGTATTGCATTAAATCAAAAGGAGGGGGGCTAAAAGAAAAGGAATTTATGATGTAGTTAAGGGACCATGCTGGAGAATATAATGGATTGTTAAAAAAGCAGTAAGAAAGAAGAATAATGTTAGCACACATCCCTGTCTGGCACCATGTCTCCTGGAGACATCTACTTTTCCTCGCTTGCACCTAGCATAGAAGCGTAACTATGAACTTTGAGGTGCTGGAAATAAGACGAGGGAGGGAGCTGGCAGCCGCCAAAGAAAGCAGAGAAAGCAGGTTCTTCCTTCATCTCCAGGATGGAGAAGCCCCAGCAGTGGTACTCACTGCTGGCTAAAAGGAAAAATTGACATTTCATTAAAAAAGACATAGGTTGCCTTGATTTTAACTTTCTAATTTGCCCTTTCAGTAGGCAAATTTCTTTGTTCTCAAGGAAGGTTTCCTTTACCCATAATCACTGCCATCATAAATTCCCAGGAAAAGAGGTTTACTGGTGTCATATCCCATTTGACCTGTGGTGTTTGCTCTGTTGAGACACCAGGGATGGCAAGCTCCTGGAGCTGTGGGACTTTGGGCCTCAAAGGAGAACTTGGTGTGGGAGGCCAGGCCTCTTGTCTGCTGCCCTTAGGGTGGACAAAAGGATTTAGAAGTTATTGGCCTCTTATTCATACCAGGTAAGCTGGAAAAAATCCTAGGACTTTCACTAAATAACTAACACGCTACTTCTTCATTAATTTATAGTGTACATTAAAGTATCTGCAGCTGTTGCACAATGAATTGGAACATATACCACTTTTCTTTTACTGAACCTTACATCAGACTACCAAATACAGATTATTAGAGTAACTATTTAAGATGCAGTCTTCCAGGCCAGCATTTTTACATAAATATATCAAACAATAGGCATATTTCACCAGGATGTCATCTACCTTTGATAGCCTTAGTATATTGTGTGCAGTCCTCCTGCTGGCGGGTTTCTGAGTCTCGTCCTGCCCCAGGGGCAAGTCCACAAGCCTGCTCTGCATCCAAGGGTGGTGCGGGAATGTGTGCATGCCAGATTTTAAGCAAGTCCAGCCAACATCAACATAAACTACAGAGGATAATTGCCTTTAAAAACCTTTATACTGGAAACTAGAACCTAATCACCGTAAGATATGGAAACAAGGCAGTATTCCTAACACTCAGGCACTGTTCATCACTCACACAACTGTAACTGCCTGTCGAACTAACTTTATCCCCTCAAATTTGCAGAAGTACATGAAAAGGTCAAAATAAACATCCAGGAGATATAAAATCCTATTTCCTTTTCAGTTGAACTATCTCCAAAGTACTAAAACATGAACATATGCTACAGTATTACTCACTACATAAAAATACATATGTTAGTAGATATACAGTACAGTTAAAACAGAAAATTATACAATCTACATATACTTATATAAACCTGCAACAACATCATCTATCAACACACTCAGTCAATCAAATCCTATATATAAAAATATTTTCTTATTCTCTACCAGACACTAGACAAAAAGTTACAGAACCTTCAGATGTAGGCATTCCTCTTGAAAATTACTTTAGATTTAAAAGTGACAGGATGTTTTTTAAAAACAAAGTATACAGTGTTGCTACTGCCCATGATTTCAATGAATTCTCATTAGGTGACAGTTTCTAAAGTCTCAGCTCCTGAAACTCCAACTTCAGCTTTTTAAAAACAGGGGGGTTGTCCTCATACTAGGGAGAAACAGTTGATGTCAGTTTTAATACCTAAAAATTCAGTTACCAGAAACAAATAAAAAGAACCTAACTCAATATTTTGAAAATATTGCTCCTTACTCTAACAAGAAAGGTTATCTTTCCTCCACCCAAATCTGCTGATTCTGCTTTTTTTCAGACATATTTCCTTCCAAATTACTGTGGTTTAAAATAAAATCTAAAAAACATCAGAGTATTTTGGCTTCTTTTTTTAAATTATTTATTAGAAAGGAAAGTCAGTTTTCTTAGCCTATCTTTTCCTGGCTAAAAGTTCCTTTAATTTTTAAAAAGCAAAGGAGACTTGAAGGCTCAAGTTTGGTAGACCTTATTGATTTTAAACCCTGAAAGTAAACAAAAAAAAAAAAAAAAAAAATTGTCATTGCCTCAGTCACAGGTAAAATGTTTTCTTTGATTCTACTAGTCTTGAATCTTCCTCACTGATGGCTGAGGTCAGAGCTTTCAGCACAAGAAAAGCACTTGCAGAAGTCTAACACCTTTTACGCATTACTATAAGAAGATGTAACAATTAACAATGACAGAGGTTTATACCTCTCAAATGTCATAGCAGCCTGCAGCCTAAAATGTGGTTCCTTGAAACCCCTCTAATACACCTTATGCCTTAACTAGCTGGTGATTGTACTTATTTATGCAGGACACAGCAACTAAATACTGTGGATTCCTACAATCGAAATGTCTCACCTGACAAACTTTCGGCATTGGCAAGGCAGTAGTTTGCTTTGAGAATTGTGGTGTTTAGTCAAAATACTTTCTTCCATTTCACCAGCTCGAACCTTTCCATTATTTCGTCTCTTCGATGAAATATCTCCTGGTAAGAAGCCCAAAAGCAGCACCCGTGTATAAAAATCAGGTCTTAAACTCCCTACAAAAAAAATGGCAGATACCAATGTTTTTAATTTGGAGTTAGGCAGTGGAGCAAAACTGATATTCAGTTCCTGGTTTAAGCTGGCTCTGTGCAGTGCAATGAATTTCAGCCAGAGTTACATGGATATTTTTTGGCAGCTGATTGAATGGCAGCCCTGCCACTGACCCCCAAGACAGAAGTTCGTTGGGAAATGTAGAAATGGTGGCATGCAGAAGTTCTTTCTGCATGATGGGTGATCTACCTGAGGTTTTCTTAGACTGGTTGACTTACCAGTACCTAAGAGTAGCAGTGATTATAAATCCCGAAAAAAGACAGTGTAATCAGCAGGAACGTGCAATCTGTAGAGGAAGCTTTAGGGGAGCCTAAACTTTCAAATGGATACAGGCATCCAAATTACTATTAACTCTCCAGATTAAATCCACAGTTAATATAAGAAGCTGGGAAAATTCCAACTTTCTAAGAGCATTTAGCCAAATAACGTTATAAACAAAGAACCCAAGTCTGCGTGTCTAACATGAAAGCCTTACATCCATGGTCAGTGGGTAAGTAGCCTGAGCACTTGCAGATCTCATCTTCATTGTACTGAGGGATGTTTGGCACTTCTCTGAAATAAGACGCTTACATTTTTGTTCCTCAGTTTCTGTTATTGAAAAAACCTAAGAGAGGCAGCTGGTTTGTAAATGTTGCCAGTTCTTATCTTTCAGGTTCCTCATTCATGTATTATTTGGTTCCCTTTGACTTTCTTGGGTGATTTTTAGACACTTGAAAGATTTTTAGAAAACTTCAAAAAGAAACCTCAGCAATCTTCTATAATTCTGTTCCTAGGTGTTTTTAAATAATGGATTAATAAAATAAATAAGTAAAAAATTAGAAGAGGGACAAGGAAATACACACAAAGCCTTTTTCCTGCATAATAATGTTCAAATAGCCATAGTGGGTTTGGGTTTTTTTTTAACTAGCTTAGGCAGGATTACTACTTAGTTAATTACTTTTTTTACACTGGAACATGATTTAATAAGTCAACACTCGCCTTTGTCTGACCTTCTAAAGCCTACAGTTTACTGTTCATGATGATGAGAAATAGCTTGGGTATTCTTTGCTGCACAGGTCTGTATCTTCTTGGACACCACAAACAATGCAAATATTTTCCATTTATATGACCAATCATTTTTCCGACATACTGAAGTGTTTGAATTTCCAGGGTCAGAAAATGATTAATCTTATTAAATTTTTGACACAAAGAACTAAGCAAAACATCTTTTGATATTATTAAGAAAAGATAAAAGTATGAATTCTTATCTTTGTAATGCTTTAGCTGCATGACTTCGGGGTTCTTAGGCTATCATAATATAATGTTTATTAGAAGCCAAAAGAAAGACTTCTCTCTTAAAGAAATATCAGAATGTTATACAGAAGACAATCTGATAGATACATCCTATTCAAAAAGAAACCACTGTGTTTGCAAGATGCTAGGAGTATTAAGCAAAAAAAAATGTTTGAAAACAGTCAAATGAGAAACTTCTTTCTGGGCAGGACACTCACAGTGCCCAACATGCTAACAATAAAGATTTTCAGTGGAATGTATAACAAATCTGGGGGACTTTTATTGAAAAACGGCCATGGCCAGCCATATTTTGGTTTTGGCTAAGCCTCAGTCACCGTGTTTTGATTTAGAAGGAGAAAACCCAAACCACCTGTGGTTTTCATTTTTAATTCATGGCCCATAGGAATACAGACTTTACACTTTCCAATTTTTCCTACCCATGTGCAGCCTGTTAATCAGAAAAATAATATTTTAAAGCTATATATATCCATGTGTCCAATTTTAAAGAGACCAAACTGAAAATATACAGAAGCCATCATCAGTATTGCCCGTGAGCACACAGGATGGATCTTGCAAAATACAAACCACCAATCTGGGTGTCAGAGGTTGCCCTTTCTGCACAGAGCACACCTGCTGCAGTGCAAGCACTCTCCAACTTAAGGTTATATGCATTTTCTTTTCTTAATGAATAGTGATGGAGATAAGTGAAATAACAGCAGATCTAATGTGACCAGGAGAGAAACTTCTAGGTAACGCCCATTGTCTTCAAGTGCATCGAGTGGTTTTGAAAAGGTTATGGTCAATAAACCTCCTTATTCAGCAAGGATCCAAGTAACAAGCTGCAGGAAATGGGACGGTACGCTAGAAAAGTGAAGGCAGAATAATAAAAATAAATAAATAAATAAATAAATACACACACAATGTCCAGAGGTGGCAGGGGTGAGATTTTAAGTGAAATGAGACCACAAACAGTCTGAAACCTGGTAGTTCTGGTGCGGGACATTCACTTCACAGTTGTGCCTTATGTGGTTATCCTTACAAAGATGCACCAAAACAGAAGTATCAGCCAAACTCTTCCCCTATTTTATTTTAAAGGAAAAAGTGCATTTTATGTGCTAATCTACCACAGCAGACTTTCAAAGCCTCCATCCTTTGTCATGCAATTAAATGCTGACATGCATTTCTTTTGTCTTAACCCACATCTAACTGGTTCTCCAGCTGGCAGATGTTACTGGCAGCTCTCTTTGAGAAGATACACCGGGTAAAATCCAGATCCCTTTGAAGACAGTGGGAGCTTTGCCATGGACTTCAGTAGGACCATATTTCACATCCTTCCAATTGATAAGGGTAGCAAACCAATAGAAATAATTTACTTTAAAAATCTCTATCAAAACCAAGGTACTCCCTCTCTTAGATAATCTAGGCTTCACCTTCTTTGCTATAGTATCCCATTGCAAGCAGGTTGGTTTATAAGTTTAAATAGATGTATAGATGCACACACACATATGAATATAAAATATGCATAAATACAGTTTGTATTAAACATCTTTCAAATACTAAATACATGTAATAGAGATCTAGTTATGTAGACTGTTACCTTTCCTTTAACAGTTAAACTATTTCTATAATAAATGGTCATTTTCCCCAAGGAAATTCAGAATATGATAGTTAAAAAGATAATACGTAAATGTCTATATAACCATTAAATATATATAAGTGAAAAACCCTGAATCTCTTTCATTCTCTCTCATATACATATCAATATATTCATACAACAGTAAAATACAAAAAAAAAACCCAAACAAACAAACAAAAAAACCACTAAATAAGGCAACTTCTCTGGAAAAGTTTTAATGAAGCAGAGAGACCACAGTGGCATCCAGTGACTTTATGAACAATTCTGTGGTCAGAGGCTTCATCATACAAACTAGTCATGACAAAATCACAGCTTAAGGCCCCAGCAAAAGCACCATAAATTCCAGGGAGACTCATTGCATTCACGTTTGTAGGTGCAGATCCTTTGTTTTAACAAATTACAACAGCCTTCAGTGAAGTCTCTGTGATTTGCCTCTCAGTGGCATTTTTCTAAAATCCTCCCAGAAACAAATGAAAGAACCAAACCCATACTTAATATTTAGATATTTTGCTACTCTCCCTGGATTATTCCTCCATTCTTCAAGTGAGTGTATATCCATTTAATTTTTATAGTGATTTTGCTCGAAGTGATGTAACAGGATGGGGTTCCTTGCATGCAGGTACTTTTTTTCATTTTTTTTCAATTGTCTTACTGATCTGTCAGCTTCAAAATAGAAATGACAAAATCCACTGACATCACAACCTAACAACTGCTTCTCCAAAAGTGCCTGAGAAATAAGAGATGACTGAGCCCAGCATTGTTGCAAGACTGGAAAATATTATCTAAGCCTTGTAAGTGAGGAAGCTAAAGCACAAAATACTCGACAAGTGAAGCACTTGTCAAGAATATCCAGCAGTGCCACAACAGAACTGAAACTAGGTCCAGGATCCCCATTTTTCAGGGATGAAATGGCTTGGCATAGAAGTTAGTCACAGGTTTTACTGGACCTGAAGCCCACCAGCTCCCCGCAGGCACCATTCAGCTGATGACCCAGTTCACATTAAAGCAAATATTCTAGTTAAAGGGAATGTGTTTAAATGCCATGCGGGATCACCTTCCACAGTAAACTAGGTCCACCAAAAGCTGAGTTTCAATTACCTGTATGTGTTCTGTTTCTTATTTGCGTCTGTAGAAAAGAAAACACAGAAGTGAAAGTCAAACCAATTTTTGGCTAATGAATAGCCCAGCTCCTACATTCAGGGTGCCTTCCTGGATGGATGCTGCCAAAAAGGCCTGGGGTGGGGTGAGAAAACAGTGCAGGTTATCAGGGGAGAAGAATATTGAAGCTGGTTTGATCCAATGCAAGAAAATAATATTTAAAAGCTGTTTCTACAGACAAGAAGAAACTAACACATATACAGGGATAAATTTATAAAACTGAAAAAATTTTACAAGCATGCTTATACCGTATAACTGAAATTCTCCATCATTTTTATCGTGCTGACTTGCTTACATTCACGTGGTTTTAGTCTCACAGATGTTCTGGAGGATAGGACATGTAATATGGCTCCATAGTTTTCTAACCACAGAATATCCAAAATATATAACCAGGAAATCACTTGCAGTCTGTGTGGGGTTTGGCAGATGGTATTTCTAAAAATGCAAATATCCAATATGGAGGTAGTGGAGAAGACGGATTTCACAAGGGAACAGTGTAACTCTTTATATGGAGTGTAAACTTTACACAGTATTCCAATATAGAACTGGTGAGTACTGTTAAAAAAGTTTCCAATGAATATTCATCTCAGTTTATAAACATATTCTCTTCAAGTGTTTCAATGCCCTCTTTGTGTTTGCTTACTGTGCATGTTCTAGCTATTGCATTTACTGGCAAGAACGTTCATAGGAACAGCAAATTTTAAGCAAGTATTGGAGAATATATATTTGGGAAACAAATTTTTAATTTGGAAATACAGGTGCTGGCACCAGGAATTTGTTCCAAACAGGTATCCTCATCCATTCAAGAAAGTAATATATGTGATCTGCAAGATCAAAACTAGCATAGATTGAATTTGGGTTGTTGGATGCTTGCAACCACATACACTAGCAGTGCACAATTTTGAATTTTGGTCAGATGAGATAAAATTGGAAAGCAGTGCATTTTCCTGCTAAGGAACTTGTGTGTAATGGAGGGAAATTAGGAAGGAGGATGGTGTGAGATACTGGATGAGCTGTATTCTAATTTCTATTTAGATACCAGTTTGCCTGACACAGTTATGAAAAGGGTACAGAGAAGAAGGGATGTCTCAGCTGAGAAGCACCCTCCCCATCAGCCTGCTTAGGCTCTGACCAAGTTTTTTCAGCTATGAGAGCTGCACCGAGCATCCCTCCCTTTGCTCAGGAGCACCATTTCAGGATAGAGCAGGAAGGAAGCCCATTAGGAAGACCATTTCCTACTGCTGAGGCAATGGGCTGTGCCCCTGAAAAGCCACCGCCTGGGAGTCAAAATGGGATGGGGCACACTGGCCACCACTAGAAACATGAAGGATCTGCTTCTAGTTTTTTGTGGTTGATTGGAAAGATCCTGAGATGAGCAGAACGACTCTCAGTTCCTTGTAGCTGAAGGCATCTCTACCACTGATCTTCCTCACCGGACAAGCCACGTAACTTCTAGTTCTGAGGGCTTTCAAAGCGAAATGGTAAACGTGAAACGTGAATACATGAAATATATGAAATATGAAAATTATTTGAGCCAAGGTTTGCTCAAATGAGACACGAATGACATGAAATCCTCGGTAATGATGGTTTAGGTTTAGATAACAGAGTAAGCACAGAAAAGACCAGGCAGCTTTCATATGATGGAAGATTTCATTTTAAGTTGCACAGCTGCAGTCACTATCTTAATATACCATAAAATATATAAATTCATATTCCTAAGTGATGCAAGCAATTACTGCTCCATCAAGCCGATTTACAGTGGAACTGAAATGCATCATTCGCCTGGCAACTCTACTGTAAACAGACTGGATTCTCTATTAATATAGACTAGTACTTTTATAACCTATAAATATATTTACTAGAAAAAATTAGAACACGAAGGAGACAGAAATGCGTGTCCTCACATAAAATTGTTGTAAAGTTTAATAGAAATAAAATTTTCTCTATAAGCTTTTTTTACACACATGTCATGGCTTAAATTTATGCATGTGTATACACATCTCAGGCACACTACTCCATAAAATGTTTTAATCTCCCGATGGTGAGAATGACAAACTTGATGAAGCTGTGCAGCATTTTAGGGTAGCAGGTTAAATTTAATGTCTGTTTCTTCTTTTTCTTTTTAGCTTTAAATTTTTCATGGCTTTCCAATTCATATTTTGTCAAAGAAAGATCATAGAACAGAGGAAAAAAGTCATCTAGTCTGAATTGCTGAATTTACTAAAGGGTCAGTTTCCTTCCAAGCTGTATCAGGCTCAGACAGCTTTCTGGCAATTTCTGTTCAGCTGTGAACAGCCAAGATCACGTGAGATGATCCAAAAGATTCCTAAAATATTAGATATGCCTGTATATATATATATTTCAGACTAAATATTTTCATGAATGTAATCACATGAAAGAAAAAAATCCCTAACATATGAAACCCCAGCTTTACACACTTTAGACTCTACTTATGAACCAATAAGCTATATAAATTGGATTGTCTCTTTCTTAGTGGCTTACGTGGGCTTGCTCCACAAAAGTAAGTTTCAGCTGCAGTGAGACTACATCCCACATTACAGCAGTAATGTTTCACCACTTTGAAAGCACCACACGGTCTGTTATGATGAGAAGCCATCTTCTCTGGTTAGAGAGCCTGATCCATGGCCACTTAGGTTTCTCAAGTTGAGGTCTCTAGGCTAATTCCTTTGCCATTTGTAGTTTGTACAGAAGTTGTTGCTTCTTCAGAAAGTATAACAAAATATCAATACAAATTTCTGTGCATCTCTAATTAAACATTTCCTTTCTAAAATCTTCTCACCAAAACTTGTATGATTTTTTTCTTTATTTTGCATTCTAATTATTAGTATGTGACTGAACAAAAGTCTTATCCTGTATTTGTGTATATTGGTAGTAAAATTTTGGAGCAAAACATCATACTTAACCTTCATTCATAAATTCCTTCATTCGTTGTCATAAATCAGTGGCTATTTTTAAGGATAAACATGAAGAAAGTAATTAATTAATTCTTGAACCCATGATTACAAGTTACTATATTTCCAAGCACTAATTTCCAGTGACGCACTATTGAGTTTTGCACCAGCAACACCCGAAGAAATTTCTAACTTGATGTACCCCATGGCCTGAGTTCCCAGATTTCACACTTAACACCCTATTTCTGGCCCCAGTTAAGTCAGCAAGACTCGTGAGCATCCACGGCAATGAACCACTGCTGTAACTGCTCAAGAGCTCCCAAACTCTAAGCGCTCTTTGTCCTCTACAGCAGTCAGAATGCAGGTTGACTGAGACACAAAGATGTAATACCACATCACAGACCTGAGACACACTCAGATAATGTAGGAGTATCATTATTCTTGTTTTTGAAATGCATTATGTGAAGGAAGAACAGGTGCAAAACCGAAATAATTTGGGGTCATAGAGTTCACCTCTGTGAAAGGGAATAAATTATCATTAGCTTTTCAGTCAGAGAGATGAATATCTGTGACACCGAGCACAGTTTAAAATTTTCAGCTGTGCCTCACATCACAGTATTGGAATTGGAACTAAACTTTTAGTACTTTTTCCCAAGAAATTTTAAAGGAAGAAGGGCTGATCAATGTCAGAAGTTGAATAATCAGTACAGGTCTGACTCACGTGCTGTTAATGCAGTAAACAAGGGTAGTAAACAGTTACGTATACTCTATCAGACATGATTCTCATATGACATTTTTACTCCCAAATAACACAGCTAGACTTCTGTGAAAATACCCTTTTTATACTGCAACTAACAGTGTAATCCAAATGATTAAATTTAGATTCAAATGCTTTCTCTCCAGATTTACACAATTACAACATAAATCAGTATCTTACACTAGTTTTCAGTGTATTAAAGGCAGAATACGTTTTCTTTCATAATTTTGCAAGGAAGCGATTCTGTTTTCCCATTCACAAAGCGCAAAAAGCCACAGCGGGTTTCATTCTAAAATGGATGAAGATGAGCCAAACGCTAAACGGCACCGAAGGCCTGTTCCTCCTGCAGTCAATGGCAAAGCACCGGGCAGGAGCACAGCCGTACTCCAGAAAAACACATCTCTCCTGCTTTTCCCCAGCGGCAGAGGCCTGGGTACAAGCAACTGTGACATGGCAGAAAATATACAAAGTCCTTAAAAAATGTAAGCACAACCTAGAACCAGAGCATGCCACTTTTCACAGATACAAGAACATACCCCATTCCTGTTTTCTTCCTGCGGGAGGTCAGTGTTTATACCATGGATGGGCCTCCCAGAGGGAGAACATTTTTGTGGTTTCTCTTCTTCCAGTTGCTAATCTGCACGTTCATTTGTCTCCGCTTGAAGAACGATTTATCTGAACTTTTCCAGCACTACTGGCATTAGACCCAGACATTTTCATACATTCATGCCAGTTCACCATCGCCCCTCTGTTGCAGGCACAGGATGGAAATATTACCTTCCCCCTGATTTGCCTTTCCTGCCGTACCAGGCCGTGACTACCTCCAGTCCTGCCCCAGCCACTGGACTGGCTTGTGGGAGCAAGGTCTGAAATTACAGCAGCCTTGTCGGTGGAGGTGTGCCCTGCTCAGGTCCCGAGGCTGAAGGCCAGCTTTCCCAACCGCTGCCTTGCTGCTTGCTTCTGGCAAAGTCCCTGGGCCTCCTCATGACCCCCAGTGTGGCTGTGTGGGCACCAAATAAGATTGCCCTCCTGCAGCATCATGCTAAAAAGCATCGTGCCACACAGCATCATGTGTCTACAAATGCTCTTACACTATAAAAAAATAATATATATATATAATAAAAAAAATAAAGCCCTTTAGTTATCCCTGGCAATAAGCTGGAGAAGAAATATAGCACACGGTGCCTCATCATTTTATTCTGCAGTTGTTAAGCTCAGCACAGTTTTGTCTTTCTCTTGTGTCAGGAAAATAGCAAGAGGATAATAAACAGCAGAGTTCTCTTTTAGGGATTTTTCCAGGCTACTTCCTAGTGGCATTCAATATACATTATTCCATGCAGTGCATTTTACCCCAACTTTAACCAGGCTGCAGAACGAAAGGAAGGAAAGATCAGGATGGTTTCTCCTACAAATTTGCAGGAGCTTGAAGGAAGGACAAAAAGAGCAAGACCTCATTTGCACTTTTCTCTCCAAACATCCTCGAATTTTAGCTCTTTTTAGTGGAGCTAACTAGTGTTGGATGCAAAACTGCCCCAAGCCCCCAAGCAGTCTGTTCAGGTCTTTTCCTTTTGAGACTTCCCCAAGAGGGGAAAAAAACAAACAAAAAACCCCAAAAGAACCCAAAACCCAACAAAACCAAAAAAAAAAAAAAAAAAAAAGGAAAAAAGAAAGAAGTGCATTAACTTCTCAGCCTGGCTGTGCCCTGGTTTCTGAGCACCCCTCTGCAGCTGATCTATCACAAGTAGCAACTGCCACTCACTCCCTGGCCACGCTGGAGACAGCAAGCTGCCTCTCCTGGTCTCCAGCTGCACAGCCAGGAGCCTGATGGCACACACAGGCTTTTCCAAAGGACCCTGCAGCCAAGAAGCTACCCTCAGAACATCTAAGACCGAAACACGTGGCTTTTACCCCTATCCAGGGAGAGCCGAGGCCGTCAGCAAAAACAAAAACTTGAGCAGTGCGGTGCCTCGCTGCCTCTCTCCCTTAGCCCTGTGGTTTGTGGGGAGATCAGGACTGAGCATTTCCTAGTTTTCTCATGTTTGTTTGGGGTTTTGTTCTCCCACATCCCAGGAGGTACGAGTTGAAGAAGGTATTGTGAGAGACCGCAGCCAAAACTCCATCTTGATAACATTTTTATAGGGGTGAAACTACAAAGAGCAACTCGACAGCTGCCAGCAGGGCTGTGTTGGTGTGAAAGGATCGCCAGAAGCAGGTTAGTAACATTCACTCTGAAAATGTGATAGATCACTTCTGGTTTTTTTCCTACAACTCTGCCCTGGTCCAAACTCAGGCTCAGGGAGAAATGACTTTAACGAGGGCCAAGTTCAGTCTCCAGAGGCAGCTGTGCTTATTTCCACTAAAACACCAATTCACATACCGAGCCCACAGCAAAGCTGGAGGCTTGTGCATGGCATGTTGCCCCAGTCTTTGGTTTGCATAAAAATGACAGAAGCGGACATTGGTCATTTTTTGAATTCCATCCAAAAGGCAAGTCATTTCACTTATGCATGTGCCAAAAACCAGAGGCAGTTAACTGATCGCTTTGCGCTTACAAAATACAGCATGCTGCTAATGAAGGTCACATTACCTGTGTTTTATAAGGAGCTGAAGGCTCTTCCAGACAGGTAAAGGGCTAAACAACTCTTCATCTTCAAATATACTGGCTCACTGGACATGTCTTTCTGAATAACATTTACACTAAGAGAAAGCAGGATTAGCACCACTAAAGTTAAGGATACTAAAATGACGTGCAACCATATATGCCCTTTGGTTGACATGCTGATATGGCCTGATCGCAGGTACCCTATATAACTTGCGTAAGAGTACATTCACGTAATTTACTTAATTTAACATCTGCTTTGCATATTCAAATATCTACTAAAGAATTTGCCTCTGAGTAGGGTTTTTAGAAAAAAAAATAGTATACAATCTGGAAAATATATTAAGACCTTTTTCTTAATTCTTTAAGTTCCCTGCTGCTTACAGGAATTAAGTATGGAAACAACATCTGTGTAATATTGTGAAGGATTTCAAAAGGGCTCCTCAAAAAGGGCTGACACAATCTTACTCCTTTTAGAAGAGGATATGAAATGAATTGCTTACTTTGGCTGTTACATGCGCTCCCTTCCCCCCAGCAGCAGAGCCAAGAACTAGTGGCACGTCTGAGAAATTTTTTTATGGGGAGCCCTTCAAATATTTTTGACTGTTTGCAATAAGACCTAAGAGAGGTCCCCTCCCATAAACATAACAAAGGAAACCACTACACTAAAGCTCCACTTAAGTAAATGAATAATAGATTAATAGAACCTTATGATTAATTATTTACGTCATGACTTTGCATACGACCCTGACAGCTGAAAAGGGTAAATGAGTAAAATACATGTAAGAAGTTTGAAAAAATCACAGACATTTGTTAAACCTTAATTAGTTATACAAAAATAATGTTATCCAATCTAGTAGGTATCAGGCATAAATTGGTATCAGCAAGCCTAAAGAAATGTCATTTGACAGTAGGCAACACCTCCATCAATGAAAAAATAAATGGATGCTGCCTCCCCCCCTTCCTGCGTGACAGTGAAGAGTTATTAGCCAGAACTGATCATCTGCCCAGGGTCCTGTAACACTGCTCTTGCGAAGGTAGACACCCCCACTTTGACACATAAACCCACATGTTTCCAAAGTCATTAGTTAGTCTTAATGTCAGTATAAAGCTTGATTTGAGTGTTAAAGATCACCTTAATGATACTTTCAGAACTTGCCTGGGCCTAATTATGTTTATTTTCTATTGACTCTGAGGTTACTCATGTGTGAACATGCAAAAATAGCATCTTTCTCCTACTTTTCAGAAATATTTCTGCTGATTTGAAGTGCGGAGTTTGCCTTGAAAAGGTGGGTTTTTTCAATTGAAAGACCACAGGCTGATTTGGGACGAAGCTACACGCTACATGGAGCCTCTGCCTTCCTTAGGAAAGCTAACTGTGAAGTTCCCGTTGACTTGTAACTAGAGTAACAGAACAAAGTGCTCTCTTATAAGAAAAGGAAGTTTCAAATGCTGTGTATCTAAGATAGGATCACTAAACACGATCACCTAATGTATGTCTCTCTCTTCCTTCCCACTGCAGACATGCCCATCTATGGGGCTTGCTACTCTCACAGCTCCTTTGTATCACAAATGAGCCTTGCTGCACCAATGCCTTACTGAACTGTCATCTCCTAGCAAGGGTAAATAGATGTTTTAGGACAGACAGTCTCACAAAGGGGACACCAGCATTCTATAGACTCAGACATAAGAGCAGCTTCTGCGAACTACGATATACAATATCACTTTGTCAGGTAGCTACTTATAAACACATATTCTACTTATCAGAAAATTGCTGTGATGGCAGATCCACTGGGACGCTGTTGCATTTAGTTGAACCAAGCTGTCTCATATAGTTCTTTAAATAAAAATTTGTTTTTTCCAAAAATGGGGAAAAATAAATAGAGTTCTGTTGTAAAAATGCAGATTCAAAATTTTTAGGTAATTTGACCAGCTGTACTTGAAATAAAATAAACGTGAATCATGTTGCAAAAGCAAATAAAATGCAGACCTAGATCCCAGCTTAGGACAGCTCTAGCCTGCACTCTGAAGAGATTTTTTTGTTCTCCCTGAGGACAAGGGAGGTGTCGGGGTTTAACCCCAGCCGGCAACAATGCATGGTGCAGCCGCTCACTCCTCCCCCCCGATGGGATGGGGGAGAGAATCCGAGGAGTAAAAGTGAGAAAACTCGTGGGTGGAGACAAAGACAGTTCAATAAGAACAGCAAAAGCCAGACACTCAACAAAGCAAAGCAAGGAATTCATTCACCACTTCCCATGGGCAGGCAGCCGCTCAGCCATCTGCAGGAAAGCCGGGCTCCATCACACCGAACGGTGACTTGGGAAGACATAACGCCGTCACCCAGAACATCTCCCGCTTCCCGCTTCCTCCTTCCCCAGCTTTACATGCTGAGCGTGACGTCATACGGTATGGAATGTCCCTTGGGTCAGTGGGGTCAGCTGTCCCGGCTCTGTCCCCTCTCAGCTCAGCTCCTTGTGCCCCCCAGCCACCTCTCTGGTTGGATGGGGTGGGAAGCAGAGAAGCCCTTGGCTCTGGGCAAGCGCTGCTCAGTAATAACGAAAGATCCCTGAGTTATCAGCGCTGTTTCCAGCACAAATCCAAAACACGGCCCATATTAACTCCCCCCCAGCCAACACCAGCACAGGTGGGAAGATCTGGAGCAGGATAGATAACAGCATCCTTTCCAGGAGCATGCAATCAGCTGTGGCATGGCTCCTGCCCCTCTGCCCCACTGCCAGGGACCAGCCCCTACCTCCCACCAGGCATTGCTTGGAATGCTGGAACAACCATGGTGGTGAGGCTCCCCGCTCTTGGTAAGACAAGTTGCTAAGCCTTGATTCTCCTTGCGTCTCCTTCAGCACCCAGCACTGGTGCCTGGTACTGGCCCTTAACTCGCCGGTTTGGCAGGAACAACAGAGTTCGCTGAAGAGATTATTTGTAGCAAGACTGTTTCCATGCATCGAGCCAGAATCCAACATTGTTCTTTCAAAATAATGCTGTCTAGTAAAATCAACCAGCTGAAAGGCATTCTGCACAGTATCAAAAATGTAAATAGAATGGACAGTTGGCCAGTTACTATGCGTTCGTATGAATATGTAGTCATTGGGCAAATCCAAAACAGACATGTAGTTTAGAAAATAAGACAGATGCAAGTAAAAATGAATTGCATTAAAATAATTGTTCTGTATATGTACGGTGCTATTGTTTTACTGTCTAACAGGAACTGATCAGGAAAGAGAAGGTGCCTGTATTCTCATAATGGTGTTTTAAAACTCTGGGCTTACTCTCATGCATTTCGTATTCATAGGAAGAGTCCCAGCTGAAGCTATCAAGACTAAGTCCTCCAGGATCAAGCCCTCAATTTGTGCATTAACAGAGTCCTTTAGCCCTCAGCATATTTAATCTTCCATACCTAAACATTTCCCAATAGTATCACAAATACTTTATGAAAAATAAATATTTAGAAAAGGTAATGTATGTTAATGTAGAACCTATTTAACATTGATTCTTTCTTCTCATTATAACTCATCTAATGCCATGGGCTGATTAGATCAGCCCGCATGCACATCAACAAGGCTTGCAATCATCCAATTTATCCTCGGGGTACTAACTTCTAAAATTGTAATACTTGGGAATTACTGAATTTAAATAAAATGCTTTCAATTTTCCAGTCAGCATTCAATCCTTCATTTCAAAAGATAAAAGAAGTCTGAATACTAAAAACAATAATAATAATAATCATAATAGTGACAGCAGTATGATCAGAGGACTTTTTCTTCACTTGCACCAAGGGCTTAAGAAGCAGCAGCCAAATCAGGCAGGAGAGCAGGGGAGGGCAGCGGCTGTGCATTTTATCCGCTGAGCCTTTTACGAGGATCACGGTGCAGTGCCGTAAGCTGCATCCGTAGCGCGGATGTGTGCCCAGACACATGATTGCAATCAGGTAGTTGGGATAACTTTTTCTATCAGCAGCATGTGGAAGACTGGCCAAGGCAACACTTGGGCCCCGAATCGCTGCGAGCATTTGATCCGCCTTGCAAGGCTCCCCTTGCGAGAGAGCAGACCTGTGCCCAGCAGCTCGGCAGGGCTGCCGGGAGCCAGCCCAGCCTTGGCAGCAAGAGCTGCCACGTCACTCGAGCGATGCCCGGCGCCTTGCCGGGAGGCTGCGGTGCCTTCCTGCCTTGCAGCTGCAGGCAGCTTCAGCAGATGGGCAGTCCTGGGGGTGGCTGCAGTCTGGAGGTGGCTGACCCACACCCTGTCCCTGCTGCAGCTCACGCCAGGCTGGGCGAGGCTGGAAGTTGGCATCGCTCCCCCAAAACAACGATGCCTTTGGTTGCGAAGGAGAGGAAGCGAAGGGTCGTGTAATGTGGAAAACCCTCAGCCAGGGCCCTGAGGCAAAGCATCTTGGAGTCAGACGCCCGGATAAAAAAAGCCAAAGAAGCCTCTGAGCCCAGAAAAGAATTCAATGGATTTACTGGGTCCAGAGAAAAGCCAAGCAGAAAGAAACAAGGGGAAAAATATATTGTCTTGGTCTCTTCAGCTCACTGCTATTCAAGAGAGAAGAAATATGCATTACATTGAACTGGGATAGGATATTTCTGAGTGTGTGAAAGGAAAAAAAATATATTATTTGTGCTTGGTTTATGCTGTTCAATAAACCAGTCTGGGAAAGGGATAGCCGTATAGATTTCTGTATACTCACAGGGAGCAGAGGAAAGCAATCCGGGGCAGTGGGCACGCTGTTTCAGGCACCCCTTGCAGGCTGGTGCTGGAGGAAGAGTTCTTTCAGATTAATCTGTCAGTGGCCATTTTCTGACAGGCAGCGTTTGGGCGAAGACTGTCTGTACAGTGACCACGTTATTCAGGAGCCACAGGGCTGCCCAAATCCTGATTATGGCTGCAGCGTTGCACGTGCCAATATGTGCAATTTAAATAGCTTTTCTGTTTCTCCTATAATCTCTGTGTTTCCCGAGTATCAATAAACCACCTATGATCCACACTTCTTAAAAGATTCACCTTTGCAATGAGTGCTTGTATGCAGGCATTCTCTTTATTTGTATTTGTATTCAACTTCCACTTTTTTAATACTCTAAGTCTGCTTATCTGTAGGAGACACTTTAATAATCTGATGTGAATAATATTGATATCTAAGGAGGAACGGAAATTCACGATGCCTATTCTGTTATTCGAAAGGAGGTGCTGAGACTGTGCATTTCTGCTCGTATGATAATTCATTTGTTGGAAGAACAGTACAATATAGGCCTCCATTTCTGTTTAAATATCAGTTGAAGATAGAAAAAGATTAACAAAGGCAGACAGACTTGCCACTAATTTATCAGAAAGTGTCATAAACAGAGCTTTGAAAAACACTAGAAATTGCTCTGTGGCTCTCAGTACTAGATCTCCCAGGAAAATTTCCTTCCATTCACTCCTCTGGAACCTTTTCTTCCTTTGTTTGGATTTCCCCTCCAGAATATGCATGGCTTCGTCATTTCTGCTGTGCTACACCAGCCCAAACATTTACCAGTGTAAAAAGCTGTTTGTGTGTCTTGGGATATCTCTTTCTTGCCCTTTTTGGACTGTTCCTTTTTTAAAGTATGGGCAGAGACCTCTTTTGGAAGAAATGCACGTCCACACATCTTTGTATATTCCAGACACATTTGTTTGCAGCAATTTGCTGACATGCTGCATGGTCACATACTTATTTCTTCGTTTTCAACTTTATTTAATGCATTTCTATAAGAATGAATATCTGGACCATGAACTCTCCTTTATCAAAGTATATATTTGTAGGCTGTGATATCTCTGAGTACACAGATACCTGATTAGGTAACGTGTTTGCATTTGGGCTATTTGTGTAGCTGTTGAGCAGCAAGAGCCACTGAAGCACGGTAACAGAGTGCCAAATTTGCTGAAGTCTGAGAACCATTTATGGCTTCAGATAGCAGCGCTTTGCTTCCTGCTTGTGTGCAGAGCAGATAAATAAGTTATTGTGGTGTTCTCCGTCACCAGTCAAACAGAAATTATTTTGCCATTACATGGTTTTAGCAAGAGGATGTATGCATCAGGACTGCCTTACTAACCTAAATGAGAATGCCGGGTGTGAATAACTCTTGAATCTGATCCTCCTCTGCTTTTCCTCTAGTCTGTGTACTTAGACCTACGAAAAATGGATATAAAATGGTTCATACCACTCTGCACATAATACGCCAAGTCACATGTACATAGCAGGGGAAATGGGTAACTCTGGAGGCATGCTTGCCTTTACCTGTGTGATTGACACATAATAAACACTGGTTTTGAAGAGGTTCAGTTATTTTTTTGTTGTTGCTTAAATTTTTTCCTTAAATCCTAAAACAACTTTAAATTTTAAAATATCTTTTGCTTTCTTCACTGAAAATCAACGATGTAGGAAAAAAACTTCAGCAATAATATTTTCTCCCATGTCATGCTCCTCATGAACTTTCCCCATTCCTATTCACTCCACCTCAAAGGAATAACTTCCTGATAAAAAAATGGTTTCATTTTGGCTAGAAAAAGATAGAACATGCTTTTACTTAAGGAAGTGCTATTAAAAATGTGCACAGGGTAATATAGAACAATTAGAAAAATATGTTGGGGGTTTTTTTAATAGTTGCCTGAAAAGCCATCAGAGGACTTTTGCATCAGGTCTATCTTCCCCTGCAGGTGGTCTCTTTCTATTCTTGTTCCCTTCTTGTGTCTACTCACTCCTATGGCTCTTTCTTTTCCTCAAAAAGCAGTTTCCTACTTTTTGCTATTTCACCCTCTACCTTAATTGCCTCTACATTTACATCCAGAAAAAGAATGGATATTTTTCTTTGATCTATTTGTGTCTGCCAGCATGGAGTCTTGTTTCTAACACTTTGCCGGTGTCGAGGTTTAACCCCAGCCGGCAACAATGCATGGTGCAGCCGCTCACTCCTCCCCCCCGGTGGGATGGGGGAGAGAATCCGAGGAGTAAAAGTGAGAAAACTCGTGGGTGGAGACAAAGACAGTTCAATAAGAACAGCAAAAGCCAGACACTCAACAAAGCAAAGCAAGGAATTCATTCACCACTTCCCATGGGCAGGCAGCCGCTCAGCCATCTGCAGGAAAGCCGGGCTCCATCACACCGAACGGTGACTTGGGAAGACATAACGCCGTCACCCAGAACATCTCCCGCTTCCCGCTTCCTCCTTCCCCAGCTTTACATGCTGAGCGTGACGTCATACGGTATGGAATGTCCCTTGGGTCAGTGGGGTCAGCTGTCCCGGCTCTGTCCCCTCTCAGCTCAGCTCCTTGTGCCCCCCAGCCACCTCTCTGGTTGGATGGGGTGGGAAGCAGAGAAGCCCTTGGCTCTGGGCAAGCGCTGCTCAGTAATAACGAAAGATCCCTGAGTTATCAGCGCTGTTTCCAGCACAAATCCAAAACACGGCCCATACTCGCTACTGCGAAGAAAATTAACTCCCCCCCAGCCAACACCAGCATGCACCCCATCACATCATTGTTACGCCTCATCCTTGTCTCTGCTTCTCTACTTTCTGATCCTACTGCTTCTGTTACCGCTGTCTCCACACGTACCGAAATGTCAAGGTTTCGGTAGAACGTGAGCCCTGCCTCACGTGTTTACCCCCACCAGGTTTTCAGCCTGGAATCCCTATGCTAATCTGCACTATTGTAAAACTACCGGCATGCTGATGGCTTTCTTAATGACTTCAGCTCCATTTTGATTTATTTTCTGAAGTCTGAACTCCTCGTCAATAACTAGAGGTTGAAGTTTATAGAAATGTTATAATTTGTGCAAACCTTGTATTAGCAAGGCCCTGGGGAACCTTCAAACCACCCAGCAAACCGTGTGTTTCCTCCTATAAAATGCAATTGAACTGTAACTCTTTTCTCTTGTGCTGTCTCATTAACTTCAAAATATTGCTTCAGCCTCTGTATCTGTGTTGGCCAGGTCTCTCTACAAAATGCTATCAAAAGGCATCAGGTTTTCCAATATTTTCTGACATTCTGTCAGCATAACTGAGCAAGTTACATTATTCAAACCACATGGCAAATGCTCCTGGGGTGGAAATGGCAGGCAAAGCAGCAGGTCATGTCACACCAAAACAGAATGTGAATGGTAGGGCTCCCTCCCTCAAAGGAAAAATGGCACAAATCCCTATTTTTGCAGACGGTATACCTGGCAGACTTTTGTTTCTAAAGTACCCATACACTGATTCTGTGGCTAATATCAGGATTGATTTGTTTGCTAAAAATAGCCACCATTGAATAATAACACCACTTCAGAGAGAGCAGTACAAATGTGAATATTAGCTTTAAGCTATTTGAGCCTGTGATAACTTGAAATTAATGAGCTGCTCACTATTAATACATTTTGAATACTGTATATAAACACCTATTGCTTTTTGCTCCCTGTATAGAGCTGTGTTTCAATTATCATCTTCCGTTGTCTTCTGTTTTACCACACAAGTATACTGTTATTTTTATCTTTCTTTTCTTCCATTTAAAGCTGAATAAGCATACTGATAAACCTGTTTATAGTAAGTTCCAGCACATTCACAAGACAGTTTTAAATATGCTGTGGTGCACAGGAGTAAACCAAGGTTTCAGGCTAGAGTCATGGAGGAGATTGGTGCTGTGATGTGATGCTGATGTAATTAGGTACCTTGCCATCTCCCACAATCCCAAACACCAAAGTGCGGTGCCAGAGCTGTGGTGCCTACAGATGTGATTTACAGAAGCCAGATCAGGATGGGTGTCATTGCTCATTTAGCCATCAGGAAATGCTGAAGAGACAGGTCATATTTAAACGCCCCTGCTTTCTTGGGGTATTTTTCAGAGTACTTCTACAGGCAGGGGCTAAGCTCTGGGCAAGTGGGTGTAAGGCAGTGCTGTAGAAGAAGTTGCAGTGAGTGCCTGAATACAGTGCTGTGGTAGAGCTGAGGGGTGCACCACGTTGTGAGGGATGTGAGCTGCAACCTTGTGCCTTCTCCAGGGTGGTCACGCAGCCGCTGACTGGGTAAACCAGACATTTTCTGGGAACATGGGATAGAGGAGGGCTCATTTCAGGAGGCACCCATGGCAAAGACATCATCTAAACCAAGGAAAACAAAGCTGGAGTGAGGAGTGGTGCCATGGCTAGGTCAGAGCAAGAGTAGGCAACAGGGGGACTGACAATAAGATGCCACCTCTCACACACGCTCTGGCCGTCAACCTGGAGACCCATTTACACAAGGAGACGTTGATGTCTCGGCACAGCGCACCACTGGAGGCCATGGGGCTTCACACGAGTGCTGAGATGGAGATTTGTGCACCTGCTTGGCAGGTCAGGGCCAGATGCAGGCAAATGTATGTGACCGTATGAGACAAAGTAACGTTTATGTGAATTTTGCTGTTGATTTGAACATAAAATGTGACAGAAGCCATAAAATTAGCAAAATGGCATGCTTAAAGAACTGTTAATACAGCGACCATGTAGGCTAATAGGAAGCTTATAGAATTGGCATATGCTTACATTTTGGTTTTCTTTTACAGCTAAGCAGAAGCAAGATATATTATTTCCTCTAAAGTGTGGTTAAAAGTGACAGTAAAAAAAAGTAAAAAAAAAAAAAAAAGACTAAAAACATTAGACTGCCTGATGTTTATATTTCATTTGCTTCCAGGTATAGTATTCTTTTTGGTCAGCTCAGCAAGCGCAAGCTGGCCTCTGAGAATTGGACATCCCTATGTCTGATCTGAGCAGTAATGAAAGTTATGTTGTATATCCCTAACCCTTGCGACACCACAATTTGCGTGCCAGTTTTGGATAAAGGTGTGCATTTAATGACTGACTTGTATATGCAGATTTTGTTTCGTGCAAACAAAGGAGACAGTCAACTATACAAATAAACACATGTATGCAAATGCTCCTCATGCAGCAAAAAGCCTCTGGATTTTGTCAGCAGTTTGCGGAATATAACAAAAAGAGACAACCCTGCCTGTTGTTTGCAGCAAATATCTCAGGAAGGCAATGTGATGACTTCCCTCATTTATTACCAGCGCAAGGCTGAGCCTGTCCCTAGAATATAAGGTCCCATCCAGAGAAAATGCTCGGGGAGGAGTTTCCAGGAACTAGTTTTTTCTTTGTTGCCTGATATTCTGCCAGATGACGCATTCAGGGCGGGAAGGAATTCACAAAAATCTGACGAGTAAGTGACGCTGATCTCCCCCACTCCCTCTACAGTCACTCAAGAGGTAGGTAGCCTCTTCCTTGACCCAAGTGGGCTTCAGCATCTTGTCACAAGGGAGCCTGGAGAAGTAGGGATGACCCCTGCAGGCTCTGGCAGCAACCCTGCCGCTGGTCCCCATGGGTGGGCGGGTCAGCTGGCCGGGAGCCCAGGGCTCCAGGGTCTTCCTCACTGGGCACCTCCTTTGCAGCTCCCTCCCACCTCCGTGATCCACATCCACCAACAAAGAGGGAGCCCCAGGTAACAGCACCTGGCTGGTCTGCAGTAGTCCGCAGGGCAGATGGAGGCTTTAACATTTGAGCTGGGTTTGCCATTGAAAACGTATCCATCGCACTGGAAGAAAACACGTTCTCGAAGTTGCATGAAAGAGTCAAGAGTCATTAAAATATGTAAATGGTAAAATTGTACATGGATAATAGTCTGATTACCATTTCAGCGACAGATGTTCTAACACAGAACCAGATTTTCAAAGGAGATCCGGGTTAGATTTTCAAGTACTCAGCCCCACATCTGGAGTGTTGAATTTTCAGATGAGCTCACCTCTTGCTGAGGCACTAAGTGGGCAATTCTCTGTAAAGTCCTCCACATGTAGTTCCCATTGTGGTTTTAGTCAGATCTTTTTTTTTTTTTTTTTTGGTTGAAAAAGAAAAGTTGAAGGCAGCTGAACTTGTCTGAAAATCTGGCCCTGACTGTCAGGGCTGAACACTTGTGGAAATCCAGCTTCTCACATGTACCTGAGCCCCACAGGCACAGGGTATATCCTATGCACCTTCACCTGAGGGGGTTTTCAGGGACCTTGGCACAGGAGAGTGAATTCCCCCCCTGCCCTACTAAGGGCATCCAGCAATGGTCTGCTATACCCCATGCTATGCAGCAGTCTCTCTAGGATATCAGGGATAGTCAAAGCCACACTGAAACCAAAGGTAGGCTTCCAGATGTTGGTGCAATGCACATCAGGTGCCAAGATCTGATCTTAGACACAGCAGTTTAGGGCTGGAACTACTATCAAAGTCATGGGAAACTAAGTGTGATTAGGAACTGGCTTTCTATATGCATGTACATATTGTCCAAAATGTGACAGAACCTCCCAGGCAACCTCCATCTGTCTCCTTACAAAGTTTGAAGTTAAAAAAGGAGCTTGTAATGACAGCTAACTTCAAGAAGAGCATCACTGTTTGACTTGCACTCTGTGCAGCATTTGCACTTAAGGCACTTCCATTCTGATGAAGATCCTACAGAGGGAAAATAGCATTACTTAGCTGAGCTACCCTTGAGCACCTTTGCAAAGAGAACTGTATCGCTAAATCGCACAGCGTGAAGCTAAGACAGCTCAAACACAGAAGAAACATCGTCTCCGTGCTGGCTGCATCAGGGAGATGCTGCAGGGAAGGGCAGGGAGAAGCCAGGGCAAAGCTCCCCGCGGCCACGGCCCCCCGGGAGGGCCTGGCATAGCCACCTGCACCATCAGCTCACACAGTAAAATTGCCACCTATAGAAAAAAGAATTTATGTGCTTTTGTGCTATTAAAAATAGGCATCTTTTATCAATGTATATAAATTGCTTTAGGAGGGCGAAGCATGTTCAAGTATGATGACTCATTTTCGCATTCATATCTAAGAGTATACAACTAATACCGAAAGTACCGAAGCCGTTCTTGCGCATTTGGCTTATTATGTGTTCAGATTCTAGAGCGTACGAAACACTTTCATAATCACTTACTGTCTTATTTGAGTTTCTTTATTACTGGGAGTCAAAAATTTGCCTGCTCCACTCACTCAGTGCCTTCTCTTGCACCAGCAACCTTCCCAGTTCACTCATCATAACGCTAAATTGGTATTTTTGGGGGCTGGCAATTCCCCTGGCCTTCAGCTGCTGAGACTTGCTTGCTTTTTTTTTTTTTTTTTGCTTTTTTTTTTGGTGTGCTATATGTGGAGTCCTATTGCGCGCTGTGGGGATACGAGAAAAGAGCCTTTTTATATTATATAACTACTTGACGCGCATGTGTGTGTATATATAATATAGAAAACACAATTAACCCCATAAATGCTAAAAAACCTGAAGGACCTCTGCCCGGTGTCCCTCGGTAAGGAACACGCGTGGCACCGGCAGTCGCAGCCAAGCGGGTCCTGCTTCTGACTTTGATTTTTTGTTTTTGATGGTGAAAAAACATCTATCTATTTGCCATGGAAGTCCTACACAGTACCATCTAAAACACCCCTGAAAGAGATAGGTGGGTATTTCAAAATAATAATAATAATTAAAAAAAAAAGGTTTAAAGCACCCACAATGCTGCAGCCCACATATGTACAGCAAGAAAAACAAACAGGCGATCTCTGGAGGTATATTTAGATGACAGATGCCAGTTCTCTGTGGTCAGATTTCGCTCTGATTCCGTTCAGGTATGTGATCTAGGAAGTAGTAAAAAAGGTAGAAGTTTTCAAAAGAAAATACAATTAAGGTGGGGAGCAGGAGATTGTCAAAGGAGAACGGAGCAGATGCCTGCTCTCTGTACTGCTCCTGGGCTGTGGGCTTTTTAGAGTATTTCATTAACGAGGAAAATACACATCGGCCTGGGCATGTGTATATTTGTCGGATGTCACGGCGGAGGCTTGGCACAAATATCTCTATTACCCTTTAAGCTTCACAGCTCCTGTCACCGAGACAAAGGGCACTAATTCTCCTCTGTACAGCGCAAGGCTTCAGCACCTCATTCTGTCACAGAGCACTTAAGTCAACAGTTTGAACTCAAGTGTCTGTGCATTAATTAATTGTAGTGGAGATGGCATGAAATGGGGTTTCGAGAGCTGTATAAATACACACGCATGAGAGAGAACATAACTGTCATGCTCAAACTCAGAAGAACCTAAATTTTGTCCCTGCTTGTATCTAGTGTATTGCACAGCTGGTCATTCTGTAAGTTACAATGCTAAGGATTTAAGATGAAATTGTTCTATACATTTGGAATGACTTGGAATTAATCTCTTCAAGCGCTACTGGCATCCATAAATTTGCTTACTGATTGTAATCTTTTATTTTATTAAGTCATTCTGCACACACTAAATCACTGGCAATAGCACCAGCAGGACAAAATGCCATGTTTTACCCTTCTTTACTGTGGTAACGTTGATTCACTATGAGAATTGCAACCTCTGCTGGTATTTGTGCCAGCTCTAGGCTCAGAAAAATAAAAACCCCCACCACGGTGGTGTGTCTCTATTGGAACAGGTTTTGCCACCCAGGCTATGAACGTTGCACGGCATCGGTGCTTCCTCGGGGACGTGCCAGGTCAGGGCCACACAAGGCTGCGTGTCCTCGCACCTTTGGGGCCACTGGCACACTCACACTGTTCCAGCTGCTTGCAATCGCTTCATTTGCAGTGAACCCAAATTCTCCCCCCCAAAAAAAATCCATCCAGGACATAAAGGGTTACTACACACCCCGTAGCACCCGGGTGACCCTCAGCACTTATCACCATCTCCCCTCCTTCAAGTGCTTGTCTGAGGCTTGTTGGGGGGTTTGCAGTAGGGCCCCCCTCTGTAAAGCTGTCCTCGGGGATGCTGGCCTGGTAAAGGTCAGACTGAACTTAAAGGAGACATTTCTCACCTCAATACCTATTTCTGGACTCCCAGTTTTCTCTTCTATATTGTTATTAAAAAAAAATAATAAAAAAAAAATTAAAAAAAAAAAGCTTGAAAAGATGCTGTGGTTAGAAACCACCTTTCTCAGTGATACCCACATCTGCAAAGGAGACACTCAGCAAGGCAAACAGCAGAGACAGCTCTCGCGGCAGCGGATTTCACACTGGGCTGAAGCATCACAGAGGAGAATCCACATGCTGGTTTTGATATTCATTAATCATCCAGCTAATTTGTTTTTACACAGGAGCGATGACAGCAAACGAATGTTATTATAGCAACAGCATACTGCATAATCCAGACTATTATGGTATTAGCATCGATGAAAACGGCTGCTCTGTGTTCACTTATGCTCAATTCTGTATCCAACTGCAATTGTAAATATATCTATTTTTATTCACATCTGCTGAAAGAAATAGACCTACCATATGTGGCCAGAAGGATAAAAGGATTGCTGCTGTCTTTTTCTTCCTCCTCCCTCTGGTCCTTATCTCAGGAACATGAGTTGAAATCTGGCCCAGAATTTACTGACTGTTCAGAGACTTTTTATGAGGCGATGCTTTCTAGGCTGATACTGAGGATATATATATTTATATGTACATACACACATGCACACATGTATTATTGTGCCTAAGGTTATTTCCCCAGTAAATCACTTTCATATTTGTATACAGTAAGCACAGACAGTATTCACACAGGAGAGAAAAAATAATCCAGTGGTTAAGGTTAACCTGGGATTTGAGAGACCTGCTTTTAATTCTTCCCTCTGCCACAGGCTTCCTTTTTAATACATACATATATATATATATATATGTATATAGACACACACACACACACGTGGAAAAGGCACATAGGACATTGTCCACATTGTCTTTCCAATGCAGCCCTGAAGCCAGGCTGGGGGCTCACTCTGCACAGCTTTTGCACCCTACGGACAGGAGTCCACCTTCAGCCAAGGGTTCTGGTGAGCTTTGACTCACACGGGACAGAGGCAGACTTGGGCCACATCCTCCAGGACAAGAAGAAACCCACTCAGCAGTTCCCTTCTGTCCATGCACGTGGAGGCTATGACAGACCACAATACCGCCCTCCGCTCTGCCCCGCGGGGAGAGCGCAGGGGTAGGCAGTGCAAAGGAAAAAGGTGAGCCCATACGGTGCTCAAGCCTGCCAGAGGACCCTTAGGAAAAGCTGATTCATTCATTTTTCCCCTCTCACTCTGCTCTTCTCCTGAATCCCATATAAAGCCATTTCTCAGGTCACCTTTCCTGCCAAAACTGCTTTGCCATCACTGCAAAGTGGAGGTCGAGGACCAGACCCGGGTATGTCTACACAAAGCCCAGTGTGTCCTGGAGGCTTTCCCGTTCCCTTGGGCATCCTCTTTGGGTGAGATGGTGGAGGAGGAGCCCCTAGTGCCTGCAGCTCTGCCAGCGCAGTTGCTCATACGTTGTTACACTGAATAATGGATTTGCTTATATTCAACACCACGTGATTTTAAAGCGTTTAAAGCTTAACTATAGCTATAAGAATTATTTTGAAACAGATGGGCACCTGGTCTTTCCCAACATGGCAACTGCCTGCACTCCCTTATTTTAAGCAATGCACTCATAAAACTCAAGGGCACCAATAAAGAGAGGAGAAGACGGTTTTCAGGTGTTTAGTGGCTGCAAAATTATTAATACCAGTTTCAAATATGTGATTGTGTTATTACTGATAGTACAATATAAAAAAAATCACAACAATAAAACGTGAAAAAGTGGAAAGCCATTCGTTGCGATGGTTTCAGGAGTCGTGCACATGGCCTTTATTATACTGAGATTTTAACCATTTGGGTTGCTACAAATTTATAACTGAGTCCTGCTTTACGTGGCTGCAGCATGATTTACAAAGTTCATTTTAGCCCCTCATCAAACACAGGCTAAGTACACTACAACATGGACCGAAACTCCAAATCCAGCTTCACTTCGCTTTAAGGAAGACCTGAGGAGATAGAAGAGATCAAATCGTAAATACATTGACACCCGGCTCTACCTGGAAAACTTGATGGGCATGGAAAACGGATTACTCATTCTCCTATCTGTTTGCCTCCCATTATTTGTGGTCTCTCACACAGTAGGAAAGTTGTGGTTCCCCTGATTTGCTCACTCATTCTGTTATTAGAGGAGATCTTGCCCTGCACCATGGGGACCCATTTTTCTGTCCTCACTCTTTAGCCAGTGCGGGGATCCCCGTTCATCAAAACCGTTTGTCAGAAAGTTAAAACATGTCTATGCTTCTTCCTTCCCGTTTTCTGTTGTTCAAATGCTGACAGCCAAAAATGTGTTCATATGTTTTATGCATGAGGAAAGGTGACTATTGATGCTAGCAAATGTGTGGTCATTTTTTTTCTTGTCAAAAATCAGTCTCTGGAATCACTGATGCCTTGTGAAATTACGGTCTAATGTAACCAACTGCAGTATAATGTAACCAATTTCTCTACTTTTTAAGAAAGTTGTTCTCCTGGAGGTTGAAACACAAAACCAAAAAATATATGAAGTTATTTTTGTCCCTAGTCAGGGGAAATTAATGAAATAGCACCTCCCATTCTGTTGACATTGGCCAAGATTGCTGAAGTCCTTAGTAGTATTGGGGTTCCCATTATGGGGAATACTGCAATGACAGGAGGGATTCAGAATATTATACTGGTGGGAATGTCCATGTAAGTGCCAATGCAGCAGAGTACTTAAGCTCATGCTTAACTTTAAGCAAATAATCAGTTGGAGTCAATAGTTACAGAGCTGTGATAAAATCTATGCTTACATGCTGGATCAAATGTTATCATGAAAACTCTGTGCACTGAAAGCCTGACTTGGAACATCAGAAGCCATCAGTAAACACTGTCTGAAAAAAGATTTACTCAATATATATTCCAGAGTATGTATCCATACTACAAATGCTATATTTTGCTGAGTTTTCTAAAATTGCCTTTATTATTTTTTATAATAATGACATTTCCAATGCAGATTTTCAGTTTGCAGAAGCCATTCCTCCTTCTCAGATCCAGTGTGAAAATTTTGCTCAGTATCTTTGAACAATTTACCTGTGCTCTCAACTTCTTGACACCAGTCATCGCTGTATCAAATATAGTAGAGCCACCTCTGTGATAGGATGAGATTGTAAGAGAAGTGACACAGAGAAGCCAAATAGACACAGAAAAATAAATAAATAATAATAGAAAAAAGAACCCCAGTAAGAAGTAATCATACTGTTCTTGGCTAAACCAGTCATTATTTGGCATCTATGTTGATAACAATCTTTGAAAATACGGACTTTTCTTTGCACAGATATGTTAGTTTACTGCAGTTCTTCCTGGAGTTTGGCATTCTTCAGTAGTTTCACAGTGCTGGTTTTGCACTATGTCAAAAACTCTATTCCAAATAATTTGTACATTAAACAGTAATAGTTACACATACTAATACAATTTGCTTGAAAAGTTAAGTATGTGAACTGGAAATTTTTTTTAACTAAATGTGTTTTTGGAAGCTGTAATTGACATTCAATCTCATTTGTGCTAAAAAAGTATATTTAATTTACTGTGTAAGTGTGTAATTATATTCCTTGATATAATTGGTTCGAAGACATTATTCTCCTCTCACAGAAAGAAGAGCTATTATATGAAGTTTCATTTGGCCTCCAAAGACAGTTTCCTCAGAGTAATTCCAGTATCTTTTTTTTTTTTTTTTTTTGTTTTAATCCCTGTTTATAGAAAGCATACCTAATGAAAAGCTAGTTAAATAGTCATCAGATGAGAATTAATTCCAGCCCATTTTCCACTGGTGTTACCATGGAATAAAGCCCATCCGTTAGAGTGGAGTGGCTCCTGACGGATGCTGCTGTATGCACAAGGATGGGGATGGGTGGACGGAACAGCTGCCGTCAGCCCAGCCACTTCCCCCACCCCAGCACTCGCAGTGCCGTGGAGCTGGCAGGGATCCCGTGCAGGAGAAGGATGGGGTGTCCCAGAAATCCCCCTCTCCCCCTCTGTGTTTGCATCTTGTTTGCTTTCCCTTCTCTCTTTGGATCCTGTTTGCAAGGAGAGCAGTGGTACCCAAAGAGGGATGCTGGACCTGAGCCTCATCTTGCTCCACAAATCCCCAAACCAACTCCTGGGGCTTAATGGGGTGTAGTAAATTCCAGAAGCGTGGCAGGGTCAGGCCCATGGCAAGGGGAAGCCGTACCAAAAACTAAAAGAGAAGGAATCCCAAGAAAGTTATTACAGCCCATGTAGCTCCACCTCTGCTGAGAAAGACACCCCCGCCCCCCCAGTTTTCCCTTCTAGTTTTCCTGATACCAAGTGTAGCAAATCCTCAGCAGAGGTACGAAACCCGAAACACGGTCCATGAGCATCCAGTTAGGAGCAGACCTTGGCCGAGGACCCCTTCCCTTTCATGTCCCGTCCTGGTGTGCCCTCCCCCTCTCCCCCACCCCTTCCCCTCCACCCATTGTATGGCTTCCAAGTTTTCTCATGGAAATAACCCCATGGCTTGTTTTCCATCGCAGGTTAATACCGGATTCAAGGCTGTTATTTTCTTTTTCCTGCCATGTCGCCCATCACGTTATGATTATTAGAGTTTTCTTTTGAAGAGTTACCTGAGGTGAAGTCTAATTGGACTCCGGGCTGCTGAGGAGGGGTGCCAGGGCTCGGGAGCGCTGCCAGCCGCTGCTGCGGCTCACGCACAGACAGCAATCACGGCAACGGGCTCGATTTCATGCCGTGATTTAAGATACAGCTGTAAGGGTACACCGGTGACAAAGCTTCAGTGCCTGTTAGAGAGCTGGAGGCAGGAACGGTGCCACTCCAATGCGGAGAGACCCATCGACGTCCCGTGTAATGTTTAAGGGCAAAAGAGCTGTATATCAAATGACAGAATGCAACAAAGGAGAGGTCTGACGGCTCCCAGTTCTAACCCCGTCAGAGTTTCCAGGCTCTCTCACTGGTTTGGGGAATCCAGCAGTGGCTAACGGATACTGCAAATCCTATCCATGCATGCTTCCAATGAAATTAGCTTGCCTTCTCTGCCTTATCCTGCAAGGCACTGCACACTGGATTTTGCCACCCAAAACTGCACCACGTGTGTCCCAGGGGCTGTGGGACTGATCCCACCCTTGTGTTACCGCTTGCGTTGACTTGAGCGGCATCGCCGGCGCCGGTGAGCGCGGTGCAGTGGACGCGTCGGTGAGAATCGCCTGGCAGGGCTTGAAAGTCTGGCTTGTCATTTTCTGTCAATGTATTTAATAATAACGGAGTGAAAACTAGCAGCAGGACACTGAGCATCTCTGGCCATACTCCGCTGGTGTCACTCTTCAGTTTCTGTATGCTTTCCCTTCAGTTTTCATCTGTTTCTAGCTAAGACCTGGCTGTGCTGATAATGAATAAAATGTCAGGTTCAGAGACTCGGCTCTTCCTGGTACATTCACTTAACTTTACATGCTGCTGGAGAAAGCACTTTATTTTGTTTCTTGTCTACCAATGTACCTATGATGGGTTTTT
>JAVJGJ010000001.1:15212703-15232707 GCA_035590215.1 Microhierax caerulescens | reverse complement strand
CCACCAGGGTGGGTATCTGACCAGCAGCTCCTGGTGGGTGGCAGCTTGCCCCAGCCAGGTCCCTGCCACCCACACTGCCCTGCCCTGCCTCACCAGCACACCCGCACCCCCCTCACCCACCGCCCAGCTGAGCCTTTGGGACTGGGTGGTTCAGAGGGTTGTGGTCTTACAGCTGACCCCGGCACAATTGCTAGGCTTGTTTGCCGTCTTCTCGGAAAACCATGGGTTGAGTGGACACAACAGCTTCTCCGCCACAAGAACTGTCTTTTCAACTCAGGACTGAGGCACATTGCCAGAATAACATTTTTTAAAAAAAAAAAAAAAATAAAGGTTTGTGCTACAGAGGAAAGCTTTGAAAGTCCAGCTGAATCCCAGGATTCAAGTCTCTCTCCTGCAAAACCTTCAGCTTTCGCTGTGTAATCTGCTGAAGTTTGGACGATGATGGTGAACAGCCAGTTTCAGTTTCTCAGACTGCTCATCCAGAGTTCCACACAGGGCCCCAAACCTTTGGTGTACAACTTCTGCTGCTTAAAATACGGCCTTTTTTTTTCCCCTGCAGACCTAAGAGCCTGAGAAACCAGCCTGTATATATTATAACAGTCTCGGATCTGTAGTAAGTCATCAGTTGCAAAGAGAAAATATTTGATAGCTCCATCCAGTTGAGTAATCAACATCTTGCCCTTGGACTACACCATAACGTTTGCAGCGTGCCTCTGCAGAACGTACCCTGCAAAGGGATCCCTGACTCCTTGTGCTTGCTCTTCGTACATTGCTTTCATCTTGCCTGCAGATGAAATCTGACTGAATCTTTCACACCCCAGGAGAGAGGGCAGGATTTTTTTTTTGAAGCAAATTGCAAGGTAAGGAGTTCCTTAACAGAGTAATTATAGTTTATTGTTTCAGTCAGTAAATGTTTAAAAAAGCATCCATCTCTTAAGAACATACCATAAAATGTGACATGCACACAAACTGTAAATACATAGAAATAATTGCTTGTGCTAGAAGATCCAGTCCAGGGTTGGTTTCAGTTCCTGGTATACTTGCAAACTTTCTGTCCACCTATGAGCAAACCAATTAATCTTCCCTGTATCTCTTTTCCCTCTCAGTGCGATGGGCAGAGGATTTCCCCTCTCCAGAGGATGAGTTCTCTAGCTCAACAGAGCCCCAGCATACACATCCACTGCGCCAGGGAGGACTTTAGTAGGACCAAAGTAAATAGCTCACCGTGATTTCACATATTCCCAGCCCCATGGGCTTAATGTGATTTTTAGAAAGAGAAAGAATTTCCAGACAACCTGTGGTTTGACTGTTACCATTTACACCAAAGAGCCCAGAAAGGGCTCAAGTTAATGTGTGACTTGGTTAGCAGCATTTCTTTTCACAGACAAGATACATCACTGTCTTCTAACACCATCACTGTCCAGAGGAGCAAAAGTGAACCTCAAAACCTGGGATTTACATGAGGGCCACAGACCACGATGTTCCCATAGCTCTTGCAACAAGAGCAATCAGATTTGTGTTTCAGTCATTTTTTATTCTTGCTCTATCAGTTAATACTGGTAATCACGCAGCACTGGCAGAAGCAGCTCTTGTTCACCACCCATTTTTGTTGCATTATTATGCATCTTCCCATAATTAAAGTGCAGGGGCTCCTTCCCCCATTTCCCCACCCACTTCTAGGAAGCATTTGAAAATCTTTGTGTCTCTGCGGGGAGGTACAATACAGCCTTATGCTTGTGCTTTTCTGCAGACATTTTCCTGCTGAGCTGGTGATCTTGTCATCTGTACAGAAAAAAAAAAAAAGACCCATTTTCAAGGAGAATGAAAAATGGATCTCTGCAATTATGAGGGACTCACCTCTCTGTGCTTCACTGGTACCTTCACTATCATGACAGTGGCTACCTAGCAACCATGCCTTTCGACTCAAGCCAGATTTATATTTATATATATATACACACACATATATATATACATATATATATATTTGTATTTCTACTGGGGTGGAGGAAAGGTGGTCATGAAAGCATTAACTTGCTTGGAGATGGTAGGCTAAAGTGTCTTTTTGCAGAGAATCTAAAGCAATATTTCATCCCCAGCTTGAAGAAACGCCAGTGGCTTGGGTTTTGGCATGGCAGGTGTACCTGTTCAAGCTCACTATTTGGACATGCTTATTCCCAGGTTACAGTGTGCAAAAAGTAATTACTGTAAAAATTAAAGCCCCCCCCCCAAATAACAAATAAAAAAACCCCACAGACTCCCCCCACCCTCACCCCCAGCCAAACCCCTGAAATACAAGACCTTACAGGTTTACAGGATCAAGTCCTGTGCCTAATGCACAGTAGCAATTAACTCCCACCAGCAGGTGGTTTCTGGGCTTACCTTAACATAAGAATTACTTAAGCTTTAAATTTATGTACTTAATGCCAGTCACTTTTTGCCCAGAAGACAGGGTGGAGTGAAGTGTGCTTGAGATTTGTAGACAGAGGCAATCTAAGGCAATAAATAAGCTCTTTCGCCTCCCTCCTGTCGGAAGGCAGAACTAGGTTAACTTTATAAAGCCATGTAATTGTTCTTGGTTGGTTGTATTTTAGATCACTGCCCTCCCTTTCAGCCCTCCCTCCTCATCATCTACAAAAAAAACAAAATTAAGCAGAAGCTGTAAATGACTGTGGAGCTTACCTAACTCGGCCCTTTTTCAGCTGACAAGAAGTAAAACCTAGTAAATACAGTTCCTGTCCGTTTTCATACAGCAACGGTTTCGTCAGTTCACGGGATGAGATACCCTTCCAAGAATGTTTAAGCACAGCTCTGTATTCCTCCCTGTCACCCTTCTGCTCCAAGCGGAAGCCTTGCCACAGCTCCTCTCCCTGGCTTTATCCCAGCCTTCAGACTGGTGTAGTAGTGCTTTTGTCCACCTCAGTGTTTCCTATTTAGTAGTATCCCACTAACTTTGAGGTTTTCAGTGTATTTATCAATTAACCTTCACAAAACTTCTGTGAAGTAGCAAACGGCTCCTGTGCAACATGTGAGGAACAGGGCACTGTATTTAGTATTATACAGTATTGGGTAAATTCCCTTATTCTGCTGGAACTGGGTACTGAATAAAAGGACTTTTTACAAGCAGACAGTTCGGCCAACTGTTCGAAAGACTGAAGCAGAAACAGCCAGTAGGCAAATCAAAGGAAAGAGAGAAAAATTGTTCCTGTAAAAGTAGACATGGTTAGTAAACAGATGTTCAAATAATCTAGAGTAATTACACAGAGCGTTGCAAAGTAAACCGAACAGCCGGTGCCTCCAAATACCGAGCTGCTCACCCCAGGTGTTAGAGGTGTGGGTTCAACCTCAGGCTCCTACAGGAGCCTAATGGTCCTGTAACAGGTTCACAGTTAGCAAATAAATACAAAAAGAAGGGACTAAGTGAAATGCAGCCCCACAGTAAGTGCCTGGACCCCTGAGATGCTCCGAGTAGGATCCTAAACAGGTGTCACATTAGGTAGTGACAGAAAAGAAACTGAGATGTGGGTGGAGAGCCACTGCCACTGTCTCCCAAGGTCTCAGTCGTTTCAGGTGAGGCTTTAAGGAGTCACTTCTATTTACGTGCAATCCACAGACCAGCAGATGTGTGGACTCTGGTACTTATAGGTAAATTTCACCTACATTTCACATTGTTTGAAGGACTATATGCAATTTTTAAATTGTGGATTAGATCTCAGATCTTCACTATTAATGCCTTAGTCAGGTAATATCGATTCCTGTCTGCCTCCTGTTATCCAGTTAGATTATGCTGGAAATCATTGTTTTACAAGAAGGGGTGTGCCAGTGAGTCACCCAAAATCTCCTGTGATCCAGCCTGCTTGAGATAGACTGACGCAGGGACTCCTGCTGAAAGAAACTGAACCCATAGGTCTCAGTAGCTGGGTGACCATTTAAAGAGGAGAAAGTGAGCACCAGCAGCAACAGCTGGCTTCTTTGTGAGGTGCCCATCCCTTTGACATTTGAGACAACCCCTGAGAAAGTACCGAACTCCAGGTGAACACTGAAAAGATATTTTTTGGACAGAAGGATTCACAATCCGTTTAAATGCTACTGTAGATAGGATTTACTCCTGGTCAAGATATAGATATATATATCTTTAACAACTGATCTTATTGAGCCAGTTGTGCCACTGTTTCAAGCCTGCAAAAGCCCGTGCAGTTGCATCCCAGACTACGGCTACTTTCTTTAACAGGTTCTGCAAAGGAGAGCAATGCCTTGCCTTTGCCACCCTTACTGCTTTCATTAGAGTTGTTATTGAGCATGTCAGGTGGAAAAAGGCAAAGAGCCTCTGAGGCAAAGAGCGGGTTCAAGTTCCAGGTGGGTTGTATTTGAGGTCTCTACTGTGGGGGTGATACCACTCGCTCAGCTCGCAGGAGAGCTGAAGTTTGCAAAGCGTTCTGCAGATGTGATCTGCAGAAAAAGCGTTCTGCAGAAATGATTAGAAATGATTAATTAGAAAATGATCATTCAACTTTGTCTGATTCTAGGCAGATTTCACCCTCTACCCTTTCTATTACAACTGTTGGATTGCAATTGCATTTATCGTCATTGTCTGCAGCTTTGAAGTAATGGGAAAAGTTCACAGCGAAGGCTTTGAGGTGTTTTCCTGTTATCAAGGGTTCCTATTAAATACATTACATTGATTTAAGCCTATTAGTTTATCAAAGGAGCATAATCCTATTCTTTAGCTTTCAAGGGAAAGCAGCAACTATCTCAGTTAATTACTGTGTCCTTGCTGGTACCCCAGAGCAAGCAAATGTTCTGCAGTCCAAAGTAATTGGTAATGACTGAGAATGAACGTGTACGTATTGGTCCTACTAACTAATAAGGTTAATTGGAAAATCTGCAAAAAGCATAGACTATAAAATAACTGAATTTTCTTCACAAAAGAACACGAATCTTCCATCTTACAGAAAACATATACATGTTTTACTTGGTGCTTATATAGAAAACTGGTTATGAAAGATCCCTGAATGACATAAATGTGTAACCTATGAGTTGCCACACAAATTCAAATGCAGACAGGATCAGTTCTGACAAGATGTCAGCAGTTTTCAGTAGACAAGTGTCATGCAAAGAGTGTGAGCACCCAAGTACAGGGACCAAAGGAGTTCAGCTGCCCACAGATCCTGCTTGCCCTCATCACAGGCAGCTTTCGGGCCTTTCTTACGAAGACCTTTTTTGTGTCATGTCATGGACAGCTCGCCTGCGTCCCACCAGGCACGTGATGCAGTTGCAAGGTGACAGTAAATGTACAGCAGGAGCGGAGAGGACACGTTTGCCCTGGTCATGCTGCCCCAGAGGCATATTTCACCATGGGGGAGAAAGGAGCTGGTGCTTTCTCCTTAACGTGTGAGATCCTGATACACCTCACCCCAGATGGACAGGGGAAACGCATCCCAGGGTGGAAGAGATGAACGGGACTGACAGAACAGGAACGGGTGGACAAAGCAAGTTGGGTGCAGCGAGAGGCTGGTGGCACGGCAGGGAATGATGCATTTCACCTCACATGGGTTTGAATCCAAGCTGGAGAGTGCAATGAAGCAGAAAGCTTTTTGAAGTATATTTTGATAAATTTGCCCAGATTCTTAGGAGATTTGTAATAAAATAGTCCTGTCAACTTCACTGAGTCTTTGACTTATACTTACTGGGGATTTATCCTTCTGTTGGGGTATTTCTAAAGCACCTATAATTTTGTTATACTAGCGAGTCAGAGTTCTTCTGATATATGTAATATTGGTTATTATGGACTGTCATCAACCCTTCAGTCAGCTGGCCATGATTCATGAAAGAAAATCATTCCTAATTAAACATTCATCTAATTATTCTTGCCAGAAACAAATGAAATATGCAACCAATATGTTCCAAAACAGCTTCAGAAGAGTACCACTAGGATTTGTGAAGCCGGATGATTGAATGCACAGGGAAGCTTTTCAGCACGTTACATGAGGAAAGGATCCATCCCTACTTTTTAACTGTCTTCCGAACATTTCAAGCAGTATTTAATGTCACACTAGATTTTGGAGCAAGGCACATTAATGACTACAGTAATTGCTCTTTGGGAGAACAGATTTGAGTGACAACACTTTCTCTAACCTCCAAGGTCTTACTTTCCTATGAACAGCTTAACGTTTAAACAAACTGATTTCTCAATATTTCACACACCAAAAAAAAAAAAAAAAAAAAAAATCCCTGCAGAGGCACACGTAACTATATTTCTGTATGTAATTAAAAAGAAAATATCTAGCATAACATTCTTCTTTGGTGTGCCACTGTATTGCTAGTCTGTTTCGTGCATGCATATGCATCTAAGTAGTAGGATGTTGACCCCTACAGAATGACTTCAAAATGCCTAGAGCTTATCGTTCCCTCCATGTCTGAGAGTATAAATCTAATTACTGAGTGCCTGGAATAGTTTTGTAAGTCCTGAGAATTTCTTTCTTGCCCTAACTTATCTCAGCTTACGAAGTCTTGAATATGCAGTAGCTAAAGGTTTTCTTCCCAATGCATGGACATACGTGATGCAAATTGCTTATATACAATTGACTGAAATCAGTTGAACTTCCCTAGTGTTAAAAACCAGTCTGACTGAAGGGAGAAGCAGAAATGTGGTTTAGCAATACTTGCCTCATCAAAAGGGCAACTGTAGAAGGTGTATGTGCATTTCCACTTCAAATTCACCCCAAAAGTCTGGCCTTTAATTATTTTTTTTTTACTACATAATCTAATAACCATTAACAGATGGGTTGCCAAAAGATATATTGTGCCTTCATACAAAAATACAGTAATGTTATGAAATCCTCAGAACTTGTTCACAATTATCATGAAACAATTTCTGTTAAGAAAACTTTTCCTTCTCAATCTGAGGAAACTGTAACATGAATTATAAGAAAATAAACAGCAATTTGTTGGGTGTTATTCTGTGGCAAAAGCCTGGAGATTCAGCAAGTTGCTTTTGCTACTGTCGCATCTGCAGGTTATCAGGTTCTGGCATGCCTCTTCTCTGCAATTATTTATTAGAATACCTAAAATGCATGTTTCAAAAGGATTTTGCAGAGTACTTGGCATTTGGGTTTGTTTCTCAATCCTGCCACAGCTTTTACGTTCAGGGAATTTGGAACCACCCTGGTTGAAGCAGGTAGGTGCTCGTCTCCCTTTGAAATCAAGACTTACAGATTTTTTTATGAAATTGGTGGGAAGTAGACATCTAAGAAACTTCAAAACTTTAGCTTCTATGCTCTCTAGAATAACCTCTGATTCGAAGCAAGCAGTGCAGTGTATGCCTGATATGGCTTGGGAGTTCAATGTAAATTGATTTTATGTTGGAGATTTCTTGAGATCAGCTTTGCTTTTCACAGATATCTTAGTGTTCCAAGGACTTCCTTCAGTAAATATAAACCATTCCAATTTTTCATTGAAAGTTATATTTTGAACTCACAGAACAGCTTAATCGTATTTTTATTTCAAACAAATTTGTTGCATATTTGCCAGAAACAGGTAATTCAGTGAGACAGTGAGACAAGTGGTCATTGCTGAGAACAATTATTGGAGTCAAGATGCTGAATAGATATGGATGCTGCTGTTGTTTTACACATGGTAAATACTTGTTCCCCATGGTTCACTACAATTGTGCTAAGATCTGGGGCTCAGACACTCCCCTTTCATAAAGCCACATGTGCATCACCTGAAGCTGGCATTCACAGTACAGCCAGGACTTTATTAATATACTTCTATGCTATAGGAATATTTTGTGACTCTTCAATGTCACCATCAAAGTTTCCTCTTTCTCATTCTGAAAACAGTCAATTTAGCTTTATTTTTCAGTCATCATAACCAGAGATTACCACTGACCTTAATCCACAGATCATGTCTGCCTTACCACATTGACCAGATTAGTCATCAAATAGTCAGATCTGTAGTCATCTTTCTCTCTTGGTTTCCTTATTACCGTTTTATTAGCTGCAAATTCCTGCAAAACCACAGACTTCCTTTCCAAATCTGACTACCACTGCTCCCAGAAGATGGAGGAGTATTCCAGCAAGCTGTGACAACAGGAGAACGGCAATTAAAAAATTGCCGCTGTGACTGCATCCTTCTGCGACTGCCAGCAGGCACCAGCGAAGCACTATGGCATCTCACATGGCACCCAAAAGTGTGAAAAGCAGAGGAAGCATCAAGGCAGGCAGTAAACCAGCAGCAGACAGATGTACCAGGAGACTGGGAATGCAAGGTCCCTGGGCAGGCTGCCCCACACCATCGCTTGTGCCACCAAAGCACCTGATTTGCTTCTCCCGCTGTGCCCTGAAGCTACCAGCGGCACGGAGCACGCTTTCTCACGGGAGCTTTCTGCTTTCACTTGTGCTGCAACACGTTAGCACTGAACTTGTGACTCACCCCTCACGCAGCAAGTGCAGTTCTCTCCTCTCCTCTGGCACCACTGGCAGTGGTGCCTGCCGTCCCCACCAGCCCTCCTCTCACCAGCCTCTGGCTCAGCAACGGGGCCAGTCCTGCCTCCAGACCCCAGGGGAGCAGAGCTGCCTCCACGGGTGCTGAGTCTTGTGAGATGGACAGAGTTAAAGCCATGCCCTCTGCTTAGTGTTTCGAACCAGCTAGATCTAGACAGGTCTCTGCTTAGCTGTAACGGTTTGTGTTTGTTTTTTTTTTAACAAGCCCTTTCAACGTGCCGGTGTGCTGTTTGAAGGGTTCAAGCACTTAACTTTAGATTTTTGCTTATATTCTAGGGACCAGTTGGCTAAATATTCGCTTTGCAACATCTAAACATATGGGCATCTACATTCTTTTTCACATGTAGCTGAGAGTCCACTGAGCAATAAGGAGACTTAACAGTGCTAACTGTTCATTTTGCATTGTTTTTAATACTGCAAAATAAGGATTTAAATTTGTTTGCATACAGAAAGCAAATTATTTTTACATTGTGCTGCCAGAGTAAAATTTTGCTGCATGCAGCTTTCCTCTTCTTTTCTAAGAAGCTCTCTAAAAATAAATGCTGTACACCTGCCTTGTCTCTGTACACCATCCAGTAACTAAAACCGAACGTGTATGTAGCACTGTGCTAAAAGCCTTCGTGAAGCCTAGCGAGGGAACTTCACATGCACTGCCTTTGCCAACAGTCTTTGGTTTGCTTCCCCACATCAGAAAGCTTCGACTGTCCTGGCCCGAGCTCTCCCCAGAAGACACCTTTGACACAGCACCCTTTAACGGTGGTCAGCCCTGCAGCGCTCAGCCAGTTGGACTGGACGATCACTGTGGGTCCCTACGGACTGAGATATCCAGTTCTGTTCCGTTTTGTTCTGTTCTAGCCTATTCGATGCAATTGTTACTTGATGTGGTTCGATTCTATCAGAAACCAAAAATCCATTTCCTTGCTCTTTCCTTTACAGAGGTGTGCCCAATGTTTCCATTCAGTTTACTTCAGCCTGCGTTCCCCCAGCCACACATGGACAGACGTAGCAGTGCCAGGTCGATCACGACACAAAGCAAGGCCAGAAGCACATTCCAGCACTGGGAAGGTCCCACACCTCACACTGCAGCTCCCACTGGCAACAGGGAGTCACGAGCCAAAACGCTGCTGGCACGCTAGCTTGTACGACAGACTCATTCTCCGAGAGCGTATGAATTGGCAAATTGTGGGTTTGGATTCAGATTGGGCCCCAACAAGTCTTGCGCTGTCGGATACACCTCAATTTCAGGGATTTACGTCATCTGTATTTCTGCTTCACGCTCGCTATTTCTGTCTTCTGCAAGGAACAGTCTTGTTTTCACGTTCTGGAGAGCACTGTGACTGCTGTTACGCTGCTGCAGCAATACACCGTTGGCTAATAGCTATTCTGGAAATTCACCTCAGGTCTGTTCAGCCATTTTTATTCCTTTCTTGTCCGTTACATTGGACTGGCACCTTGGGCCTTGCGCACTGATTTCTGGCCCATGCTAGATAATGCAATGCCCCCCCAAATTTCCTCATCTTCTCCAAAGTTATGCAGATGATCTGCTACTAAATCAAGCACATATAACTGGCTGCAATGGCATCTTTAAATCTAACACACATTAAATGTACCTGGGACATATAGCATGGACCAATAAGGATCGTGCAATCTTCACCATCACTGAAAGATCTCAAGAAGGAATGTGCAGAGAGCCCCGTTTCTTGACTTGAAGTTGCTTATTGCTGACCACTTGGGGTACTTTGTTTGGAAATGGGAGGTATGTGTTTGAATGCCCAGGGACTGAAAACAGATTAAACCACAGATTTCCATTTGCTGGCCCTGAGCAGAGGACTGTATGCGTACTATATGAAAGTTGTAGGGTGGCCTTTTCCTCCTCCAGCGGTCCTTACAAGCAAGAAGCAGCTCCTGTTGGATTTCACAGGGATGGATTCTCATGGGGGGTGTGCCCAGCCTCTGTGCTCCTGCAGGTGGGAGACCATCTCTAAAGCACAGTCCAAGGAGTACTGAGGTCAGCTGGCCAAATCAGAGCCTAAACCACACTAGGAACCAACCATTCTGATCTGACCTAGCTGTGTCTTACTGCTTTTGAAAGTATAGAGAGTAAAAAGAAAAAAAAAAAACAACAAAAAAAACAAAACAAAGAAAATCTGAGAAAGCTTTTCCTACTGGATAGCCAAGCAAAGCAAACTATTTCATAAAAAGTATTTTAAGGGAAAAGTTGCACTGTGGCATGAAATAGAAGTTTTTTTCACTTACACCTGTTACACATGTTGAAATGACAAGTGTCAGTCCCTGCACTTTAGGGATAAAATAAGGTCACAAAGTATTCCCTGAGGGTGAAAGTCTTGCAAAGTTGGGTCAAAAAAAGGCATTGCCGATTAATTTTACCTTATGCTAGAATACATATGAATATCAACGGAGACAAGTGATTGGGCTAGTCACTGGTGTGTGGCATTAAGGTTCCTACAGAAAGGCTCACTGCAGAATTACTGAGAAGCATGATAGGTGCATGCTGTCTTCACCTATGAAAATTAAAAACTTTGTGGGTCGGCTGTAGTACGGAACATGTAATTGCTATCAAATGAACACAACAAGGTTTATCTCTGATGATGTTTATTGCCACATTTAGACTACATATTTTGGGATAAGGAAATTATTTTTTGCCATGGATTGTTCAGATTTTTTTTTGTTCCTGGGTCAAGAGCTGTGGAGGCACCAATAATATATGAACTAAGGATTTCTTTCTTTGTCCCAAAATGTGCCAGCCAAACAATTTTAGGAGAATACACCAACCTGAATGGCTGCAATAATTTTTCAAAAATAGGAAAGGATGTCATAGATCCTGACATGCAATAAGTCACCAGAACAGCGGGGAAGAATGTAGCAGAATGCCCCATAAGCAAAACAGATAGAGTCACCAGTCATTCAGCACAGCTCTGAGCTTCCAAACCTGTTAGAGTTGTGCCCACAAGGAAAATAAATCAGTAATGTAGTAAACGTTTCAGAATGGGTTTGGACTGGAGTCTACAGCATGTTAACATGCAACAATTTAATCAGCCTTCTTTCTGCACTAAATACCTCAGAGCCCTATCCTGTAGTTGGGCAAAATGCCCATGAAAGCCAAGAGGAAAGCACAGAGCTCTTTAGTGCAAGGAGGGAAATACAGTTTGTTTTTTTAATAAATCTACAAATATGTCAGCCAAGCTCAGAATAATTCAGGGAAGTTGTTTCCTTCTTCCTACAAATAAATATTTCAGTGGAATCACACATTTCCTGATTTGAAATGGCCACTTCTAATGGAAATACAGGGTGACATGTGAGCAATAATCTTTTGATTCTGGAATTAATGAAGCAGAGGAGATCTGTTGTGGACCAGATGCAGCAACTTTAAATTCCTTCCTCTCTTCCTTCAGGATGTCTTATGTTGTGGTATAGAGATGGTGTATTAAGCTTTTTCAAACTACCATCATAGATCTATTAATGTAGTGCCAGCAGCTTTGAAAATGGTGTAAGTTTGTGGCAGGTGAGGATGAGCCTGCAGTTTGTGCTTGTGTGTGGGCATGTGTGCCTGCTGCGGGGAAAAATGCACGCACAAGCGCAGATCTCTAGTTTTCTCCTTTTCTTTCTTCTTAGCAATTTCTCAGTTCAGCCACCAATTAAAGTGTAAGCTCTTTCAAAGCTCTCTTGAAACGTTCTACCCTGTTTGAGAGACACTTGGGAGTTTTGAAAATAACCTTAAAAATGTCCATGTCCAATAAAAGAGATCTGACTGCTTCTTAGTTAACATATAGTCGATCATCTAATAAGATTTAATCCAACGAGGAGACCAACTAAATTGTTCTAGGGGCAGCTCTTACAGTCAGGAACATATTTAGATGATGATGAGGAGTGGTGGATTAGTATAGTAGTAGTAAATGGATTTTGACTCATTTCTAATTTATTAAAGCTTTTCTCAACTCAATGTAAATCCCACTCTTAGAATTAAAAACTGAATTAGAAAATAAAATCTAACATAACATCTTTTTGATGCCATAGGAAATGAGAGTGGCATTTCAACTCCTATTATTCAACACTTAAAAGTACTATTGATTTGAAAAATTGAGAGATAAATCTGTAGGACAGAGTTACTCATATTTAAGATGAAAGAATAGCTGTAGATTTCTCAGACTGATTAATTTCCCTTCCTTTCTTATGAAAAAGGCTTCCATATGGAAATAAAATTGCATGTTTCTTACAGCATGAATTGTCTTTACCTAACTAAATAGAAAACTCTTCCAAGAGTGCTAAGGAAAATGTATTTATCCTTAGGCAGAACATAAGTACACATGGTTATGAAGGTCAGCCTGGTTTCTAATCTGAGTGAAATATATGTACCATATTTAGCAGATGCATGTACAAGTCTGCCCATAGAAGAAGAGAGAGTGAGAAAAGCAATTATAATTGCTATTCCCCAAATACATCATGAATTCTCAGATTTTCATATTATGCTTTTACTTTCCAAGAACAAACCTTCATAGGGTGGGGCAGGGCGGGGCAGGGAGACGAGAGAAGTTTCAGCTTCTCGTAGGACTTTTTGCTTGATTAAATATTAAAAAAGATGAAACCATCTTTAGTGAACTGCAATCTTTTTGTGATTTTTCCAAAAATCGTGTTAAACCAAAAAGTAAATTTTATTCTAGGCAAAGTTGGATGACAAAATTCTGCTCTCGGAGCAACACTTTATATGCCCACGAATTGCATGAATCTGTCACTGAAAGTTGAATTTGATGCCAAATATCTGTATTTTCAGCATCTATTGACAGGCCTATCTAACTAGCCTGTTACAGAGAGAATAGTCTGATCTTTGTACCTTAGGGAGCTTTTGTATTTAAACATCATTAAGGAAGACAGCCTGGCATATGGATATTAGAGGGTTTTATACATACACACAAAGGAAACACCATCGATTTCCTCTTTGATCACTGTTCAAATGAAATCAAAGCAAATCCATAATCCTCAGGTGTCTTAGGCTTAATACCTATATTACAGACAAGCTAGGTCCTTTACCGTGTAAACCATCGTTACAGCAACACACATGCCACGTGCCTTCCTTGCCTCTTTTGCTTTATGCTTTTAAGGCATACAATGAAGACAATTAGCAAAATAATTAGTTCGTCAGAATTGTTCCCCCTTTTTACACAAATAGACTTTTACATATCTTGAAAGGGTGAAAAAGTTAAGAAATTTTATGCAGGTGCTATAATGGCACAGCTGTCAAGGTCTGATCTCTCTTCCCTTTTTTAATTCTATTGTAGCACAGGAAGAGTACAAAAATTCAATAGAAAAGAATTAAAGTAAAATCATTACATTTCTTATAGCAAATCATGACCAATTCTGTAGTGTCAATGAAGAGCACAAAGTGCAGTAAAGTTTAAAAGCTGTAAGTGCCCCATTATTCATTTTTACTGAAAATCTAAGAGGGCTTCTTGTAAACTCAAAATTTGCCATATGGCCCTTAAAGGAGGCCTTTCAGAGTTTCAGGCAATTGCTTCACTACTGACCTTCAGAACCACGAGTTATTTCTGTGTTTATGGGGTTCACAGCATTTATAGATGCCTAAAATGTTGTGTTAAGAAGCAAAAATACGAAGTAAAAACTGGATCTCTGGCTACCAACATCAAACTAACATCAGTGCTCAAGATATAAACATATGGAGATTGAGGAAAGAATTGCTTTCCCTCTTCCATTCAGCGATTTTGTGCCTTCACTTCCCGCCTTTGCAAGGATTATACTTTTAAACCAAAAACTCTCAATCCAATAACTGAATGGAATTTCTACAAAATCTGGGATAGCCACAGTACTTTGCAGTTCATTGTTCTCTGAAGTGAAAGGTGCAAATAAAAAATAAAACAGTGTCCAAAGTGCTCTTCATAGTTACTGAATGCTGATTGCTTCGGAGAACATTGACCTGCATTAACAGTTCCCATCTCCCTCAATAGGCCAATGGGTGTAGTTTGAATTTCAGGTTTGCTCACACAAAAAGAAATACTGCACAGGCAAAGAGATCAGGAAAAGGGTTCCTGTTCCAGACTCAGTTTACAGAGTGGGTAACATCTGAACAGCTTCTCACCCCTAATAGTTTTCCTTATTTTACTCTTTGTGCAAGTGCATCTGCATGTCCCGTTTCAATCACTTTTCAGGATCTTTTCCTAATTCTTTAATCTCCTATAACTATCTACCACCTCATCCCACTTCGCCTCAGCATTTAGGATATTGGGATGAAATCAGTCTCAAGACCTCCATTTCGTAATCGCAAGCATCGCTGACAGAAACTCCCACTGCCTGACGCTGGCCGCGTGCCTTCGCACCAGGGAGACCATTTCTTCCCGATGACGAGGCCTTCGCCGTACCCTGCCCGCCATAGCCAGAGGCTGCTCGACACGTGCCGCAGGCTGCCAGCACCAGGGCAGGCATGACGCTGCACCCCAGCGCAAGTTTAGCTTCTGACCGCAGGCAGATGAAGCCATCTGGCTTGGTTCCTTATTGTGCTTGTAATGATGATGATGGACCTCAAGCATTAGCTCCTGGCTATGGCAAAATACAACTTTTTTTTTTTTTTTTTTTTTAATTCCCTCTCCATTCCATAACAGGCGATTAAGAGCTGAAAATGCACGAAGTACGTGACAAACTGCCTATGGAGAGCTGTGCTTCTCTAGGAGGGAAACTTACAGCCTCAGTACCCAAGCAGCAGCAGCAGCCCGCGCCCATCCTGTATTCCACAATCTGTAATTTCAGCTACATATCTATTTATTCCAATGCTGCAGTATTCCATTTCTGAATGAGTTCCCACATCATGGTGACACATGCCTAGCATTATTGCATTTTAGACAGCCATCTGTACTGATATATTCAGCCAATAATTTGCCACCAGGAAATTGGTTCCTGGGAATATATCTTTTATGCAGAGCGCATGCATGCCTGTCTCTAATTTCTAAAATCCATATATCCTTGACGTATCTTGTAGGAAGCGGAAATCCTATTTCACCCTGAACTGGCCACAGAACATAATGCTTGGTATTAATTAACAGGCAAGAAAATGTATGCCGTAGTTCATCAGCAAAACCTTAGCACTAGCGTAGCAATCCCCGAAAGAATAAGTAGTAGCATGGAGATGCCAGTTATCTAAATATGGCAAATGGCAAGGAAGAATGAAATAGGTCTAAAGGGACACAGATCCTCTAACTGATGAAAGATACGGGCTAAAAATACACTTCAGCGCAGATAAATTTAGAATAATGATTGGAAGGAAAATAATCCAAACGTGGGCTGTAGCGTTTAGTGGAGTGATCTTACAGTACCCTGAAACAGAAAAAAGCCAGGTAGTTATTAACGAATAATCCTTTCGTATGTTATCAGACCAGCTTATAATTGCCATAGGCAGTGAGAAATGGCTACCTAACTCCAGGTCATTAAGTACATTTCCTGTGACACTGGAACATAGTCCACCAGATGGGAGACACATGAAATATTAAAAAGATACTAAACATGTACTTTAACTTTGGGCAGAAAGCCAAGGGTAGTAGAGCACGGGCAGACAGCTCACGAGGAGGGGCTGAGGAGGTAAGAGTTCCTCAGCTGAAAAGCGTCGTTCAAATTATATGCAATGCAATTTTTATATCTGCTAAAGTAGGCTTTTTTTTTTTTTTTTTTTTTCTCTCTTTTGGTCTAGGGAGGGGTGGAAGAAGGAGACAGAATTAAAAAGGGAAAGCTTTAAAGGATAGTTCAACATGCTAAAAAAGAAAGAGAAATTCTATTACTTTAAGCTAAAAGAAGCAGACTTCTGGAAATAAAGATTTTTTTTTTTTTTTCAATTATCAGAGCTTTTCCTGTCTTTGCACAGACACCAGGCTGCTAATCAGGGGCTTTCGCAGCAGTTAATTCCACTTTGAGTAGGATTAGCTTCAATATTTAAATAAATAATGTCCATGGCTTTGCAGTTTTTGGGTGACAGGAGTCTAGGAAGGAAAAAAATTGGTAATAATGGGGGAAAATGAAGCCTCTGTCCTCCACCAGCTCTGGAAGCTAAGCAGAAAAACTGGGAGAACATCTCAAAGGTCTTCCACAGCCATGGAGGAAATTTCAGAGGAACTAGTCAGCCATTTGCAATAAATGTAAGTTCAGTTTGTGCTTGGAGGAAAGTCGACTTTGGTAAGTATTTTAAGTCTACCAAGTCTTTCCAGAGAAAATACTCGTTCATAGCGAAGAAGCAGTCTCCAAAGTATTTATGAAACTATACATAAGTATTGTTTTGACTTACAAAAAATCATCTTTGGTGTGGATTGAATTTATTGGTTTTTTTTTTCTGGCAAATTTATACAGTACTACAAAAATGCTACATTTTGTAATAGATGTCAGCCCACTTCTGCATTTCAACAGATTTTTTACCGTCAATTTAAATACCTTTATGAAAAACTCACTTAAAGAGTATTGGGGGTTTGTTTTCTTCCTGTATAGAGTAACTTTTCACTTCTGTATGTTTGGAACGCATACAGACCATCATAACAATGTTATCAGTACATCGTGGCCAGAAGTAGAAGTATTGTGCACTGTTGCCTTTTAGAGTATACTGATATTTTATGTAATATCCTTTTTCAAACTCAGGAGAAGGATTTTTAAATCAATTTGGAATTAGAAAAGTTAACCCTTTTCTTTGATTAATGGCAGCTTGCATATCACAACAGGCTTTGAAAGGGAAATAACTTGTGCTAACAATTTAAAAGGATGGCAAGTTTTCACACTAGGAATCACATCTTAGAGATATTTTTTAGCATAACCCTGTTAAAATGAGATATGTACTATTGCAAGAAGGAAACACAAACATTTGGGTCAAGACAAGTGATCAAGGTGTATACTTACTCAGGGATCATTAACTGTAAGATCATGGTTTTGTGAGCGCTTCAAGCTGGCACCAGCGCACACATTGGTGCAGCCTTGCACTGCCTCTGGGGAGGGACCCCTGCAGTTATTCACCCCCCTCGAGCCCCCTCCTCACTGCCTGGCCCCAGACATCGGTGGGCACAATGGGGCAGGCACCTGCAGTACAGGGTATGGGTGAAGGCAAAGGCAGTCCTGTAGTGGTAGACTTGGCAGTCCTGGGTTGATGGTTGGACTTGGTGATCTGAACGGTCTATACTAGCCTAAATGGCTCTGTGCTTCTGTTTCCCACCTTTGCCAGATTTTGCCTGGTTTGCAGAGCTGCAACCTGATACATGTCCTTAGGACAAAGGGTAAAATTTTCAAATTTTGTCTGTCTGCTTCAAACAAAACTAAGAAAATACAGAGTGCTCAAAATTTCTTAGCTCTCCAGTGCTGCAGATCCTGGGAGAGTCATCCTCGAGGGAATAATTCTCATTTTTCCTGAAGTTCCCCTTGCAAGCTCTCTAGGAAAGGAACCACAGAGCTGTTGTCAGCTACATTTAGATTGGCTCTAAGGCCCTTTGACATTACCAGAATGAAGAAAAAAAGAAAGGAAAAAAAAAACCAAACCCAAAAACAGATGTCCATGAGCTGACTTCTAGGTTGAAATTCATTGCATATGTTCAAAAAATACAAGCGACATTTGCTCCCATGTATTGCAGGCAGCAGCAGCAGAAATTTGACATGTCAAATAGAGTACATGCCACTTAACCTATCCAGCTTGAGATCTGGAACACAGTGTGTTACAAAGACCTGGGGGGGTGGGAAAAAAAAAAAAAGAAGAAAAAAAACCAAACCACCAAACTTTAAATATATGTGAAATGCTATGGAAAAAATTGTAAATTCTGTTTTTCAGCCCCCAGCTTCACGATTCTTCCTTTCTGATGTAAATAGCTTCCAACAGAAAGATTCGGGAGTGCAAATTTGTATGAAATGTTGGCAATTCAAAAAATAAAATGTTGAGAGGAATGACATAGTTTGTTTCCTTCAAAATTTCTAAAGTTCCTGGGTTTTTATGAAGCATCAGGAGAGATTTCATCACAGGTCAGAATTAAACCTCCCTGAAATGTTATATATTAGCTTTCTCTTCAGTTCTTCAAAAAGACAATGTGTAGCAAAGGTCTGAACCCCCCTCTGTATTAAAACCCCCCAAACATATGAAATGGTAATTCAAAGAGTTAACAACCACAGCAAATACATTTACTGCATTTCATTATAAAGTTAAAGTAAATGGAGCATTTTAAAAGAAATAACAGATGCCATCATCCTGGATGGATAATTAACAGCAGACTCTAACACTTATATTTAAATGGGACAGAAACATTTCAAAAAGATTTTTTTTTCTGTTGCAAAACATTCAGATGCAAAAAAAAGGACCATTCTCCTCCAACAACCTCCTTACGGAAATGAACTTCTGAACAAAACCAAGAGACCACTTCAGCAGCCCAGGTTTCTGCATTTCTTGAGAGAAGTGTGGGCAGCATGTTGAGTTCCTGAAGTAGAAAACCAGTGAAGGTGTTAGCTAACCCACCGTCATTCCTTTTGGGCAAAGAGTTTACCCTCCTTAGCCTTGCAGACCCCTGGAGCCCAGCTTCCCTGGTGGACTTTTCAAGGCAGTTCAGACTTGCCTGCACCAAAACAGGGCTCTGGTACAAAGCCAAGACTGTGTTGTCCTCTTCTGCACCATCAGCTCAGGTATAGCCGCGTGGGAGCACCATTCTTTAGCAGATGCTTGATAATAAAAATAAAAATACCTTTTTCCGTACGCATTTTTCTCCCACCTTCACTTGAACAGCCCTGTTCTTTTTCCACCTTCCTGGTTCTGCCGAGATGCACGAAGCCAAAGTTTGCTCAAACCTATTCATCACAAAACTACACCTAGTTTGCCGTTGCTTGGTACCTTTTTTGGCTGCAACAGTAGGAAAACTGGCTTATGCTGCCAGAGCGGTTGGAACCCTCCTCTGTTTTCTAGAGGTGATGATCCCTCAAGGTAAGGTTTGACACTGTTCAGACAGTCTGCGGGAACGAAGCGGCTTTTGAAATCCCTATGCCGTTTCAAGGCATTGGATAACACCTTTCCCTTTAATTTTAAGCAAAACAAAAGCCTTTGAAAAGGCGGTGAAACCATCAACTGCCAGGTTGTAAAACTCATGCCGGGTTACCTGCTGTGAACGTTGAGGTCGGTGTGTGATGCTGCGTGGCTGTCCAGAGGCTGGGCATATACGTATACATATACACCTAAGGCTGGACGGGCATCAAGGCAGGACATGTTACTTTCATCTCAGGCCCCTTCAACACGTGGCACAGTTCAACCATCAGCTGCCCCCATACATCATTTCAGGCTCCGAGTGTACGTTGCTTAGAAAACACAGCCTTTCAGATAAACACAGGTTTCTCACTTTCCTCTTCTGTTTACCAGGCTGTATGTATACAGATTATCTTCTGAACTGAGACACACAGATGCTCTCCTTATTAATGTGAGAAAATAATAGTGCCAAGGGGCATTACAGATCTATTCATTTGGGGGGGGGGGGGGGGGGGGGGGGGG
>JAVJGJ010000001.1:15197263-15212693 GCA_035590215.1 Microhierax caerulescens | reverse complement strand
CCCCCCCCCCCCCCCCCCCCCCCCCCCCCCCCCCCCCCCCCCCCCCCCCCTTGCGCAGTATGAGGAAGTCAGACAAATACCAGAAAATTAAGGACACCACCTCCCTCCCCCAACTATTTCCTTGTCAAACAGATTTGCAGTTTGAATATGCAGTCTGCATATGCAGTCCCCATATTAGGAGGTGCAAATTAATAACTGAGCCTTTTGACAATCCTAGCCCTAGAAACTTGACATACAGCAATAGCAAAGCATGTAGCTTGTTAAAAAAAAATAAAATAAAAAAGAAAAAAAATTAAAAAAAAAGCAGAGGCTCCAAAGAATAGAACAAAAAAGGGCTCTATCTGACAATCAGGAACAACTGCATTTGCCCGTGCCTACATAGAAAGCAAACCTCCAGCTCGCAGCGTGCAGCGGGTAACTGATGAATGTGAACATCCAAGAATGATTATGACAGGAAGTTTACATAATGGTAACAGTATCTGTCATACTTTGCGATTCTCCCACATGTGATATCTGATGTCTGACAGTGACTCATGGGCCACGGCTCTCATGTGGCTGCTCAGTTAGGTATGACTAAAAGGCAGACCCAGAATCATGTAAACGGCATGCACGTGTGCCCCGATGCTGACAGATAAGTGGGCGTTTATTGGTGCTGGTGTCAGACACCTGGATGCATCATCAATATTTAGAGGAAGGCACATGGGCACTGAGTTGCATCTTTTACATAACTGTGATTTCGAGATGTCTGGGAAGAGAAGTGATACTCAGAGTCACAGTCCCCCGTCCCCCCCTCCCAATAAGTCGGTAAGTTAGCATTTCTGTCTCATTTTAATTTTTTCAAACTTCTACATGTATTAAATTGCTATAGGCAACTGCCCAATGCCTTTGCATCTGTTAGAGCTGTTAAGTAGCTGATGAGGTCTTTTTCACAAGATCTGGCTTTCATTTAATTAATTATTTGTTTTTTTTGAAAAAATGAAAAAAAATCTGAAGATATAGAATCTGTTCCTGCAATATGGCGAGTGCAAATGCTCCTATTGGAGACCTGCTGATATCCAAGAAGATGTCTTAGTCCTGCTCATAAAATTATCTTTTGAACATGAAGGTGTAAAACAAGTATGTATACTTGTATGTAGTAAATATGTATGCAGGTATGTGTAGAGAAGGGATATCAAGATACATAAATTTCCAGTATCTGATATTTGTCTCTGGCTCCCATGAGAGACATTTATTTTAATGGAAATTGCTAAAGGACAGTCAAGCTCTTTATGATATTAGTATTGGATATCGATATCTTCAATGATACCTGGAGAAGGTAATGGGCTATATTCAGTCCTTAGTGCACAGTAAAACTACCACTGAAATCAGAAACTACTGACTACATACAATTATGATTATATATTTCAGTTAAATCGAAAAAACAGGTAATTTTTTTTTTCTTTAGTTAGTTAGATTGCTTTAATCCTATTCACAGCACTTTGATGACTCAATGGCTTCCCAGGAATCCTACAAATTGTTAGTTTATAGATGATGTTTCACATGTATTTTCTCACACAGGTTTAGTTCCCTGGAACGCAGCCTGACTTCACAGGTTCCTTCTTTGTAAACTTACTTGTGAAGGGAGGATCTCAGAAGTTTGCAGGCTGTCTGCTGCGGAGGAAAGTGAGGCAAAGGACTGTAAAACAAATAAAAAAGGGAGGGGTAAGATCAAAGTAGGAGCAGTACGTTACAGCCTTGTCCAACCGCTGCCCGCAGAGATTGTGTACCAGTCTGTCCCCAGTTAGCTGACAGCTGTTTGTGAGGCGCCAGGGCAGGGGGGGGAGGACAGGCTGGGGGCAGGGAAGGCATGGGTGCTGAATTCCCCTGTGCTTCCCCTCATGAACTGCATCCTGAGCCGCCCTTGCAGCTCAGGGCGGGCAGCACCCTCGCTTGGTGTTCGAGCAAGTTGTGAGGCTGTTGGCCATGTTCTCTAGCAGCCGAGTTGCGTTTCCACCTGAGTGCTCCTGGAAATGTAGAGCAGATACTTAATATTTATCTTAACAGAGGCTCCTAATTGTATGTGGCTGTGTAGGCACACGTGCTTACACCTCTTCTGACAACTGCACGTCAAAGCGAAGACCGTGGAGGAGAGAAGCCTGTATCTACAGGATTTCCCACCCGAGTCTGTGACTGAGCAAGGGTGGCTGAGCTCTGCCCTTGCCCTCTCGCTTTGGCTGTCTCTTGCTAATGCCAGTCTGTTCCCCAGCAGAGATGCTAGCCACATCACAAACTTTCTGTGAGGGCCTCCTCAGCTGGGTATGAAGGTATGGCCTGCCTTTCCTTCTTCATGTTGCCAGAGCCAGGAGGACTTTAGACCAACCCTTCCCACCCGACAACTGCTTTTCAGCTCTGAACAGGAGCCAGAAACTCCTCTGAGCTGACAGCTCCTCCAGGGCCAGTTTCACACCCACTCCTTGTGAGTGCTTCTCCAGACTGGTACAGGCTCCTCCAGGCTGATATGGGCTCCTCCAGACTGGTACAGGCTCCTCCAGGCTGGTATGGGCTCCTCCAGGCTGGTACAGGCTCCCCCAGGCTGGTATGGGCTCCTCCAGACTGGTATGAACTCCTCCAGGGTGGAATGGGCTCCTCCAGGCTGGTACAGGCTCCTCCAGCCTTCCATGTGCCCAGTGGAACCCTTAGGAAGGAGGACACATCTGGAAGATTTGAACCAGCTTTCCAGCAGTGTGGCAAGACTGGTCTAAGGAGTTCTGTGTGGCAGAGGCAAGTTGGGATTTGCTCCTCTGTTGAAAAGAAGTAATGGGGTTTCCATTTTGCTGTGTGAGTTAACTTCTGTCCTGCCACCTGCCAGGACACCTTGGCTGCTCTGCTGCCCATTGAAATTCTCAGGCATTGCTGCACGTTGTGCAATTTGGTTAAGGTGTAAGGAAAGTCCAGCAGTAATCCTTGCCTCGACCTGCTTTCGATAGGCGCTGTGTGGCAACATCAGCAGTGGCTCTGAAGTACCTCATGACACTTTGGCTACTGCTTTGGGCCATACGGTACTGCCTGAGCAGGAACTTGAAACTGAGCAGCTTGAAAAGCATTTCTGAAGCCAAATGACGCTGTTGCACAGCTTGCACGGGCCACGCTTGGTGCAATAAGTAGTGATCTTGCTGCCCTGTGCGTGGTCTCCTCTCACAGCTGCGCTGCCAAGGAGGCAGCAGACACCAGGGTGCTGTGGAGGGCTGGATGCTAACGGTCAGAAGTTGCAATGCTCTGGGTGTTGGTATTTTGGATTTGACCAGAGGACCAGGATACAAGTTGTGTAGTAATACTTACGGAACATCAAGGCCTTTAAGACAGGGCAATCTTGGCAACCAGGTCCAGGGCTCAGATGTGGTCAGCTCCTTGCAGTAGAGGTGGCTCTTTAGGAAAGACCCTGGTTTTGTCTTACCTCCAGGGAAATGCACTTGCTGGTCTGTCTCGGAGGCTGAGTGGAAAGAGATCCTGCTGCAGCATTTGGCCTCGCAGCACAGCATGTCATGAAGCTGCAGGTGACACCGAGTCCAACATCTGAGCATCTGCTCAGCTGGCTACAGCCCTAGCTACAGGCCAGCTCATGGGTTTGTGTTCATCACCTCCTGCACTGCAGATAGGCACCAGCAAACCTCAAATCTTCCCTGAAACACAAAATTCACATGGTCTTGCCGAGAAAAAAAAAAATAGGAAAGACAATTTTACAACCACCACGACTGCAGCTGCTCACCGCCGTGTCTCAGAGGGACATCTTCAGAGCCCCAGCCTGGACGTGCCCAGCTGGGCTTGCCCCAGACCTCACATGCCTAAGTATGTGTGGATTGCAAAAGAGGAATTTAGAGGCCTAGGGGGAAAAAAAGACCTAGAGGAGGAGCATTGCCTTAGGACCTGGCTGCTGGTTAGATGCTTAAGCAGCCTTGGCTGTTTGACACATGTAAGAGGCACCCAGGGTTCTCTGTATGTTTGAATATTGGGGTGCTGCTCTCCTGCAGATGGAAGCTTGACATGTATTTGACATCTAGCCTAGGGCTTGTGATGACTATGGAAGCAAGAAAAGTCATAAAGATAAATTCCTGTCAAACACACGGATGACTAAGCAGCTTTAGACACCTGAATTGATAAGATTAATCATATCCTTGATGCTTCCTAGACACACTGGTTGCACCTGCCCATGGCTCCTCATCAGAGGCACAGCAGGTACGTAGCCTTCAGAGACGTAGCCAACGGCTGTCTTTTCATTTTAAATGCTACCTAAAACATTGGTAACCGAATCACCAGTGACGCCTTGCAGACTGTATTGTCATATAAATAACTACTAATAACAATTGTTCAAATATTTATCAAGCTATAAAAGTCTCCTCGCCACACTCACAAAAGCATGATGTGATTCCATTGGGGTGAGATCTCATGTCGTAGAAATCACACCCTCAAGCAGGTTTGCTCTGCCACGGCAGCTGCCTGCTCTGACAAAGACTATTATATCCCTGCCACATGGACTTGAGTAAGTCCATGGCTGATTTTTTTTTTTTCCCCCCATTGCTTACTAATTACCTGCTGATAGCTTTACAAAAAGCTCCATTGGTTCTTCTCCAGCTGGACAAGTTAGTTTGTAATGTGGTTTATGAAAATTAGGTCTTTCCCATCAAAAATGGGAAAAACAGAAAGCAGCTCAGTTATGGCCTCTGTGCAAAGAATTTACAAAGAGGTGGAAATCCACTTTTAAGGAACAGGTCTATATTGAGGATATTTGTGAATGCACACTCTCTCTGTCATTCTTTTTTCTTTTTTTCCTCACCTGTCTGCTGACATTCCGACTCCTCCTAGGAGACAGGGACCCCTCTGGGGTCGTCTTCGCATCCTGGTGGAGGTTGTAGCGCAAGGTGGCACTGGAGTGTTTTTACATCTTTTAGGTGACTGCTGGTTTCCTTCCTATTAAACTAGAATTTTTTCCCATAGGGAATACAAACAAATTAGTGTACCATATAAATAATTACCTTTATGTAAATGCATGTGATAAGATAAATGCAATCTGAAATGATTAACTAACCTTCCATTTAACAACATTTCTGACATTTGATTCAAGGAATGAAGTCCAACCAGCTTTCCCATGCCTTTTACTGTAGAATAGCAAGGATGTGTAGTGGTCATTAAAGCAACTCAGCCATACTTTGATCTTCTTCCTCACATAGGCTGAAAATACAAAAAAAAAAAAAGGGGGGGGGGGAAATAAGGAACCAAACCAGCCACCCAATTTTTTATGTCCAACTCACAGTCAGCTACCACTAAGGGAGGAGCACCTTCTTCTCCATGGCTTGTCTTCAGCAATTTCGTTTGACCTGTGCTTCAAGTTCGACCCAGGTTGAGGTGGACCCTAGAGCCCTAGCATCACCCAGCCAGCACAGCTCTGCATGGCAGTCAGCTGGGAAGCTGGTGATCCAGCAGCATTTTCCCAGGGCTGGTCCCGAGCGTATTAAAGCTGCCTGTCAGTAGCTCCATGCAAACGTGGCTGTACTGGTTCAAGGTCTGGAGCTAGATCGTTCAGTGCTCACCTGGGGATTTCTGTACCACACCTTCCTGCCCAGTGTAGACATGTCCCAGGTCTATCATCATTTTCATCTGCCAAGCATTCAGACAAAATAATTAACTTAGCTTTGCTGGCATGCATTCTTCACTCTAAATTATTTGTATCAAAGAGCATTATTTCAACAAAACCTTCATATTTAAATCATGAAAAATAAACATGAGAAGACTCAACAGTAACAACACTGATTAAAAATATAGAAAAACTTGACTGTGTTTTCTGGCACAGATGGATAATTAAGAGGATTTGTAAAGGTTTCCTCTGTAACAGGTAGAGATTTAGTGGTATTTTGTGTCAATTACCTCTAGGCTGCAGAGACAGTACCACTGCATAGTACAAAATAAATGACCAGAAGGCTTAATGTTTTTTGTGGGTTTATTTAAAGTTATTTCATACTACAAGCTCATGCCAAACGGTTCATTTGTTTCTGAGTTTCTGGCTTTGAGAACTGTTACCCATGCTGTGAATATACGACTGTTTGTCCACACAGTTATTGGAGTGCCTATGAATGGTTTGCAGGTGCCATTCCAGCTTCTCTCGGTTTTGGTCCCCAAAAATACTTCTGACAGCTACTGATTGGTCCATTTTAACTATCTAAAATGATGTATCTGCTGTGATTATTACTGTGATTCATGAAAAATACTACTCTTATCAGGCCAGGAATATCTTTTGCATAAGAGCATACCTGCTGTAGGAGTGTTATACAACATCTCTTGCCATCACTGGAGGTGTCTTACCAGTCACTTCCCTACATTGTCAATGGAGTCCTAAATTGCTCATATAAGCTTTTTTTTTATATCCTAGGGTTTTTTGAAGGAATCATCCCTGTTATGTTACTCAGCTCTTCTTTATCCAGCCAGAGTTTCAGCCACATTTTTACCTCTGGACGTTATGTTCCCGCACAGCACTTGCCTTGATGCCTTTTGCCATGCACCTCTTCTGCTGCAAAGTTCCCAAAGGGCAGTCTGAGACACCTTAGGATAAGAGCTACAAGGTGACGTCAGCTTCAGCCATCCTCAATGAATTCAGCTGTTGCTCAAGGTTGTTGCATCTGCAAAGTCTCTTCACACATGTAAAGTGTTTGCCGAGTGTTTGGGGACCCCGAGAGTCCAGACAGCTGGATGTGTCACACCCTAACTGCACCCCTCAAGTAGCCCCCTTTTATCTGGAAGGCATCAAGAAGCTGTGGCCCATCCTTCTGCTTTCAAGAGTGGTAGAAAAGGGGACACCAAAAGTTTTGGGGAGCTGAGAAGGGAAAGGGCCTGTGAATTACAGGTTAAGTATTTCAGGTCTTGCCGCTTGATGCCCTGCTTGTTGTGTCAGCTTTCCATAAACAAACTTTGGGAATCCTTGTTCTAATAGTATCTTTCCATCTTCTTAATGGTTAGGTTTTTTCACTCCATATGGCCACTTCATCTGCATTAAGCCTCCTCACTTGTAACAAAAAATCCTTCTGTCATTTCTGTGTTTAGCCAGGTCTGTTGCTCAGATGGTGCAACCACTGAATGGTTAAGCTGAGTCTGTGTAAAATGTTGTTTTTCTAGCTATAGGCAAGGGCAGAAATAAATATCTTTGCTACCGTATCTATTTAACTGAAAATCTAACTAGACCTCCAAATCTGTGCGCTTTGTCGCATATGTTACAAACAGATCCTCTATGAATTGATTTGTAATAGCCATTCCTACCACCACCTCCTCCTCCTCCCCAGAAGCCTGACTGCTCTTGATTCTATCCCACTGGTGTCCAAGGAAAATTGTATGGATTAAGTGAGGCTGAGAGAGGAATGGAATGTTGTTTTCACACCATGGCACTTTGGCTTGTGCTGAACCAAAGGTCCTGTGTTATGAACACTAGCTGACAAGGAATTTAAGAAGAACAGGTAATGGCAGAGGAGCAGAGTGAACCTATGATGGTACTTTCCCATGCAGCCTCCTCTGCTCCAGGTGCCTCTGCCCATTCAAAGCCAAATATAATGTTCTTGCCCATGGTAAGTCTTTTCTTCCATGAATTTTTCAAATCAGTTCTGGAGCACATTGAAACCTTCAGCATCAGCAGCATTCTATGATAAGCATATTTCAGCTGTGTTTTGCATGACAAAATACTTCCTCTTTTTCTTTTGAACTTTGCTGGATGACAACTTTATCTGGCCTACCCTAATTCTTATCATATGCAGAACAGTGAACAACTGTTCCTGATTCACTTTCCCCATTGCCACTATTAATTTCACAGATGCCTACCGTATTTTTTCTTTAGGTCTTACTCTACTGAGTTATTTCTTACAGGATTTGTCCCATACCTTCTTTTGGTCACTGTTGTTCTCTGTTTCCCTTGCAGTTCTGCTTTACCTTTTTTGAGAGAAGGATCAGAAGTGCATACGGTAGAAAGATCATGAATTTAGACAGTGACAGAAAGACATTTCTCTTCATTGCTCTGCTCTTTCCTCTCCTCTTCACTCCACCCCACTTCTCTGTTCCTCCCCTATTAACTCTAAGGTAACCACGCTCATTAAGGGCTTTATTCAAATCACCTTTTGCTCAAAAAAAGATACTCATTAACTTTGAATTGAATCAGATGTTGGCTTTCCTACTGCCCAAAGATAGAACAACAGGAGTGCCAAAGCACATTCTTGTGGTGACCAGTGGATCAAATGTAGTACCGCGCTCACTCTATTCTATGTAAAGCTCATTATTAACAGCAGTTAAAATCCAATCCATAAATCTTACAAACACCTAAACCTGGATTTTATGATGTTAACAAGAACCATGTCATTGATTTCAGCATTGACAGGCTCTCTCTTCAGGTTTTCACTTCTCCCTAAGAGCCAGTAGGGTCACCTGATGCTGCAAAGGCACAATACTGTACCCAGGACAGCACCCTGGTTGCCTCAGTCTCCAGGTGACTAGACATGTTCTCCATCCCTGGAAAGAAAATGAATATTTCAAATTCACTGACAGATTAGCTGAGACCAGACTGCTCATTTTGTTGTGACACTTGAAGACTTTTGCCAGGTAGGCTGAGAGGATTTTACCTTTGAGGAAATCACAACAGATTGTCTCTACCGCATAGTATTCCTCTTGGTCTTTTAAAATATTGTCTTACATCTTTGTTCCATCTAGCCTTCTTTTGCCTAAGATCATGCTTGCCCTAGACACCTATGTCCACGGTGACCTATGGGACCTTTATTAGAAAAGGAAGCTGATTTAGTTGGGGAATGGGAAGCTGTGGCAGTAGTTCAGCAGCAGCTCCTGCTCAGAATTCTTCTTTCAGTTTCTGGGGATGTGTTATTTCTGAATTTCTCCTTGCATGCTTTCTCTTAACAATTCCATTTCCAGCATTAACTCGCCCCTTCATTACCTCAGAGCTGTAAATATGTCTCCAGCAGCCCTCTGGCAAGGTGCCGCTGCAAGGCACAGTGCCTTTTTCCCTTTATCACTAGGTGTGCCTTGAAAGTTGCCTCTTTTTTTCTCCCCTCCCCTCCTGTCAGGAAACAAGATTTTTCAATCAGAGTATCTGGGCAGACAGTTCAAAGGCAGGGTAATTCTTTGGTAGCACCATAAATAAGCCTGTCTCTCTCTGCTCCTGCAGTTCAGCAGCTCAGGCCTCCCGGTACTATAAAAGTCTCTGTCATTGGAACCTTTGCTCTGTGACTGCACATTTTTGGGCAATAGGGCATGTAACGCACTTTTGAGTCTTCATATGCCAAGATGCAGAAAATCAATTTTAATGTCCTTACAAAAGAGAACCAGTGAAGCGGAAGGCTATCGATATTGCCAGACACCCTCCTGCATTGGAAGTATGAAGAGAAATGCTACAAAAATAAAAAGAAGTTTGGTGCTTTTTTGAGCCACTTACTCTTGTGACGGTCATTAGCTGTATGACACAGTGTAGGCGAATAGAAATGGCAAAGAGAGTGTCTTCTTTGTAATTTTCTTAAGACATGTTTGTTTCAATAAAACAAAAAAAGTGAAAGTTTATGCTTTCTTTGCCTGCCTACTAGCAGATCTTACTCTGTTCATGTCAGCACCAGATCAGAAATCAAATGAGAAAATTGAAAAACAGCATCTATAAATCTACAATAAGTGAAAAGAAAGTGTTGAGAAAAATTTCCCAAGACAGAAGTAATTAAATAGTAAAGTAATGGTACTATAAAGATCTCCTTGTAGTTTTAATAAAAATCCCTAGTTCATATCACTCAGTAATAATTGGCTTTATCATACCTTGCTGCATCTGAGGCATAAAACCATCCATATCTTGATTTTTCTAAGCCCTCATACTAGCTTCAAAATTTCTAATGGTTGAACTCCACAAATGAGGAAACAGAAACTGAAAAGAGGAGAGAGAACAAATCGAAACAATCAGTTCAAAGCAAATTGTATTTTAAAAGCTGAACGTTTCATTTCAGGGTTTTGACAGTGGCAGATTCTAAAATCTTGGAATACATGGTAGAAGAGTCAACAGTTTTTGTCAGCAAGTCACATATAAACAGGAATTATTTCAATCATGTGAGAATCTTAAACTTTGCAACTGTGCCTTTCTAGGGATATTTAAAGCTGTGCATGAACTGACACTCTTTTGTACACTCACACAAGGCATGTTCTTGTTCTTCCAGTTTTCTTCGCCCTGTCTACTGTTGCTAACCTCTTCCTTTCTGACTGCATCCTGAAACAGTTTCTCAGCGCACTCCGAGCGTTGCACACGGCTATCTGTCGGTTTTATTTAGCAATAGGGAAGAGTTGTGTTGTGCAAGACTTCTCTGCTAATGTACAAATACTGATACACACAAAATATCAGCACCATGTTCGGCACAGGGAAAGTCTTTTTGGCTGGCTGTATATCAAAAATAAATGGATGTTCAACAGGTGGATTTAGCTGGTGTTTTATTTTCCTCTAAATATCCTCTTAACAGCAGCATCATTTAAGCAACCTCAGAAAGAAATAATGCTGAGTGCAAAGAGCCAAATATAATAAAGCTGTGAGAAGTGTGTTTGTACAGTGCATTTAAATATATACTGGATTACAAGCTAGGTGATTCCCTAGAAACACCTACAATAAAAAAGTTTGTTGTGAGCATCTTTGTCTATTATGAACCAGCTGTTTGCAGAATTACGCAGGTATCGCTGTGCAACCCATTCAAAAAAAGAATAATGTAGCTTGAGAAAGATTGCAAAAGAGCAAGTCTGAGGCATTATATCAGAAAAAAATAAAATACTCAAGCACAAAAAATTATTGTAAGTGTGCCAGACAGAGGCCCACAGGCACTTAAAACACAGTATCCTATAGGGCAACAAACATAAAGACATGGTGTCAGAAAATTGTTAGGTGTTCTGAATGCTTCACATGCTCAAAATATATAAAGTTGAGAATAGATATTCAATATACAATGCAAAAATATTTTCTGAATTATTAAATCCGTGCTGGTTTTCTCTGAGCGATGCTTGCTCAAAACAGCTACTTCAGTGAAGCTTTCTAAAAACACTGGAATAGTCACAGCTTTTAGTACATTGTTTCATGCTGCAAGAATCATAGCTTAGTGGTTTGCTGTGGCATGCAAAATAATTTTAAAATTTGTACCACTGAAAGACATGGTTAGTGTTCTGCTGCTACAAAGGGTTATATTTTGTGAGAGAATCACTGGCGATAGAGCGATTGGTGGGCTGTGGATGTATGGGTGAATAGCGAACTCAGAGTATGCAGAGCTGTCAACTTCTGGAAATAAATCACATTCTGAGTTATTTTACTAAATGCAAGTGTCTACATTACCTTGATATATAAAGTAGGATTATATTTCTATCTGAGATAGGGAAGATTTGCACAATGATGATTTTTTATATATATATACATAGTAACATATACATATACCCATGAAACACATGGAATACACGCTCCAAGAAACATGGGTTAGTTTTGCCAAGATGTTTTTCCCAACAGTAGGGAAAATGCATATTGTGATGATGATGGTTTTTTTTAAAAAAAAACATAATCCTGGAGTGGTAAAAATTACCCTGGGAAAAACAAGATAGTTCTGGAAGTGCGATGGAGTAGCCATCAACCCTGCCTCCAGAGTAAGAAAGACGCAGAGCCTTGCAAGTGGCCAGGTGTCCCACCCTTGCCTGGAGGTGGCATGGCTGCCCTGGAGCAGACCCTCCTAGCCAGTCATCAGGGGAGTGCCAGGACACCCAGCCCTGTGGGAGGACAGGGGTGCCCAGAGGGTCCCCCCAGCACTTGCCATCAGCAGCGCGGTCACCCCATGGCCTCGGGGCTTTCACGGCGTGGGTCCATCCACTAGAGCTGAGCCCAGGGTCCAGCAAGGGTTTCACCTCTGCTTCCCAGAACATCTCTGTTTTGACAAACACACATTATTTCCAGTGGAAAGCTATTTTCCTGTAAAATTCCCAGCCGGCTGCCATCAGGAGTTACGGCTATTTCCTTCCAGAGGTTGTTTTCCACAACACAGCAATACAGGTTGCAAGGGTTGTGACAAAAGCCTTTAACATCAACGGCACACTGGGCAACTGCTTTCTACCTGTACGTGCCAAGCTGTGCGGGATCAGGTGTTCATTCCTCCTCTGCCACGTTTTAAAGGTGTGTGGTCGAGCTATTCCTGCAATACACACCCCTGCCACAAAATCATGCAGTAACAATAAAAAGCGCCGTGGCCTTTCACTCGGTGTACTCTGCTGTTATTAGGTTTTACTCATTGATGGAGCCAACTAGTTTCTGACATAAATCCACAGACTCCCATGGTTTTGGTTGTTTGTTTTGGGGGTTTTTTTTTTCACATTAGGAAACAATAAATTCCATCGGGTTTATGAACTGTTAAAAATAAATACACTTATTTATCTCTTTTCTACAATCTCAATTTTCTGCGGAGGATACCACATGAAAACACAGTGATATCAATCTAGATGAACCTGCAGACACATTTATTCATGACACATTTTAAGAGATTAAAGCACAAATGCAATGCTGCTCACTAGCTTTCCTTTCATGGTCCTGAGGCATATAGCAACAGCCGATTATACTGACGAACTATACAGTTTGCTTTTTACCAGTTCTCAAAAATCAAGCAACCCTATGTGGCCAAAATTTAAATGATGGCTTTTCAGTTCACTTCTCTTTGTCTACATGCAATACATATGTACTGCAACACAATTACACTACTTGCTTGGTATTTATCACCACCGTGAATAGTTCTTACCCAATTTGTGTATTAATTTGGGGGACTCGCATAAGCTGTACCTAGCATGTTTTCAGGTGTTCAGTTCACTTAGAAATTCATGCTGTAGAAATGCTTACCAGCCCTAACCTCCCAGGCACGTATGTATAGCTATGGGTGTCTGTAAGATTAAGGTTAGCTATTTTCTGACTCAGTGGCATCTGGCAGAGCATTTCTTGCAATTCCAAATACACCTGCAAGACAATTTAACATGTTACAAGTACTGGTATAAGTGTGAGATTTTTGTAAGTAACTTAGCGTCAGCTAGATTTTTCCAGAAGCCTAACCAAAGTTGGAACACATTGACTACTTTCATTTAACAACAACAAAAAGAAAAAGGTGCTGCATCCTTTCTTTTCTGTTTTCCTCTCTCTGGTGGATCAAAAGTAATACACCACCAGTGAGAAATAGTGCCCATAATGTTGGCTTAAAGGAGCAAGGGAAGGACTGGAAGAAAAGTCAGAAAGGTAGAGTGCAGAAGACACCTGACTGGAGATTCTGCAGGTGTACAAGGAAGGGAGTGGATGGAAAACGGTTTCAATGCCAGTTCCCTTTCCTCCCCGCTGGCTTTCTTTTCAGTTTAAGAATCAAGAAAGAAGACATGATGCTTTGTTCAAAACTCTTCAAGTCATTGAGCAGCTGTTTATCCATCAGGAGAGTGAATTCTCGGACAGGAGATCAGTGAAAACAACTACCATCCTCCTGTTTCCTTCACAACCTCCATTTGAGACCATTCCTGATCAGAGGGTGAAAAAAACCTTCTCTAAGTACTCCAAGTCACGAGCCTCCATTCAAACAGCTCCCTTCAAAGGTGCAGCACCTTTTTACACAGCAATAGACTTTTTTCATTTGGAAGAAACTACTTCAGCTCCCAAAAGCAATACTGAATACTTGTCCCACATCACTTCTTCCTGAGCGAAAGCCCCACAGCCACCACTGAGCCTGCAGGACCTGGAGCGCTGCAGGATGGCTGCTGGGGGACAGCAAACATCAGTCCAGTGCAGGATGGCTACAGCACTCCTCCCTCCCTCCCATCCAGCACAGATACCTGTGCATCCTGACCTGCGGCTTATAATATTAGAAAAATAATTTTAAAAAAATATCTCTAGTTAAGCTGTGATTTAGGGAGAGCCAACCTCCCTGGGTCTCTCTCCAGCTTGCTGCCTCATCCCCTTTCCAGCCACTCCTCCTCCCTGCCCGGACACATCCCTCCCCATCCCCTCCCACACCCCAAGCCAAGGGCTCAAAGCGTGTGAGGGCTGCCTGGATGCCAGCCAGGAGAGCTCCTCAGCCCCCAGCATGGGTCCTGGGCTGGCCCTGGTGTCCTGAAAGCCTCCACAGGAGCCTTGGGGCACCTTGCATGAGCAAATGACTGTAAATAAACTCAAAGGTGGTAGCTTCCATACACTGAAAACAGTTTTCTTTATCCCAAGAAAAATATTAACTATTTTCCAGGTAAGCCTTCCTTAATGCTTCTATTCCTCTGTTTCCCACTTTCAAACAGCAAATAGAATTAAACTCTCAGACAACTGTTGATGTGGGAGAGCAAGAGCAAACACTGACTTGTACATACACACTTCTTAAGGATCTGCCTTTTATCTTACCAAAAACAACCTTCTGCTCTTCAGCTTAGTAAGCCTTGATGATTTAAATGAAAGGGTTTGAGTGATGCACTGCTCCTTCTTCCCTAGGCAGGCATGAGGAGAGCAGAAGCCTTCCACGCAGCCCTAGACCCACAGTTAAGGTTTTCTTCATCTTCTCTGACTCAGGCACACTGGGGAGAAGCCTAAAAACTTATTACCAGAATACCCAGTCCTCTAGACATTTCCCACAGGGTTCACAAGGCATGAGAGCCCTAGCCCAGCACTGGAGGATGACTGCAAAGCAGCTCACGGAGGTACCACGAGGCCCGAGGAAACACCACCCTGCAAACACGGGACAGCAAAGGGCCGCTGGCAAAGGACACAGCCCAGCCACTGCAAGGCATCGGTTGTCCCGAGGCATCCGCATGCCACTGGCGCAGCTGGCACGGTGCGGGAGGGTGACTGCACACGTTGCCCTGGCAGAGCCCTCCCCACCTGGGGCAGCTGCCCCGGCAGTGCCACGCTGGCTGCCTCCTCCTCCCGCAGGCGCTCGCTCCGGAGGGCTGTCCCTGGCTCTTGGGTTTTACTTCCGAAGTTAAAACATTTCCTGCAGTGTTGTCAAAACTTGTCATCACTAAATAGGTCAGGCTGGCTGGAGAACCTCCTAAAACCTCTCACCAGTGTGTCTTAACTAATGTCATTTCATTACTGGTCCTTTTATGCCCTGTCCAAACCCAAGCCGTACCGACAAATAAAAGTTAACTCTGACACTCGCTTTAACTTTTGTCCTAATGCAGCTTCAAGCCAAAGGCGAAGAGTTAGTACTTTAATCCACTTCACCATCTACCCCTCTGGGGGTTCATAACTCAGCCATGAATGTTTGTTTTGAGCTGAAACTTGCAGTGCAGGTTCTCTGCCAAAAAGCCGCAGCAGGGCGGTGGGCAGCCGCTCTCCGGCAAGCACCGCAGCCCCTGCAGAGCACGCGGCCGGCAAGCAGCAAGGGACCTGGGGAACAGGGAGGGCAGAGCCCCTATC
>JAVJGJ010000001.1:15170317-15197163 GCA_035590215.1 Microhierax caerulescens | reverse complement strand
GGATTGCAGAGCCCCTCTGCGGGGGGAGGGGTGGGCGATGTGGGAAGGTGCACTCTGGAAAGGGAAGGAAAAATCACGAGGCACGTGTATGGTAACACCTTCACGTTCGGTTTGCATATTCTGACTCCGTCACGGTCTGGCTGTCCCGACTTTTCACTCTGCGAGCTCCCTGCCCCAGCGACTGGGGCTTTCCTCTGATCCTGATTAGGCAGTGTTGGGGTCAGCATAATGCTCTGAATCACCATAATCACAATGATAATAACACCAGTGCGACTGGTCCTTATTTCTAAAACTGACCATTTTTGTATTTGTGACCATTCATTTTCACCTCGTGGCAAGTTTTATGCAGATTATTAGAATGCAGAATAGGATTCAAGCAACCAGTGCACTTTATCTGGGGTCCTGCCTCTGGGTTGCCTGCCTGTCTCAGGCTTTACACCGTGGGTTTTTGCATAATGCCTTCATCAAGAGTGGAAATGCCATCTCCACTTTACACAAGAGGAAGCGAGGTGCAGGGAAGGTAAATGACTTCCCTGCGGCCAGGTGGGATGTCTCCAGCAAAGCACAGAATGGGAACGTTTCACAGAGTCCAGATCGCTGAAGTCCTGCGGTGGCTTTCCAAGCACAGGGGCACTGACATGTGAACTATGGCCTTTACTGACTACATAAATAAAATCAGGCATCCTCTATCAGAACACAAAGTACTTTATATATGGCATGTTTACTGACAGTTTTCTTTGGGTTTGACTACTAGAGTTACAAATTTCATCTCTTTAATGCAAAGCTTGGTGGAATTGTATCAATAATGGACCTAATGAAAGATTTTCCATTTCTAAAATCCTTTTTCTGTTCTGACATGCACCTTCAAAACACATCTTATTGAACAGCTCTCTTGTTTTCTTTATATAGCTACTCCTTTCTTTAGAAATCTTTCCATGGGTAAGTTAGTTAATCTGAATTTTGAAGCTCCAGAAGGGAAACAATCTTTATAACCTACTGTCATCTGTATGTAGGTATTACATACCACTATGCCTGATGAGAAGTACACCACCAAAGATGGTTGCAGCTGTAAGCATGCTAAATAACATTTTATCTTACATGCTTATACATAACGTGCTTAGCATTTATTTAACAGAGGCACAGTCACCCAAGCCGTGTTTCTTGACAATATTTTGATTGATCCAAGCTATTTGATTTGCAGCAGGGACCAAGTTTCTGTACAAACTTACCTGGAAAAACCATATTCTTCATCAACTACTGACAAACCAGTGTAAGCATAGGCATGATTAAGCAAGTGTGTAATGTGAATAGAGGAAAAGCTGAGGTGTTCTTGGAAATGCGGCTCTTGGTGCGCAGTGTTGCACAAATATCTGCCCACTTAATTCTGGCTGAGTGAGCATTAAATGATCAATCAACAGCTCACCCACACAGCCGTTTACCTTCGACGGGAAAAAGGGGCTCCAGTCTGCTAGCACCCAACTGCAGAAAAGGGCTTGTGGTCCACCAAAGCAAAGCGTGTTCTGGGAAAGCCTGCAGACCACGGGATCACATGCTGGCGGTCACCACCTGCCTGTCAGCACAGGCAATCTGTCACCTACCCCCTCTGTCACCTGTGCTCATCTGGCAGTTGGTCTGCTTTCCATTAAAAGGCACGGGAGCAACAACGTAAGCTGACATCCTTGCACTCGGTACCCGGCATCCTCTGTCTAGTTCTTCTCCACACCCATGTTCTCACAAAAGCAGCAGAAAACCACTCAAACAAGCAAACAAAAATACTTGAGAAAAGAGAAACAAGGAGACAGCTACTGGTGAAACATCCCAGTTCTCTGACTCCCAGGAACCAGCATCTGCTCTTCCCGCAGCCCTCTCCGAATGCAGCAGCATTGGCTGACACACAGTGGGACTTCATGCTCGGGCTTTTTCGGTGTTTTTCTCCTTCCTTCGGGCGATTATTAAATGTGTTCGCTTTTCCGATATTTGTCTCTTCGGTCTAGAAATAGCACAGATATAATATTTCAGCTGAATGAGAAAACGCTGACTTCTGATGTTTTCCACAATAGATGGGTTGATGTGAATATGAAAGATGATGTACTTGATTTGCTTCGCTTTTACCAGCCTCTAGAGAGTTTAATCTATCCAGAAAAGAAGTGTCTGTCTGATTTTTTTCTTCCTTGTGTGACTGGCAGTTCATCATTTTGTAAGACAGCTATTCTAAAAACAAAAAAGTAGAATTCATAAGGCAACTTGATGAGTTTTATTCATCCTATTTGTAGTCAACTTCCTCTATGAGATTATGTTGAGATATGTTTAATTGGCCAGCTACCATCAAGAAGGTGACACCTGGATTCAGTGCCCAGACTTTGAAAGAAAGGGGGTTTCCGTCTGCTTATCAATATTTACTGAACTGAAACTGTCAGATTCAGCTTTATAAAACTGGCCTAAAGCAGCACATGTTTCCTTTATGTTTACTTACAAATTTATGCTTATTTTGCATACTTCCTAATATTTATTTCCACTTATTTTATCTCCCAAAGGGAAGAAGATTAATACGCTTCAAGCATCACGCAGCAACAAAAAGATGTTTTGGGCCATGTTTTCTTATTTTTATAAAGTTTTTTTTAAAATCCTCATGGTAGGAAAGTGACACACTGCACATCATTAACTAGGATGGTCCTGATACACTGATTCGTGGGGATAAGTCTGTCTGGCACAGAAAAATCTGTAGGGTGGTCCAGAGCAAGGGGTCTCTTGCTTGATGATCGCCAGCAACCAGACCCCAGAGAGCCACAGCACCTCCTCACACATGAGACCCCCCCATCCTTCACCCGAGGGAGCACCAGTTGCAACCATTCGTCTTTGAGGTTTCTGTGCACCAAAAAAGCAGCAGGCGAATTTAGTTCCAGGTGACTCCAGCAGGAATTCTGGTAAAGATGGCCTTTTCCTGCTTTTAGCGGATACACAAAGCCCTGAGTGACACGGAAATATGTAAGGGCATAAACCAAATGGATGTTGAGCAAGAGCGTCTGCTTTCCTTCCCTAGTCGTATGAGGATAAGGTGACATTCAATTACATTAAAAATTGGCAGCTTTGAATAAAGGAGGTCTCCTTTCACATAATTAATGGATGGAAGTCCTGGCCCCAGGATATCACTGAAAAGAAGTGCTGTTCCCTGACTCCAACAGGGATCTGCACATGCTCCAAACCCAGCCCTGGAAAAGCAGTCGTCTCCCTGGGACTTTCCAGGATCAACAGTCTGCAAGATCCAGGGATGGCTCTTCAAAGGGATTTTATAGAAAGAGAACAGTAAAAAATGCCTCCTCTGACATGTCACTGAATATTTGTTACATATGACATCTGTACAGCTGTTGTGAAGATTTCACTCACCAGCAACAACTATGACATGTCCAGTTTTTCACAAGCAGTAGAGTACTGACAGCTCTTCTAGAGCTAGTGGCTTCATTGCTAATGATTTAAGAATTTAAGACGATTTTAGACATTTTAGACTTTTAGACAACATTTATCAGTTACAAAATCTTACGAAATTCTACATTTTCATTTCCATCATGGACTGCATTTTTCCATTGACTTTTGGTGTGCATTTTGATGGCCAAAAACCAGATGTGGCACCCACTTCAGGCAGCACATTAGCAAAACTAATAACCAAATAAACAAGCATCTCTCATCAGGTGAATATTTTTTGAAGAAAACTGAGTATAACTTGTGACTAAGAACAGTAGGTAAATAGTCCTGGTTACTTAGTTGCCAGCAACTTTTTTTGCCACGTTTTCAAGAAACATATTCAGCCACATCTAATTGCGTGATAAAGATAACATCTTCAGCAGGTAGGAAGTCACTCATGAAGCTGTCCCATTTGGCTCCTCGAGACCCAGATAGTGGGATAAATGGAGCATGTTCTACTGTTACATGACAGTCTTTCATTTCGAGTTCTATTTATAACAGAAGGAGGTGCCTCAAAGACTGCTTGCATCTAGGTAACTAATGGGGGAAATGCAACAACAGGTGGAGCCGGTACCTGCCCAAATTTCAGCACAAGTGCACCAGAGTTGTTGGCAGGGGGTTCTTGTCAGAGTATACAAAATACCAGACTAGAATTTGTTTTTGTAGTTCAAATAACAGGACAGCACTATACAGCACCAGTTGACTAAGAAAAGGGCCAGATTACATCTGATATCTGTGCTAGGTACTGCAACTATAACAATTCAGGCATGCAGTTTTAGCAGGTGAGACCACAGCTACATCTCATCTAAGGTCCCACCTCCAACAGCTGCTCTAGCAATAGCTCAGGTATAAAGACACGCTAGATGGGCTTGAAAGAGCAGTTCCTGTATTTCTGTGCTTCAAACTAAGTATTGGAGCAGCAAGTTTAAGGACACTTTTTTTCCTCATAAACATTCATGAGAAGTAGATATACAAGCAGAGATGTCATTTTCAATGCTGTAATCCAAGTAATTTGAAACAAGTACAGCTGTATTGTTAGAGGTTAAAGAGGATACATGATGATTATTAAAAAAATCAGCTTCGCCAAGCCATTTATCTTACCTTTTTTTTGGTTCCAGAGGACAAGATCATGACAGTACGATCTCTCCCGCAAAAAAAAAAAAAACCCAAAAAAAAACCAACAGGCAATTGAACCTCTCTCCTTGCACGAACGGCTCTGCAGACTCCTTTGGGAAGGAGAGAAAACTGCACCCACCAGCAGGGAGGTGCAAGGTGCTGCTGCCCGCCGTGCCAGTGGTGGCACAGCCACACAAAGCTACCAGGTGGCCCAAAGCAAAGCCGGCCGTGGGAGCGCTGGCAAGCTGAACACGCTTGTCCCAATGGTCAGTGCACTCCAAATACCAACTTCGACCTTTATAAGGAGGGATGAACGATTTAGGCAGAGCAGCTTAATATTACTTCAACTGATATTTACCCTCATAGAGATTCAGCCCAGTGCCTGAAGTGACAAATACCAAAACAAAATGCATGCAGCGGGCCAAATACACCTGGTCAAGATAAGCACCTGAAATTTCCATGTGAATTAAAGCACTTTATCTTTTGAGGTTTGTGTCTCACTATTTATAGTGGGTCCTGGTCTTGCAGCCTCAAGCATGTGAATAGACCCATTCACTACCCCCAGTGAGGAGAACAAGGACTGTAACAGCATCTTTCACTGTCTCTTTCACCATTAGCAACTGCTAGCGCCGATGCTGCCGAGCAGATGCCATTATAACCCACAGCCCGATCCTGATCTCAGCTTACAGTAGCAAATCACGAGTAAATCCACAGCAGTCGCTGTCGTTACAGTTGGAGTAAAAAAGCTGCGAGCTAAGTGGCATCAGGATCAGATCATCTGCTTACAGCCTCGTATGTTTCCAAAACATTCTCTGATGAGGCTGAAATTTTCCGTGACTGATCTCTGGCCAAAAGCAACTCTTTTTTTTTTTTTTTCTTTTCGGTATAAGCAAACCCTCCATTTTCAAGAGGAGAGATGTTAGAAAGAGGACAGAGCAACCCTGCGAGGAACAATACTCTAACCCACAGCCTTTTTGCTCGAGCCTTTGTATCCTCATAGTGCAAAATGTCATTTATTACTATAAGATAGTTGATTGCTAAAAAAGGCCAGAAAAAGTGCTGTTGGACAAAAATAATGCTTTTGTCCCACATCTTATTCAAACACATCTCCTGCATACATTTTTCCTGTAATTGCATGTATTGTGCAACACTGGCAATCAGAAAGTAACCACCATACAGCTGTTTACAGAATGGGACCTGACAAACCTGGCTATAAAACAAATAAATCTTTATCTCTGTAGTTTTGGGGGTGTAAAAGCATCCCTCTGCTTTGCAGAGCCCGTGCAGGGGCCTAAACCCACAGGTCCCCCATCCAGGAGAAAGCAAGCTCAAAGCTTCTGATCAGGACAAAGCCAAAGAGCAGGCCAGCTCATTTGCAAGTGAACAGTTTACACAAACACACCAAAAAGAACAGACCCATTTAAAAGAAGTTGTATTACCATTAAAAATAAGTTTTTAAAATGCTATGAATGTGTCTTCTAGCATTTGCTGCAGACTTTTGGATAAAGTACCTCTTCACTAACTCAGAGCAGAAGATGGAGAGCCTGCTTTAGTTTCTCCAGGTTTTTGTTTCCAGCTCAGTGGTTTCTGCCTGAGTGCAGCCCAGATTCCCCACAAGGTCAGCAGCCATTCAAAATCGGTCCCGCTTCCGAGGACCAGCCAAGCCTCATTATATTTCTGTGCAAACATCCTCCTGGAATCGCGGCTCCACTCACAAACAGTGTTGCACAGCAGAAAACAGGGTAAATCACACTGAGCTGCAAGTCACCACTTCAGAGTTTCCAGCGCATCTATAAAAAGTGTGTGGCAGCACAGAGGCACAAGATCTTTAAACAGGACAAAAGCAGGCAGTGCCAGTCAGGCCTGCGTGTAAGGAGGTGTTCAGGATCCATACAAAGGTCGGTTTGATAAGATGGTCACACATTTAATGATTTTCAAATGCTCATGGTGAGGGCCCAGCCCTGGCTCAACAGCAGCGTGAGCTGTTCAGCAAAAAGGTTGGTCTGTGATGGGGATCTAACACAGAAGGGGGGAAAACCCACCTTACTCCGCAAGGCAATACAGAGAGCTGCTGGAAGGGGTGGCCTCATGTCCCAGAGATGATGGTACACACCGCTCCCACCCCACGCTTCCCCTGCCTCTGCTGGTGCGTGCCATCCCCGGGAGGTCACATCTCCTTGCTGCGCCGGGAAGAGGACCGATAGTTTTTTATTGGATTTCAATTATTTATCATGTGTGTATCCAAAGGGAGAACAATGTTAAGGTTCATGGCAAACATAAGCAGTCTATGGCTGATACCGTGACACAAACACGGCCAGTTACCTGATCAGTCACAGGCTGCCTGTGAAATCTTAGGCAAATCACTCACCTGCCCCACAGGACGGCGGAGCAGGACCGTCTCAGATGCCTGTATCCCCAGATCCCTGCCTGCTGTCCTTGAAGTGCTGTTTCTGCACATTCCCAGACGCTTTCAGTAGTGTTGATATCTCACCCCTAAACCTCGCACAAGCTTTTCCTTGGCTCCCCTGACAGTCCAGTTAGATGCACTCCACATTTTAAAAGTTCTCTGAGAAGAGGGATCCGGTGAAATGAGGATTTCCTTCCCACCCATAACATAAACATGCCATAAACACCAGGCTCCAGAGCCAACCTCACTGACGTGGGGCATCTTTGTCTCTGCGCTACGCTGCTTCGGCAAAGGCCGTGGGGATGTCAGCCTCCCCCAGAGCCTGCTGCAGCCCCATAAAGCACAGGATGCTCAGAGCCCAAGCCTTCCTCATTAAGGAGAAGGGACACCCAAAGAGACTGGCTTTCTTCCCCAGCCAGAAGGAAAGAGCTGACCGCCAGGCATGGAGCAGGAGCTGCGAGTTCAGCCTGCACGGTGCTGGGCAGCAAAGGCAGCCGGGATGCAGGGGCTGGCTGCTTGGCCAGCGTGGCCGGTTGCAGAGACGTGCTGCAAGACAAGCAAAGGTGGCTGCTGCTCGCAGTGCTCGGTGGGGGCGGCCAGCGTGGGTGGGGGAAGTGGTGGCTGCTGATCTGGGGGGCACTGGGGAGATGGGGTGCTGCTCCTGTGGCGTGGGTTGCTACTGGAGTCCCAGAATCATGCCCAGCCCTTGCCACAGCAGCAATGCTGGGCAGTGCTGACTTGGGTGACTAATGCCAAAAGAGGGCTTTGGTTTAGGATTCTGGATTTCATCAAGAGTCCTTCTTCAAGTCCAGACTGAAGCCTCTGCTTTCTGTCGGCAAGCTGGGGAGAGCTGCCACCCCCACCACAGGGACTGTGTGCGACGAGTGGGTTAAGGCAGAGAGGCACAAAAATAACGTGGCAATGGGTGACCACAGAAGCACCACAGTTAGGACATGGTGTGTTTAGTGCCAGAAGTATGCAAGTCACTTTGCCAGACAAGAATCTTCCTCCCAGAGAGGCTCCCAAAGAGCCTATCATCAGTTTTTTTAAGTGTTTGCAGTTTGCTGGCTGAAGCTTTCAACTAGAGTTGGTCTTGCCTTGGGGCTGTACACTTGCAGGGTTGGAAAACATAGTGTTGATATATTCTTGCCAAATTCAGCTTGTTCCTTGGATTGTTTCCTTTCTCTAATCACTGTTTATCTTTATATGGGCCAGATTGGCCCATTTCTTCCATTCTTTCACTAGTCCCTACAACAGATATATGATCTCTGAAATTCTTCCTTGGCTGACCATGGTTCATTCATCAGGGAATAAATTTATCCCGTTGTTGGGCAATTAGTAAGCACTCAGTGAATTTCCAAAGGCATTTCTGAGACCTCGGCCACCTTGAATTTCCAGGTGTCACATGCGCACTGCCCTGCGTGCACCCAGGCTTTTCCCCTTTTAGCAAAGCATCTCCCACCAAGAGCCTGCAAAAGCGCTGTACCTCCAGCTCTTGGAGAGGAGTCAGCACCTCCCCGCTCCCCTCCGCTTTGGCAGGCAAGGAAAAAAGAGAGCTACCCAAAACCTGCCCTCAGCTGTGTTTCTAAGCAGGAATTTTCACCGAGCCAACTGCATTTGTGATTTCTCCTCTCTTTCTCGTGGTATTTGTTTTGATTCTGTCTATCCACCTCTGCCGCTCCTATACTCCCAGGCCCATTTGCTCAACGTTCAGTTATCATTGCTTACATTTCAGTATGTATTTACTGGAATAGGTAAGATAGATGAATAAAAGGTTACCACCCCTTTTTACAGACAGGCAAGTGAGAGAGTAGAAGAATTCGGTTATTCCTTCAGTCTGCAGCACATTCACAAGCACAGCCTCAGTCCCTCCAGTTCAGTACCCCGATGGCAATCCCGTAATTTTCCACCTGAACCCATTCCAGCTCCTACTGATTCTGGAGGGCTGGATGAATGTGCTTTAGCAGCACCTCTAGCTGCCTGGGACAGCAAAAGCAATACTTTTACACTGCAGAGAGGGGAAGCAACCGGCCACTAAAACACCGGGAGGCAGATTCAGCCCTTACATAAGTGAAAGCAATCCTATTTTGCCAAGTCTGAATTTGCCTCTGTATCCATAGCATTGCATTTTTTACGTTCTTCTGGCCAGAATGAAAAGGGTTTTGGTAACCCAAAGAAACCATAAAGCCCAGCTCTGAACTGGCTGTAACGCAGCCGGCTGCCATCTCTGACAGCTGGAGATCGTTGCGCTGCGGATGCAGTGCCAGCACGCAGATCCATCACCCATTGCCCCCCGCGGGGATGCAAGGACCATCGCCAGACTATTCCCATCTTGCAGCCAGAACCATGAGGCTGAGGCAACTCTCCTGCCGCCTCACGCTGTGCTTCTTCTGGCCTGCCTCTGTCGAGAGCCTGCTCTCCACCACCAGGAACGGAAGCCAGGGCTGAGCGCGGCAGTGATGCATGGGGCCCCGTGTGCTTCGCCATGGGAATTTTCACACATTAGCCTCTGCAGAACTCCCACTTGGAAATAAAAATCGCAAGTTTGGGGCAAAAAGTATTTGCCAAGACCCCTTAATTGGATGAGTTTGTATCCAATTTCCTAGTGGCTGAGTAGTATATTTATAAGCAATTTCTAACTTCTTTCCTCTCAAGCACACATTTAACATTTGGGTGTGCAGATCCGTACGGAAGAAAAGAGCTGTGACTTTAATAAAAGCCTTGTAAACATTGCCTGTGCCAGAGAGCACACAGGGTGGTGATGTCCAGGCAGCTGGCATAAATGGGTAGATTCATGTCATTGCCAGAGTCTGCCCTGTCAGCAATGCGTTACACTTCATTCAAAATGGTGACGTCAGCTCGCAGGTAGTGAAGATGACAAAGTTTGCTTGGGACATCTGGACGTGCTGTCTTGAAATCCTTACGATACGTTGCATCACACTGACCTGTGTTTCTCTCCGCGTAAATAAAACAACCAAACCAATTTTTAAAATTATCTTCTTGCCCACTTTAATATAAAAACATACCTGAGTCTATTTTAAGAGCCTTCATATATCCCCCTTTCCATTTTCCACAATGAGGCACAAATGCAGCATGTACAAACGTGGCAGCATTTACAAATACAAAGCTGCAGCAAACATAAGACTGTAATCCAGAATAACTTTGACTCTCCAGAGCAAATGGGAGAAATCAAGAAGAAGGATGCTGGGCCCGGGGATGCCGAGGAAACAAAACCTCTCCACTGACCTTGAGCAAGAAGTCCTCCCTGTCCTTTGCCCTATGTCAGCATCAGCCAAATTCAAAGATATCACAGGTGATAACATGTCCCTAGTCCACAGCTCGTAACCAAAAGGTTACATACACCCTTGTGTGGTCATGAGCTCGGTGGCCAGTGCAATATCTCAATTTAGGCTCTAGAGACCTCGCGAAAACCATGCCTGGTGACTGCTGCATGTAGGAGGAAGGTTCTCATGCCCCATTTCCCCCCTCGGACATCTGCACCACAGAGACCTCTATAAAAGACCACAGTTTTATACCCCCCTAAAAAAGAAAAAAAAACAAAACAAAACAACAGGAAATATTTTCAAGAAATGGTCTAATTACATTCAGTTCCTTCAGTACTCGCTGGAATAATCATGATGAACTCTGTCAGTGTTAATGGGGGTATTATAAGTATCTGTGTAGGACTGCCTCTGTAATTCAGCATTAATTAGCTGAATCATTATTTTAGAGTGTTACTGAATTATCTTATAATTACCACCTAACATGATGCTTGTAAATGAGGCAACAGAAGGAAATGGCAATTCTTTTAAATGTACTTAAAATTAAGAAGGCATAATAAACACTCCATTCCGTCCTTTTTAGAAGCTTTTTTATCTTCTGTGAGATATAAGGGTAGTACAACTGCTTTCATCTATGCCTTGTAGATTTATTACAATCATTATAACAAATGGAAATGAATATTATTCAGGTTTATTACCCCACAGTATATCTTGATGAGCTCGCAGGAAACCATGTTGCTTGTTTATCCACTGCCTATGAAAAGAAAGCAAAAATCCTGCCCAGGAAAACAGAATATTGTGATTAAAAAAAGATCATTTGATTCTTCTAATATAACTGTTTTGCTAATAACTTATCTGCTCTGATTCCCAACACAATCAGACCTAATTGTGGCTCACTATGAAGCCTCATTAAGGCTTGACTGGGAAGGTAGTTAGGAAATACCACGTACATTTTGTTGTCCCTGATTCTGCTCTGGAAGTGCTAATTCTGCACTATGAAGTCTATTGCACCATATCCCCCTGCCTGAAATGTGCAGAAGGAAGGGGGAAGAAAGGGAATATGGTTGTCACTGGGCAAATCAGAAAAGATTGTAACATCTGGCTGGCTTGGGTTCAGACGCCTGGGACCAGCTTAGAATGCTATGGACAAGACACTTTGCTCAGAGTCATACGTTCCCGAGAGACTATTCAGTGTAATATTTTGCAGGATTTTCTGAGGGCACAGACACGTTTATAAAATCAAAAGAAGCGTGCTAAGCAAACCTCTCCTTATTCTCAGGCTTTTACTGGAAAGTACTTTTCGTAACTTCTCCACTCAGACTAAAAGAGATTGTCCGGGTCAACAGATCTGAGGTCTGCTAGACCAAAGGGGAGTCAATGTTGTGCAACCAGTTGTACTAGCAACCAGACATTTCTTGCGTGCTTTAGTTTTTCAGGGTGTATTCGGAGATTTGCAGCAGGCAGTCACAGTCTGCATTCTCTTACGTTTACCACATACTCCTTATACGGGAGGCACAACATACCTACAGCCTCCATTTTGTTAGTATTATTTTGCCGGCAGAGCTGAGGGCACATTAGTACTTGACTTCTTTAGCAGCTAAATGATAGTAAATATGACACAAAAATCAATATCTATCTATCTATCTATCTATCTGTAAATATATATAGATGAGGATTGGAGATACTTGAAAAATCTTTCTCCTGAACAAATTTTCAGCCTGGCTGTTTTCAGATACGTTGCTTCCTCAACACTAAATATTACATGCAGTTTGAAATAATCTAATAGTTTATTGTGGATGATTGCTGGTAGGATGTTACTGATACAATGGAGGTATGAAACCCTAAATCACACTTCACTTTTATACCCATGAAAAAAAGAATGATTTTCATACCCTGGCATGTTTATTGCTTTGAGACCGAGCCTGTTATTTATTAGGGTTCACTCTGTAGTTCTTAGAATGGCAGAATATTAACTATTGTGATTGCTCTTCTTGCTAGAATCATGATGGTATTCACTCTTCATGCAGAGCAGTGTAAATCATGGGAAGAATGCACAGCACAGTTAAAACAATTTCATGGCAAACGTAGTCCACAAATAACCACAACTTATGTGTAGTATGGTTTTACAGATGACAGGAGAATGTTTTTCTTTCCTTAAGCTTCTCAACCCTCTTAGCCAAGGTCAATTGATTAAAAATGTCTGTCATAGCTGATCTTCAAGAGCAACTTTATAAATAGACAGTAGTGGTCCATCATCAGGAAATATAACCGTCCTAAAAACAGGAATATGAAACACTTGGAAGTTTATATGATGAAAATATGCATGATTGAAAAATTTTGGTTTTAAGGGAGGTTTGAAGCTGATCTAGCCCAGCCTCCTTCTCAAGGCGGGATGATTTTGTCAGGAACCTCAGGATCTCGCATAAGCAAAATCTGCTTACTTCCCAAACTTTCCAAACCTCCAAATGACAAGATGCAGCTCTTTGTTCAGATAACACCCAGAACACCCCCAGTCTGAGTGCATTTAGATTTGTGACTCCTGCCTGCACTGCTAGGATGAGCGCAGGCAGCAGTTTTACCTACCAGTAAGGCTGACAACCTCCTTGAAGAGCCCACTTCCAATTGTGCATAACATTTCCACACATTACAAAACGTCCAGACTGAGTGAATCCTTTTCTTTGCTTTCATTTTAAAATACAAATTTCAGCTGAATTAGCTCAGGTGTTTCTAAGGAGCAGATTCGGGAACAACTTTTCTGCTGAAAAACCTAGTGCCCTGCTTCGGAGCACGGGCAAGAAGCTGTGTCAAAGAGCAGCTTCTCCGTGCAGGTTCTGTGCAGGTCCACCCACGTCTGGTTAAAGGACGAGACTTACAAAAATTGTGATGGAATGCGCTCGGCATGGACTTGCTAGTCTTTAACAGATCCCATCTGCGAGGATGCCAGCCCCATGCTGAACCTCTCTCCACTTTTTGGAGAGCAAACTCCAGCTGTGTGCCAGGGCGGGACACAGGCACAAGCAAGGCACATGCCGACCTGCGCACCAGTCCCTGCCAAGGGGATGAAACTCTGGCCACAAGGAGCAGCCAGGTGGTTGCTGTCACATGCACCATGTGTGCTCCCGGACACAGACACCAAGTGGAGGATGATGCCATGTGCCAGGGGTGGGAAGTGGCTGTGGCACAGAAAGGATGAAGACTGGGACAGGAGCCCAGGGACCACTGCTGGGGGAACCAGAATGAGCAAGGCATGGATGGGGAGGCTGGAGAGGGGAGATAGGTGGTACTGAGCAAGGAGCCCATGCCAAGGGCCAGGAACTTGGTATCAAGCCTTGCACCAGCCAAGTGGGGGAGAGCATGAGCAGCCAACACTGAGAGAGGGAGCCCAAAGACAGGAATAAGTTACAAAAGACAAGGGAAGCACAGTAATTTGCTCATAAGCACCTACAATGGTGCTCATCACTACCAGTCCTGAATGCTTTACAAACATCAATGATTTCATCTTCACAGTGTGCTGTAAACTGAGGTGATGCTATTAACAACACTTTAAAATGACAGTCTGAAACCTGGGAGATGTAGGCCCAAAGTTTCTGTGATTCTTGGTGTATTTTCTAAGTCATGTATTGTTTTTTCTTAGAGCATTTACCACTACAAAACCTTTCAGGCATTCAGAGTTCATTAGAGTTGCATCTGCTCATATGCCTGAAAACCAGAAGCCAGGGTCAAGTGTCTGTAAAATAAGGAATGCCACATTAGGAATAACCCGTGAAAAAAACTGGTTTATGACATTTTAAGCAGTTGGTTTTACCCAACATCCTAATGGGACTCTTTTGCAGAGCCAGAATAAGAACCAGCTCCTACAGTGCAATGCTCAGCTGAGGCTCCCGTGCTCCAGACTTTCTAGCATGCCTTCACTTTCAGTTGGACATCCTAGAAAAATCTATCATGGGCTGGTTTAGAAGAAGGAATTTGTCAAGAAGGAATGATAATTTTAAAAGTTACGAGAAGGATAAAATGGCAGGAAATATTATTAAAACTTTGATGAAGATGCTTGGTTCCCCCTGCTGCTACATCATCTCACCATTTGGGCTGACTGGTGCCTCCAACTTACTCCAGAACAGGCAAGACCCAGAAAGATCTTAGTGACATCTTCCCTGCTCCCATAAGCACAGAGATCCAACTGTCCAGATTTAACTCTCCTGGGAGGTGTTTTTCTCCTCTAGCCTGCAATTAAATGACTTCTTCTTTACTGCCTCTTCCTGTTTATGCATTCCTCCTCCCCAGTGATGGGGCTCAGTGGCTCAAGCATCGTGTATTTCTGCATGGGATGGCATCCTTCCTTCCCTCCCTTCTTAAAGTCACCAGCTCAACTCTTCTTCTGTGTGTCTTCATTAGCACATTGGCAGCTTTAGGTCTCAGGATGCTTTTTCTCCTATTTACAGCCTCCTTAAAATACAGTCACGTATCTTTGCACATTATGGAGTATGAAAACATTTAATGATGAAAGCTCTTTTTAAGGTTTATTCTGTTGAACTTGATGAGATTTTCAATACCCCACTGTTTTAAATCTCCACGTACATAGACAAATGCAACAAGAGGTTTAAGAATGAAACAGTTCAGGCTACACAGCCAGCATCTCAATTTATTAGATTAGGTAAACGACCTTGCACCTGCCCTGATTTCTGCACTGGGAGGTTAACTCCAGTTTCGAGGCATCAGCGTGAAGGCAAATAAAATATGTTTACTCAGTAAGATTTGAACATGTGTTGTCTCAGTTGCCTGATAGCCTACATGATACCATGACATTTATAATTGTGTTGATTCTTACTGTCGGGTTAAATCTTAATACTATGATTTTGGCGGTATTTTTTGTGTGCAAATTCAAGTGGAAAAAATAAAAAGAAAAAAGAAAGAAAAATATCAAAAAGTACAATATGTTTGAGTTCTCTTAGGTTCATCCTGAGCTCAGTTAAAATGATCTTAATTACTCTTGGGTTTCTTGTTAATAATCTTGTTTTAGGGAACATTTTACATCAATTTCACACTCTTTCAGGCACAAAACTATTTGCCTGTGAGCCGGTGCCACGACCGCAAAATCCTTATTTTCTTATTTCTGACGATCATTTTGTTGAGATTTACTGACAGCGGCCATTGCTCATCCCAGCATCCTGCTTTTGCAGAGCATGGGTGCTGTCAGCTATTTGTAGCCCACTAGAAGCCTGCTTATGAAACAAGCTGTGCCCAGTATTCACCATACCCATGCAGCAAAAATCAAAGGATGGCTCCTCTAAAAAAGTTTGTCTGACAGATCCACATACGTCATTTCTTGGCATCTATCTGTCAAATTATTTGGCAGTTCTCTCCACATGAATTGTAGCAGTTTAGCGGCAACAATTTCCAGATCAAAGCTGTCAATCACTAGGCAATTCCCACAAGGACATGCAAAAGGACCCGACGGGGGAACTATCTAAAGCTGCAATAATCCAGAAGACACGATAAAGAAAAAAAAGCAAGATTTCCCAAATTATAGGGACTGAAGTTCAATTACTGTTTCCCTTTGTACAGTTTAAGACAGTGAGCTATCACAGCTACTAGATCTGGAGGCAAAAATCTAGAAAGTGAATTGCAATTCATCTAGTTCCTTGGCATTCCCTCCCTTTCCAATTAAATATGCTTTTCTTTTCTTCTCCATTATTCTGAGAAGGCAGTAAACCTCAGTCTAAATGAACATTTACATGAAAATCAGAGCTCTCCAAGGCATCCACTGAAACTCCTTTAATACAATACTTGCTTTAATTTGATTTTCTTTCTTGCCTGTGGGAGAGTTTCAATCACATTTGGTATGATTTATAATTGTACACCCCCTCCTCCTGCCGAGGTCATTCCCTTTCCTAAAACTGCATCATTTGACTAGGAAGAATTCCTTTTACAAGTAAACAGCTCAGCAATCAATATTGTCCACAGATGACAGTGAGCATGGTCCAGTTTTTAATAGGGTCTCTCAAATGTCAAAAAGCTCACTTTAATCTCCAAGAAATAGAATCTGTTTACATCACCTGCAGCCTCTTGGTCGTCTCCTTCAGAAAGACTGCTTTCTCGGGCTCGCTGAATAATCTCTTCTACCTTATCTTATGAAGAATCCAGCAGCATCATACATATTTCAAGCAATCTACCTTCCTGAATACAAGCAAAGCAGGGAATCATATTCTGTGATTCTCATTTATTTATCTCTCCACTTCAAAATATAAAATCACATACAAAGGGTTAGGATGCGAGCATCTTCTTGAAGATATTTAATCCTGCTTTCACTATATCAATCTCACTTTGTTTTATTAAAATAAACTGCCACATGCTATTGAAACTGTCTCTCAAAGAAACAAATACTTTTAAAGAGGGTACACTGAGGAAATGTGTTGCTCAAAGTACTAAAAAATACTATTTAGCATTTATATAGATATACTAATCCTTTACCAAACATGGAATGATGTGCAACAAAACAAAAGCTAAAGTAAATAACAGAAAACCAAAAATATAGTAATAATCAAAATAACTATCTTTTTCTATTGCTAATCTATGCTATGACATGCCAAAGCACTACCAAGACTGATGGCATACTGAACCCAAAGTAAAAACTTTCCTTTATCTAAACTACATACACTGGGTCTGATTTTCTGTCCCCACATTTATCTCCAAGTTGAGTGCCATATCTGCATGGTATTATGTACAAATATCATGAATTCATACATATAGACAGTAAAGTAAGCATCTAGCCACATCTGCATGTCTGTCTTCTGGTTAGCTATATATGTGTGGTTGTGTGCTTATGGATCAGACATACAACCGATAGAAAAATTAGGGTCCATATCTTTCAGTCAGTATATATCTGCAGGATCTTGGGGTATTAATTTTGTGAGATTCCTCTTTCTTGCAATCTGAAGTTCTTAACAAGTCATTACTTATCTCCTAAACTAACCGATTTCCCGTATTCACCTATCTCAGCTTCAAGACTTACAGCTGTGGAGAAACCCAGGTCATTTCTGCAGTTTTTCAACTCCTTTTGGGGAGCTTTGTTTGGGCTTTATTTTAGAAAGAGCATGCACTACCCAGCCTCAGGTCAGCTATTCCATCTGTGTTACTCGCTAGCTGAAAAACATTCCCTTCCCTGCACTGCAACTGACAGCAGTCTTCCCAGGTTTTGTTTCTCTTCTCGCTCTTAACAGAACATCTTTACAAGAAAGATAACAAACTTTGCATGTGCACATTGCATGGTAAACCGCAGCGCAGAGAGCGCTAACCTGTCTCCAGAAACCAGGTGAGGGACCAAGAGTATGGTCCGTTCGGAGTTAACATATCCTGTAAAATAACCTGATATGCATTTCTGTAATGTATGTACTCTAACTTGTTTTACTTGCTTGTGTAGTGGCTATAGTCCAGCTGTGCACAAAGAACATATATATTTGCACATGGCCATTTCAGTTGACCGTCTTGTTCAAGACAAGGCAGAAAACCACCAAGCAAGCCTGCCAAGCACTGAGACAGGGCAAGAGTTGTGGTCTCTCAGGCTTGAGAAGCTCACACGAGGCAATATTCACAAAAAAAGAGGCAAACACACCATCGGTCAAAGATTTTCCTAACCAGAAATCCCCGGCGCTGCTCAGGAAATCCTGCCAGTATGAAACAAAACACTCAGAGCCGTTGGCAACATGAAGGAGCGAGCTAAAAACCTGCACTCTGTGCCAGAGATGCTATCTTCCCCCATGGCACTTGGGGAAAAGCTAAAAGTGCTGTAACCCCTTACTGGGGGTACAGGTTTTGGCCAGACCACTCTAGCTGATGGGACTTACCAGTCATGCTACCGAGGAGTAAACCAATTATTGGTCTCTGCAGGGAAAGAGTGAGAGACCCTGAAAAACATCATCCCCAAATCAAGGCTGAGTATCAACGAAACCACTACCTGTACGCCACTCAGAAATGAGTGCTCACTGGAGATGGTGCCAACTAACTTACACCGATACCAAGGGGGAAATCCAGAGAAGTGGTGTCTTCTACTTCCCTGAGCCACCCCTTTCTCTGGTCACTGTCCATCCTCATAATGTACCCCAAAATCTATTCCACCAGACTGGTGGGATTTTACCTTAAAAACCTCTAGCTTAACTGAAACCCTACCAGTCTGCTCAGTATCACCATCCCAAAATGTCCCTTTGTTTTTTCATCATCTTAATGAAGCAAAGCTTCTTGTTTCCAGATGTGTCCACTGCCCTGAAAGCAGAAGGCACCCTAACTGGATTAATGCACCAGCGTTGTTGCTCTGTGGGTATGTGTTGTTGCTTTACATTAACTTCTGCCGTGCCTTTGGTTGCCTTCATGCCTTTGTCATATCAGGCTTTTCCTGTGATGAGCAACATTTTGAACGGTGCTCATTTCAATCTGTAAGCATTAGCTGTGGGACAAATCTCTTGGTTTTTCTTATGGAAAACCCATTGTCCTTGAAAAGAAGATATCCATTCACCTGAACCAGGGCTATGTCAGAGTATTATTTACTTTAAATCCAACAAGGAAAAATAGCAGGGATGCACACCAGTAACTGGCATCATATTTAATATTCCATTCTAGCAAGCCCTGAAGCTACATAATTATGTGGCCACTGCTGCATCAAACAAGGAATAACCACCGAACACACTTGAAGGCATATGCTGTCAGCTACAGAAGCTCTTTGGGTAAGATTTGTAACATGTTAAGTCTGCAGCCTCCCTCTTCCCTTCAGCTGTTACAGAGGTGCAGGGAGCTGGGGACAGAGGCAAAAGAGGATGAGGAAGAGGCATTTCTCTGGTTTTGACAGCCTCCCTTCTCTGCCACCACCGAGGTTTCTTTGAACTGTTCCTCCTACTGGTCTGTCACAGGAGTAGAGTGTCATATCTTATTCTGTACCAAGGTCACCGGGACATAGTGTTGGAGAGCCTCAAATGTTGGCCGTGAAGGCAACTTTTCTTACAGAAACACCTTCCTCACTTCATGTGAACATGTAGCATCACCTTTCCACCTGAGGATCGATATATATCTTCACCAGTCCTTTCCCACCCTCATGGAAATAAACTTTCAGTGTGAGACTTGTGAACGATTGCCCCTCTGTTACAATCCCTAAGGTGATAACTCAGTCTCTTCCCACCGAGCCATACCCCTGAAGCCCTGGTCCCAGCCTGAGCAAACAGGGAATTATCAAAGGGATGCTTCAAATGAAGGACAGTTCTGCTGCCTCCTTTCTCCAGTTCCACTTCTATCCTGTTTTGACCACTACTGTTCTCAACTCTCCATCTCCCTAGGGCAGTGATCCTGGGCCACACACTACAGAACTCTCACACACTCTGTACTTAAAGCTCTGTCTCACCATCGACACCCCACCTGCTGCAGGAGAAGGGGTTTCGCAGGGAGAGGGGACCAGCAGGGGATCCCCCTGCTCTCTTAGCCAGGATGCTGAGCCCCCTGTATCAGTGCTGACATTGGCCCTCATTTAGTTCTGTGTCCCATAAAAATGGAGCCTCTTGCCTCCTGAAGGAGTGCTCCAAGGCCCCCGTTTCATTGGTCTTATTTCCTGAAGACTTGTGGTACATCCCCAAGTACCCACTTCAGCAGATACCACTACTAAAACCTCCACAAAACCCACAAGGAAAGAGAAAATGGCAAGCTTTTGTTGGTGTGCTTCAAGTCTTTGATATAGCTGGGATGGATGGATGGCTGATGGATGGATGGATGGGTGGATGGGTGGATGGGTGGATGGATGGATGGATGGATGGATGGATGGATGGATGGATGGGTGGATGGGTGGGTATCCTTCTGTGCCACACCACCATTAATGGGGTGATACCACTGCTTTCCATGCTCACATGCATCGTCGTCTTCATTTGGCCTTTGCAGACAAAACTTTAGTCATCTTATGATGTCATTAACTGGTATGAAAACCATCCTTCCAGGTTTTACGTACTCTGTAAAGGTCATAGATACCCATTGATTTATACCCTATTAGCTTCTTGTTCTTAATTGCCCAAATACTTTCCGCATTTTAGATACATGTTTTCTGGGTTATGTGACACCAAATTATTCTTCACTGTGTCAAATGGAAATGCCTTCATTCCACCCTGAGTATTTGGAGTTCTCATACCCATCTGGATTACTGGCAATCCCTCCCTTCGATTTACAGATTATCAAACTAGATGGGCCAATTTTGAACTCAGTATCTTTTTTTTTTGTACATAAGGCAGGAGGTTGCATTATCTCTTTTACGAAGTACTCCAGCAATCTCTGGATTAAAAAAATTCTTGTCCATGTCAATTTGTCTCTTTGATTAGTCTTCTTTTTAATTTTAATCAGTTTAATCAGAACTGGCATAGGGAATTACCTTAGGCTGTTTTGACCCGTTATACCTTCAGTCCTAAAAATCATCTTTTTGGCACGTCCGATTAAAATGGATCAATTAAGGGGGACACTTTGTCATTCCTTGACATAAACTCCTCACTTTTGGTCCCATCCCCTATTTTAGTTCCAAGAGTCACGGCACCATTAGAAGATTTTTTTTTTTTTTTTTCTGTAATCAAACTGTGATAATTCTTTTTATAATGGTGCAATTATCTACTCTCTTCTGGTTTCACCTTAGCAAGCTCAGTGAGTCATAGACCTTTACATCTACTGCATCTACGCCCACTGACGATCAACAAGGAACGACAGTCCCTGGGACTCATTTGTTCTCCACGATAGGTTTACACGGAAGCACCCGTGTAGAACTAGACACCCTTCAGTACAAGCTCGGAAATAACCACGCACACATGGAGCGCACTGCTTCGTTTATCTCTCTGTTTGTTTATGATTCCCAGTCAAAAAAAGCTCTAATTCTTTCTCTCCTGGCAGTGTAAATCACGTTACAATTGCTATTGCTACAATTACACAAAAGTAGTATAAATACTGCAAACCCAACTCAGCATCTCCGGTTCCTTAAACAGCCCTCTGCTCCCTTTCACTGTTACGCATTCCTCTTGCAGAAAAGAGCAATGCTCAGGCCTTGGGAAGTGAAGCTCACCTGCAGGGCTAGCACTGAGGTGACCAGGGGCTCTTCCCTAGAGCAGAACCGCAGGAACCAGACCCGAAAGGCCAGTACCTCGCCTTACATTTAGGAGCAGTCACGTCTTATGTGCAGCTGTTGTACACAAGATTTTTGAATAGGCTCCTTTTTTTTTCACTTTTCAGTCAAGCATAGGGGACATAACTGAACCACACTGGGAGAAATTCTTGTTTGCTAAACCTTCAGTCATTCCTGCCCTGGCCCAATTTTGCTTCTCAAACAGGCAAGATTTCTTTTGAGTCCTAGCTGAGCTTCCTTTAGAAATCTTGAGAGGGGGACATAATTTCTACTCTGTGACTGCCTAGCCAGAGCTGAGAATGGAATGCAAAATAAATAAATAAAGAAGAAACATTTGAAATTATTTTAATTTGGCCACGTTCCTGCCTCTTTTGTGTTTGCTTTCCATGTATATATGAAGAAATGAATCTCGTTGTCGGAATTACTCATGAAAAGCAGAGTTCAAAGTGGTGAGTGCGTGAACAGCATGCACAGAAGCCAAAATGTAAATGTGCATGTCCAAGAATTCATGCCAGAAATTCTTGCACGTTCATGGAATGTGACTCTTCTGACCAGGCTCGAGCAGGCAAGGTAACGCCAGTCTTCAGCAGCTGCTGCTAATCCATATGGTAAAAAGCCCCAACAATATGGGGTTTCTAAATATATTTCGATAATGAATACATTCAAACAGACCACGGTGTGCTTGCCTTCCCCAGAAAACAATCAAATGTGTTTTAACTGTACGTCATTCGTGCTCACGCAGCAATCTTGGGAAGGCAACAGCTGAGAAGGAAATCTGGTTTTGTGATGAAAGGCAGTGAGCTGTGATTTGGGAAGTACCGAGCTTTGTCACAGGCTTCTTAGGGGACCTCAGATAAACCCTGCCACCTCTTTGTTCCTCCACTCCCTGTCTATAAAATGGTGATAATGCTCCTCTTCTTTCCAGAGCTCAGAAGAAATATGTCTGCACAGTACTTGGATGCTGCAGGCGCAAGGACTGTACAAGCACTGACACAGACAGCATCGTTTTTGGAAACCAAGCTGGGTGACTGTCACTTAATTTCACACCAAAAGAGAATAAACCATGGCCAGGCAGCTGGTGTGGTGAGGGTGTCTACTCTGACCTGCAAATCACTCTGTTTATTTGTGTGTGCTTGGAGCCATTAAGACAAACCCATCCAATGTGTCAAAATTTCTGTCACTCCTGCCTTGCGGGCCCAGTACTGGTGAGGACAGTGGGAAAATCTTGGAATGCATGGCCTTTCATTACCGATATTTAGTCTAGGCCAGACAAATTCTGGTGTGAGAGCCGTACTCAAAGCCAGGACGCTTCCTCAGAACACCAAGTTACGGTTCCTTGTGGCAAATATATTCCTTTCTTAACCAAATATCAGCACGCATCCAGCAAGGGCCAACCCTCCATATCATGCAAGACCAACTGCCCGGCTTGGGCCCAGGTGGCACGTTGAATGAATGAGCTCCTCCAGCTGGACCATAGCCTACCCACAAATTGGGTATTTAATGTATGAAAAAATCAACAGAGGAAGAGGACATGTATTTAGGGAAGCAGTGCAATTTCCAAACCAATAGATATCTATTTTTTTTTCCTTTTCTGTCTTGGCAAATGTTAAATTAACACTTTTCTTGAGCAGTCTAACTCAGCTTCATAGCACTGATCTCATCAGTCTCTTCTTTACTGTATGCTTTTGGGGAGAGTTCATTTGAAATCTCTCTTTTCCAGGAAATAAAGATTTTAAAAAAAATTAGAAAACAAAGGTCTTTCAAGTCTCAAAATGAATGTGATCATGCAGGTTAATACCACACCATCTCTCACTGCATAATATCTGAGAGCAGGTAATTTCAGGATTATAGAAGAATCTGGAAAATTACTTCAGAATTTTCCTTTTGCTGAAGGAACTGTAAAGCTGCACCTTCATTCAATCAGGAAGGTAATTTCCTCTATACAGCAAGTTTCAAATTCTACTTACAACCTTAGTGTCATGACGATTTTGGTACTAACAGGTTCCACGCTAAATGCTGCTCCTAGAACTGTGAATAATCATCAAAATTAACTAGCCTATAGAGTGATTAAATAATTTCCTCCGATTTGCATTTGATATGTTTATTAAGTGCTGGAGGGTGTTATTTGCTCTCTTATTTTTACTGCTGTTAAACGTTGTCTGAATTTTTGGCATAGGTGCAGCACTATTATGATTACTACAAAATTTTAATCAGATTATGGTATGAGTTACCATCTGATATTGTAAAAATGCCAGTAGGTAGTATATGAATATTAGGATACAATTATCTGCCACTACTTTTTATAGTTAGGAATTCACTAATATTGAAATAAGCCTGCATTCTGTGATTACGGTATTTTTTTCAATGTTCTGGGTTTTTTACAAATAGCATTTTCTTCCAATAGTGCAAACAGTAAACAAGAGAGAGGTTGACGATAAACAATGTAAGTAGGTATGACAATACTAAAGCTACAAAAAAAAAAAAGAAGTACTGCCTATGTGTTATTGTCGTGCTTCGTTTGCCCTACCATTGCCAATGAGACCTATTACTCACAAGAAGTAATTCTTTGTGAGACGTTTTCATTTTAAACCGGACAAAACTATTGGTGCTAACCATCAATAAAAACCGTGATTTTAAATGTATTGGAAAACTGTGTTTTGAAATGCATATCTTGGCCCTTTACACAAGCAAGCGGTTGCTAATGCCAATGTGCATTAGAAATGCAATTGTACTATACTTAGATGTGGTTCAACCGCAGTTATAACATGGGCCATTAAGGAGCATTAAAAAACAGAAGGGGGGGGGGGAAGGAAAAAAGATGGAAAAGAAAGCATCCGGGTTAAAAGGGAACATGTTCTGTTGCTCAGCTAAAAGTTTTATCTATACTTATGAAACGTAATTGTTCAAAATGAGACTAAATATATAAAATATTGATACCACGGAGAACATTAAACCTACCATGTAGAAAACATGCTTACTTATGTTTTCCCAGAGCTCGTACAGAATTCTAAAGACTTTCAGCACGGCTCAGGAAGCCAGCTTTAACACAATGGGTGAGCTGGAGAAGGCTGCGGACTCCTCTCTTGGAAGACTCACACCTGTTGGACAGGGAAAGTAAACTCTCACCTGTCGTCCCCAATGTTTTTCCAGCATCTTCCTGAAATGCAGCTCCTCCCAATCGGCTATAAATCTCAAATAATCAAAACCACATGAGCCAAAAGGCATTAAAAAAAAAAAAAAAGAAAAAAAAAGAAAAAAAAAGAAATCTAAGATGAATAACATGGGGTAAAGGAATAATATATGTGACCATGTGATCACCGGCTTTCCTGGGCTGGAGCTGGAGAGAAGTGGGAAATGCCCAGCTGCCTTAGTTGGAACCAACTCAAAACTTCATCCGCTTTGGTTCAGTTCTCAAAATAGGGCACATGACCTCTAAGTAAGACAGTACAGTAGGCTGCTTTTACACTACACCGCCGCTCCTGCAGCCCCTCATACCCATTCGCTCACTTTCCCGGGCATAGGAGAAGGTAAAATCTGACACTTGCCGAGTTACAGCATTATCTCGTTTTGTAATGCATTATCCATAGCAAATTTACCACTATCTTTAGGAACAGAGATGACATCTGCTACAGGGTGGCTTACACTTGTCTGTCTGCTGCTTTCAGTGCCATGTGTCTGACACGAGTTAACTTCTTATAAAATCTAACGTGAGGGAAGAGAATTGCTCATCCGAGGTGTCCGCGCTGCTCCTCTTGACCTACTTGGAAAACTACGACTCAACTCTTTGCAGTTTCCCCCATCGCAACACAGCTGCAGAAGGGAGCAACGGGACCGCTTTTAACGGAATTTGAAACATGCTCTCTCTATATATGTTTGTATGCCTTTGAACGGCATTATTTCCAAACCTTGCAAAGCCCGTTCGTTATTTTATCAAGCCCAATACAGGTTGTTGTTTTTTTTTTCCCATGGAATCGGCATAATGAGAAAAGATAGCCTTTCCTCTTCACAGATAAAGATCCAAATTGCATTTTATAATCTGACAATTATGTAGTTTGATTTTTTAAATAAAACAGATAATCTCCCTTCCCTGTTCAAGATGAGATCGTAGTTGTTAGTGACAGCTGTTAAAATGCTGCTAAAAATAGATATAGTGTCAACCACTAAAAAGCTAAGTGCTCCTGTGAACCACAAGCAGAAAACAAATGAGGTTTCTACTGAATTTGTGGAAAATCTGTGAGCATCTTGCATGTACTGGGAAAGGTGCTTTATTTTTTCAGCAGCCATCTCTGTATATAACACAATGGGGGAAAAAGAAAAATCAAACATTTGGTATTAAGACAGAGGAGAGATATATTCCCTCAATTTTCTTTTCACTCTCCTTTTTGTTCTTAAAGTAAAAAAACCCCAAACAAACAAACAAACAACAAAACAACCAAAAAAACCCATGATGCAACACAAAGACCAAGGCTACCTCCAGGCATCTCAGATGCCTTTTTCATTTACACCTTTGCCCTGGAGAAGAAAAAAAAAAAAAAAAAAAAAAGTAGCGGGACGAGTAAAACAAGAGAAGTGCAACAGATCAGCCAAATGCCCTGTTACTATAAATTAACATAAAAATCGTTGTGCTAGGTATGGCAGCTATTGACAGACCAGCCAAAGTGCTTGGGTGCTTTTTGCACGACTGATTTGCTGGGTTACTTGCACAGTTGCGTGGAACTTTCCCTCTGCCTGGGAACTGCAGCCTCCAACCCATCCAACGGCAGCTCTGCTCGATTAATAGATCAGCTGTATTCCAAACCAGATGTATGACACAAAATGAGTAAAAAAAAAAAAAAAAAAAAAAAAAAAGCGAGAGAACGGAATTGTTTGCATTCGGTATCATAATACATCTCAGTAGGTTCCTCTGTTTTAGCTACGTTATGGCTAAAAATAGAGCCCTGGTGTGGGCACAGTGCAATATGATTTGCTTCCAATAATACAGTAAACTAATTGTGAAATTAAGCTATTGAATGCGCCGTTATCTCCAAGTCTGGCCTTACCAGCACTTTACGCTTCCCTGTTTAGCATTTATCAAGTTACCCACAAACTTTGATGGATGCAAGCGGCAGCTGACAAAATACTCGCCTTTTCCAAGGCCCCGATCCAGCCGCGGCTCCGGCACAGGTATAATTCCCCGCGAGCCGTCCTTTTCCATGTTTAAAAGGTTCCACCGAGGGTATTAAAACGGGGCCAACTTTTTCCTCCCGCCGCCGCCTCATTTTTCACCTTAAGACGGTTACATGAAGCAACACCCAACGCCCTGAACTTGCAGACCACCACTTCTAAAAGACCTTAGCCACAAGTGAAATACTCATTTAAAAGCAGTACCGCCGTTAGCGCCGGGCTGTCGTGTGTCCCCTCCCAGGGTGGGTTTGCCCCACCGCAGCACCCCCGGCGGCACCCCGGGGTGACAAGGGCA
>JAVJGJ010000001.1:15120300-15167381 GCA_035590215.1 Microhierax caerulescens | reverse complement strand
GGCGGGGGGGGGGGGGGGGGGGGGGGGTGGGGCGGGGGGGGGGGCGGGGGGGGGGGGGGGGGGGGGTGGGGGGGCTCGGGATTCCATCTCCCCCCGACCCCGCCTCAGGCTGACCCCCCGGGGACTCCTGCGAGACAGTTCGCTCTCGGCCGCTGCTCGCTTCCCCCACGCGTGACAATCCGGATTGTACCTGCGGGAAAGCGGGGGGGGGGGCGGGGGGCGGTTAGGTGGGCAAAGCGGTGCCTTGTGCCCGGGCGCCGCGGTGATGCCCCGCCGAGCCCAGGGCAGACGGGGCGATAAGCGTCCGCGCCGCCTGCGGGGCTGCGCACACGCGTGTGCGTGCGGGGACGGAGCGACCGGGCCGTGTCCTGCTCCGCTGGGGGCCCGCGGCGGTGGCCGCCCCCCCCCGGCTGCCCGCTCTGCACATGGCGGGGAAGCCCCAGCCCATCTCTGAGGATGCGGCGCGGGTCCCGTGGGCAGTTCTGTGCCGGTGAAGCGGCTGGCAGGCGGTGAAAGTTGAAGAAAATTTCGTTTGCAAACACCCAGAAATAAGAAGCGGGTGGTCGCTTGAGCCATCGTTTTCGTTTTTCTGAACCTGGCTTTCCTTCGGGTTTTCCTGTAGCTAGGTGACCTTTTGGTTGCAGGGATACCAGGTACCATTTGATTTTTTATTTGACTGTTGCTGTGAAACTGGTTTCATGCCTGATTGATTGGAGATGTGTACTGCAGAGGGCTGTGTTTGTTGATATGTTTGGGGGTGAAATATGTGACTCGAGTGCTTCTTGTGGGGTGGGGGTGCCTGGAGAAACTGCTGTGCTTATAATACGAGCTTCCTTCTGCAAAATAATCGGATAATGGTGGTCTCGGTTCTGGTACGGAAGACGACTCGTGGTCGGTGGATGGTTTAGCCCACAGTCGGATTTGCATAGTGAAAGTTAGTGAAAAGGCATGTCTGTGCAGTAGGTGAAGTGTGGGTACCGTGGATAAACATGCTAGTCAAGTTGTAATAAGTTCTGCGAAGAAGAAGAAGGAAAGCAAACCTGTATGCTATCAGCAGCCCATGAGATGATTATTCAGTTCTATTATCCAGTGAGGCGCTGAGAGGTGTCAGAAACCAGCACTCTCCAAAAATCTTTTTGCTGTTGCATTCTTACAAATTTATAATGTTTTAAACCAACCTTATATCAGGCCACAAATAATCTCTCTGCTGGTTTTTGAGCCTCTTGGATATGTGTACTAGACAGTTCCTCTCTGGATGTGCAGGGCCAGGGCATTTTCATGTATCTTTTTTTTTTCCTTTGCGTGACCCAGATTTTTATTTTCTGAAGTTTAAAGTGTGGTGTGCTCACCTATTGATTATGTGTGAAGTTTGAAACTTGCTGCTGTGGGCGAGGTTGCTACAAAGCTCATGCACCGGTGTAATGTTGGGCCTATAACTGAGATTTCCTGGTATGCAGTAGCTCTGCTGGTGGTTCCGAGGGTTAAAATTCACTTACATGCTAATTTTAAGCCTTAACTAAGTTTCCCGGTTTTCAGAAATGCTGGTCACTCACAGCTGCAATTGATTTCTCTAGGAATTAGGCTTGCTCAGCACTTAAATCAGGGGTAGGTGATTATCTGGGAGTGACTTTATGTGAAAGTGGGCACTTCTGTCTGAAAATTTTCGACTATAGGAAATATGTGATTTGCTACACATGATGATGTTCTAATAAAATTTGTGCTTGAGGGGAATGTAGGTGTAGGGCCATAGTTATAAGTAAGGGCAAAGCAGTATTGGAGTAATTAATTTTAAGCATTTGGTATTGTTTTGTTTTTATAATTTTGCTTAAAATAGCATTTTTTAAGTAGTGTTAAGGGATTAAACACCAAATTAAATACTGGAAAACTAATATATTCTGAAAGGAAAAAATATCTTTGTAATACTTGTATCTATTGGCACTTGAGTTTCTGCAGGTCTAATGAGCCAGTTCCTTTAAAGAAAAAAATATATTGTTGTTACTTATATATGATTTTCAGAATAATGGAGGCTAAGTCATGAATTTGCTGCCTGCCTCAAGACAGGGCATTTGGGATAGGAAGGTTTTCTTAGGGTCTACTTTAGAACAATGTTTGGTTTTCTTTATATTTCCTCTTACTGGCTGCCATGGAGGTTTGCAGAATTACGGATCCGTTTAATAGCCAGGCATTCCCTGCCTAAATCTGATCCCGTTCTTCTGTGGCAGAAGCGTTTCCCATTCAGCTTTTGCATTACTCCTCCTGCTCAGCCCATCCTTTGTGTCTCCTCAAGTGGCCATATGAGCGGTTTGTATAGCTGTGAAGGGGCAGGTCAGCTCCCAGCCCCTCAGAACTGCTCCTTCCTTCTGAAGCATCCCGTGTTAACACTGCATGATGAAGAGAACCCCCCCTTAGCCCACCAGCCCCCCTGGCTTTGCTGTCCCTGTAGCACGGCAGTGGAAGGTTTTTGGAGGACTAGAGCAGTCCTTGGCTGCGATGAGCAATTTCCATGGGGTTGATGTCCTGCCTACCACCGCCATGTCCTCCTTTCAGGACCAGTCTGGTTTCTCTTCTTCCTCGCTACCCCCTTCCCTTTTTCCCTCCCGGGTCCCTGGGTGAGGGGCGGTGCAGAGTGCGGCTGGCACCGGCCCCGGGGCTGCGGCGGGCGAGGGTAGGCGGCGGTTGTGCTGACATTGCCGAGCCGCTCCAGGAGCAGGGCAGGGGAGCGATAATTTGGGTCTTTTTTAAGTGCTGAGTGGTTTTCTTTTGGAGCCTGTAGGACTGTCATATCCATGAGACCTTTTCCCTCAGTTTGATTGAAATTGGACAAATGGTTGAGAGGTGATGGATGGCGCAGGGAAACGGGACTGGCAGGCAGGCAAGGCAGGAGGATGGACAGAGTGAGCGGATACGCCTTGTTTCCTTAGGAAATTAGGAAATTTCCTTAGGAAGTCACACTGTCCTGTCACTTATTAATTTTACTTTTTTGTGTATGTCTTTGCTAGTTATGGAGACAAAAGGATACCACAGCTACCCAGAAGGCTTAGATATGGAGAGACGGTGGGGTCAAGTTTCTCAGTCTGTGGAGTATTCTTCTATAGGTGCTGGAGAGCAGACTGATGACAGTAACTATATGGAGATTGTGAATGTAAGCTGCGCTGCCGGTGCTTTTGCAAACAGCAGCACTCAAGGAAACAGCAAAGAAAAGCCCGAGCTACTCTCCTGCCTGCAGCAAGACAGCAGTCAGCCTGGTCTGTTGCCCTCTGACATCAAAACTGAAACGGAGTCGAAGGAGCTGTCGGCAACAGTGGCTGAATCCATGGGTTTATATATGGATTCGATACGAGATGCTGATTACCCCTACGATCAGCAGAACCAGGGGAGCCCAGGAAAGATCTACCAGAACGTGGAGCAGCTGGTGAAGCTCTACAAGGAGAACGGCCATTGCTCTTCTCCCCTTCACAGCACCAGCAGGCCCTTGAGGTCTTTGATGTCGGACTCCGGGAACGCTGTGAATGGTGGTGCCATGCATGCTATTGTGAAAAGCCCTATCATGTGTCAAGAGAAAAGCCCTTCGGGCTGCAGTCCTCAGAACATGGCTTCCTCAGTGTGTAGTCCTGCAGGAGTTAACTCTGTGTCCTCAACTACTGCTAACTTTGGGAACTTTGCCGTGCACAGCCCCATCGGCCAGGGAACCCCCTTGTCGCGCTCGCCGAACATTGAAAACAGGGGGTCTATGTTGCACAGTCCCGCGCACGTTAGCAACGTAGGGTCTCCGCTTTCTAGCCCTATAAGTAGCATGAAATCACCGATTTCTAGTCCTCCCAGCCATTGCAGCGTGAAATCTCCCGTCTCAAGTCCCAATAATATCACTATGCGATCTTCTGTGTCCAGTCCTGCGAACCTGAACTCGAGGAGCTCCATCGCCAGCCCTTCTAATGCCAATAATAGGTCTACTCGTTCTAGTCCAGCAGTTAGCACTGTGGGATCGTCCATCTGTAGCCCCGTAAACAGCTCCCTGGGATTCCCGGCTTCCGGCACACCGGCGGGACCTAGCAGAAGCCAAGATACTGTTCCCAGTCCAGAAACAAAAGACAAGGGTGCTCAAGAGCTCGCGTTTCCTAAGATGGAGGAAATGGAGAATGCCATCTCCAACAACAGTCAGATGAACCTTGTCCAGTTCATAAAACCCGAGCCAGATGGTTCGTTCGGCAGTGCGTGCATTGGTGACAGCAGTAAAATAAACTCCGATTCCCCCTTTTCAGTACCAGTGAAGCAAGAGTCAGCCAAGCATCCTTGTTCTGGTGCCTCTTTTAAAGGGAATCAAACAGTAAATCCTTTCCCATTTACAGATGGCTCGTATTTTTCTTTTATGGATGACAAAGACTATTACTCTCTTTCTGGGATTTTAGGACCACCTGTTTCTTCATTTGATGGAAGCTGTGAAGGTAGCGGTTTTCCAAATCCAGGCCTACGTGTGGGAATTAAGCAGGAGCCTGACGATGGCAGCTATTACCAAGAAAACAGTATACCATCCTCTGCCATTGTGGGTGTAAATTCAGGTGGACAGTCATTTCACTACAGGATCGGTGCCCAAGGCACGATATCTTTGTCACGGCCTGTTGCTCGAGAGCAGGCGTTTCAGCACTTGAGCTCGTTCCCTCCCGTCAGCACACTAGTGGAGACCTGGAAGTCGCATTCAGAGTTGGCATCCAGAAGAAGTGATGGGTATCCAGTTCTAGAGTACATTCCAGAAAACGTGTCCAGGTGAGCAGGCAAATTACTTCTTTTTCCATTTTTTTTGGTTTGGTTTGTTTGTTGGGGTTTTTTTGTTTATTTGTTTGTTTTTTTTTTCTTTCCTTGCATTAAATGAATGAGGCGTGAATTAAAATGGGGAGCAGGGTGGTATTTTTCAAACTGGTGCATAATTCTTTGTTTGCATTTCAGTTCTTATCATTAGATTTGCTGTTTTCTTGCTGTATTTTACTCTGCCTTTAATAAAAAGTGCTGGCTTTAATATTTAAAAAGAACATATTATATTCTATTCTTATTAGATTGGAAAGTGTAGCTTTAGTATGTTTATGAGCTCTTACTACTATAAATGTTGTTTTTCCCATAATGAGAGCTTAGTAAAATTGCTCTCGTGTGTCCTATAATGGTTATTCTTTCTTAGCTGGTGCTTGAATGTGTTGTACTTCAGATGAAATGTTGAGATGAGGATAAGAAAACGATAGTGTCGGGAATCCGTTTTTGTAAAGATGCATGGGTACAAGTTTGCACCAGTCCTTAACTGGTTAAGTTTAAAAACTAAACCTTACAAGCTTGTGGCAACATATTATTTCTGTATTTTAACTGTAGGAACATTTGGTTTGTATATATAGAAAAATGCCTCCAGAAGGAGGAGGGCTGTTAAAACTTGACGCATTTGAAAGGGATAAACGGATAAACTGATCTCCTCACTTTTGGTGGAAGAGAAGTGTGCAAGTGTCGTTTGAATTTGTTTCTTGGCTAATTCATGGAAGCACATATTTCTTCATCAAACAGATGTTCATGTATCTCACAGAGGACGCTTACTTTCATGAACTATCTAGTTTGGTAGTATTACAAGTTATTCAGCCCATCTGACAGCATGACTGTGTTAGGGTAGTTAATAGCCTCTTCATGTATCAAACAGGCTCACCAAAAGTTTGTGCTCCAGCTCAGTGAAATAGCGGGTAACAGAATCTGCAGTTACCTTTCTCAAGTCTTCTTTTTTCCATCGTGGGATACACAACTGCCCTCAGTGAATGAAACGTCTGCCTTATTCTTGGGAGTGAAGAGAATGCGTAGTGTTTTCCATATTTGTGTGATGCTAAATATTTCTGAAAAAATGGTGTTGCAGTGAAAAGCATAATACCTAAAATAACAGTGCTTTTGAGGAGGGAAAACAGCCTATCTACCCAGGAGGAAAAAAAACAACCAAACTTAATTTCCATTTTATTCTCAGATCTGTCCAAGACCTCTACAGTCTCCTTATCATTTTGCAAGCCATACTTCACATTTTCTGTGGTTATTTCAAAGATGGTCTCTAATGAATGCACTTATTAATATAACTCTCTCAACTTGAAAGGGCTGTATCCCACCTCCGTGCTGAACTTTGCACGTAGCTGGATATTTGTTATCACCCAGGCTTGGCTTAAATATGCTTTCTTGGATCAAGGAAGATGAAGTTCCTGTTTTCTAGTTATTTTACCTGATGAAATTTTCATATGTTGCATTATTTATGTAGTGAGAAAAGTTCACTAGAAGACGGATGGGATTCCTGACAATAAAGACCCAGTATTTCAGTGCCTTTGTGCTTGGGTGCTGTTACTTGAGCAAGCAGCTCCTTCCAGCTGTGAGAGCCCTTCTTGCATGAGTAAGTGCTGTTCGCACTGAGTCAAGGTTGTCACGTGTTGCAAGGACTGGGACAATAAACAGGGAAATGTGGGTAGTAGTGTGGTTGTCATCAATAGTTGCATTCTGAATGACAGTTTCTTGTAAGGCTTTTGGAGGAGCCTTCTGATCTAACGTTGCTCCGTAGTACCTTTTCTCTTCTGTCTACCTTTAGACCAATAAACGGATAATCTGTGTCATCAGGCTTCACAGTGGCACAGGCGTGATACACTTTTCTTTGTTCTCTAAACTGATACCTCAGTGAAATATGCAAGTGAGTGTAGCTGTTACTTTGCAGGATTGAAATCCTGAAATTTTTAGTGCTCAGAGCTATTACTGCAGGTGTGGAATTCTGTTCAGGTGATGGAAATCTGCAGGGTTGCGACACTCCAGGCATCCCGATCTGTAGTTCAGATTAGAACATGTGTCATCATTTCAAATCTCTTAACTCAGCCCCATTATTTAACTAAATGTTGCTCTTAATCTGCTTGGCAATGGCTTTATGCTAACAGGTGCAGCTGGGGACCTGTGCAAAGCCCTTACTTACAAGTTTCAAGGTAAATTCAGGTAGAGGTCGTTTTAGCAGTACAGATTGGAGCACATAGATGCCTGCTCAGGTATTTTTTGGCTGACAGGTCCTAAAGACTCAACATAGGATGTCACAGATGTAAAAGCTCACTCTTGCTAACAAACCTCTAAGTGATCTTTACTTTTCTCCTAATTTTGGCGCTGCATTCCAGCTAAAACAGAGAAAATTGTGCAAGTTTGTTCATTTTCCAAAGTGTTGTAATAAACCACTCATCATTTAAAACCATGTCAGACCCAGCATCCCAAGGTGGGTTTCAGCTGTCCCATGTCAGTATGGTATGGGCATTGCAAAGTCTCTCTTCCTTCGTGTCAGAACAGCAGCATCACACCTCTGCACTTCACATCCAGACCAGATCCTTGTTCCAGTCAGTTTTTTTTCCAGATGCATCAGCTGTATTTGGCATCATATATTTTGCAGACTTTGACAGGATGTGATTAACCCTTCAAAATCTGCAATATTTTAAAGTTTCTGCTATTCTAAGTCTTCACCTATTTTCAGATATACTTATCTGTAATATAAAGCACCATAAGCAAAGACTAAGGTAAAGGGAAAAAATGGGCTACATGGCTCCCAAAGCCAGTAGATGACCAGCATTGGTCAAATACCTTAATTTGGCAGCATTATTTTCTGAACCTCAACTTCAAGCTCTTTTTTAGACTGCTTCTGACTTGCAGCTTACATGGTGAAAAGGAGTGGGTGACCAGGAACGAAGATGTCTTTTCACAATGAAAATGAATCATTAGAATATTACTGTACATTTTTTTTTTCCCTATTAAAATATCACCTTTCTTGAGTTGGTTATACTTGCTGATGGTGTCTAAAGAAAGACTGTTTGGGCATTTAAAATGCTTTAAATTAAAATGCTTTTGTTGACTGTGCCAAGTAACCACTGTCATCTAGAACAGGTCTCTTTTTCTCCTTCAGTTGCTTTCATTAGATGCCCAGGGTTATGGTGCCTTTTTAGATGGCTGGCGGTAACTTTATAACATTGCATCTTGTGGTGTTAGGAGAGCGAGAGCCTGTTAAGCAAAACCAAGTTTCTTTATTCTCTTTTAAATGTTTTTCTTCTCCTAATATGCATGCAGAACATGTCTTTATTTTTGAAAGATTTTTACATGTTTAATTTTTAATACAGGGTGAGTCATACCTGTCTGTCTGCGTGTATAAATCCCCCCTCCTTGAGTGACATTTCTAAGAAGTGCTGGTTTCTAAACTAAATAATAGCAAAGTGGGCTTGAAAAAGAAGGGGGGTGTGATGTCACTGAGGAAAACCTGCACTAAAAATCCGGAAAAGATTTCACTTTAAGGTGATTGTTCCTCTGAATCAGGGTACCAGCCTAAGCCTTATGATCGTGCCAATCCTAGAATTGTCAAAACAGCCTAGGAAAATGTCGTGGTTGCTTGAAACACTAAAAATCAAGGAGGATGACCTTTCTGCTGCATTAGTTCTTACCTAAAGCTTATTCTGCAAATATGCCTTCTTCCTCTTATTTCCATATTAACTCATATATGTACAGATGCGTACTTGCTTTTCTCAGCAGTTGTGGTGGAAGCAAAAGGCTGATACTGTTACTGTACTCTCTTCCTGGTAGTTCCACTGGTGTAATCCAGTGTGTGATGAATTCAGAGTTTGATATGTTACTATTAAAACAGTTTACGATTTTAACATAGATTGCGTATGTTTATCAATAGTTATGTTTCAGTTGTTGTCATGTAGACAAGGAGAATTCTCTTCAAAGCCATGTTTGGTGATATTTTAGAGTCTTAATTTATGTCTCTTAAAAGGAGTTGAACTTCTTAGGGTTTATGGTTAAATCTTTGATCAAACATTGACAATATTTTAGAGACTTCTTATACCTATCTGTTCTTGAGCCATTGACATGGATCAGTATTTTTTCCATAGACCCAACTTGTTAACAGCCCCTGAAAAACCCCACCCAACCTCACCCAACCCAACCCAACCCAACCCAAAACAACAACATGATCTTCATTTATGTACCTTCACTGACTTGAGTCAGGGATTCTGGTTAAGATCTGATTTCAGACTATTGCAAGTATTTTTGTAAATAAACCTTTATGTTAAATATTATCTAGAATAGTCAGTTATCAGAATTATACCTGCCAGAGAGATAAAGGTCTGGTAAATATTATTTTTAGAATTTATGAATGGCCTTGACCTCTGTTTGTTTGCTGATGGACTTTATGGGAAAAAGGCTGTGCTGTTAAAATATTCTTCGTGCTTCACAGGACTGTTTTTCCCTTTAGCTTCTCACAAATTTACTGTGCAGTCGTTTTTTGCCAATGATTCTTTCATATTGTAGACTGCAGCCTTATATCTGTACTTTTGGGGTTTGTTGTTTTTTTTCAGTTTGAAAAGTTTTTGTAGTAGGTTTGGTAGGTTTTGGTTTTGTAGGTTCTTGTATAATTTTGTGTAATTTTCAACAGCTCTGGGTATAATCTTGATACAACAGGGAGTCTACATATTCATGTCTTTATTTCTCACTAAAGACGTTAGGAGTCTGTATTAGTATGTCAGGCCAGGAGGTCTAAAGGTTCTCCTTTAGTGTACCAGCATGCGTTTTACAGCCTTGTACCTTCTGCAGCAATTTTTGTTGCTACTTTGTGGAGGGTGCTCTTTTCTTGTTTTGCTCTTTTTATTGAGGAGTTCAAAATCTGTATAAAGGATGACAACGTGACTGCTAACGATGCCTTATTTTCCCTTAAAATTAAACACATCAGTTGACTCCTGTGCTATGGCAGGGAAAAGTTTCCAGTGTTGCTGGAAAATTGTGTTCTGTAAATGGGTGGATCTTCCGAAACTGGGGAAAAAGAGCTCCGTTGTCAATCCGTATCATACTATCTAGGGGATGTTTGTTTCTTTGGCGGGGGGGTGTGTGTGTGTAAGTAATGTTGTGTATTACTAAAACATTTCTGTTGCCAGCTGGTACTGCTGAACTTTGCAAAACTTGGCTGTTGGAAATCAGTTTGCCATAATTTATTCTGATAAGAGTTAATAATTGTTTCCTAGCTTTTCTATCACTATTGGTGACACAGGATCTCATGATGATATCTTCTTTTGACAGTTTTCTGAAAAGGGGGAAGGTGGGATCAGCTTCGTGCACAGATTTTAGCAAGCAGAAGAAATTTTGATTACCCATGTTCTGACAGTATGGATCAGTCCATTTTCGTGAGGGCCGGAAGACACTGATGTCTGAAATATGTACCGTATAGAAATGCCCCCATCCTATTTTGTGGGATATGTGTGGCAATTACGCAGGTAAGCGTGCATAGGGATTACCGCAGCGGTATCAGTACTCGTGCAGTACTCACATTGTCTGCAGAGGGAGTAAATTGTTGTGTTTCGGTAACCTGGCCTTACTCAACCAACAGTTAGCATTAACGGAACTTAAACCTGCTCTGCCCAGCTGAATCCCATTTCTCGCTACGTACTGGCTCTTTGCTGAACCCAGTATTGAGTAGTGGTTGCTGCTGGGTGTTGTTTCTAGCTGAGTAATATATTATTTGCAGTGGTGAAATACACTCTTGGGCCATGCCTTTGCTTGGTCTGACTGTGGCTTTGCCCTTTGTTTGGGCACGTTGTGTGTGAGAGCCACATTGGGTTCCTAGTCCGGTTCACTCTGAAGCTCTAAAGTCCGTCGGGTCAGTGGAGCTTGGTGAGCAGTGTGGGGTGACACGGGCACAAGAACAAATGAAGGGACCATAAGGGAAAAGAGCTGATGAAATATTCTAAGCGCATATTTCTGCTAAAAGATAATGCATTGCCGAGCCATAATCTCAGCACTCGTATTTTCAGAGTATGTTTTTTACAAGGCAGTTTCTGGTTTTTAACTGTTTGTGTTGAATTTTTGAACAAAATCGTAGGAGCTGGAATTAATAATGGACTGATTTCAGCCAAAATTTCTTGGAGAACAGTGGAGTGCTGTGATTTCAGATTTAAGCTCTCGGACGTCAGAAAATACCACAGATTAGGCTGAATATCGAACCATAACTTGTTCTCTGGCAAATGTGTCTTAGAATATGACTATGTAAGAGTGATAAAAACGGTCCGACAAGGAAACTAAAAAGCATGTGAAAAACAGGTATTAAATACGTCTAAGTTGAGTACTTTTATCAGTTTCACATGCAGCTGGTTGCTACACAGTGCTTGGTGCTCAGCATATGAATTACCTCAGCTGCAGTCTCCTCTGAGCGTGAGATCCGTGGAGAAAAAATGAGGAGCATTGCCATTGTGTGCAATTGCCCAAGTCCTTGCAGCGTTGTCGGGCACGTTTGACTGCACCCTAAACAGACCATGGCATAATTTGAGTGCTTGCTGCCCTGCTAGTGCGAACGGCAGTTGGAAGGTCGCTGTTGGGTCCTCACAAAAGCCCTCTGCTGCTGGAGGAGACAACGGGCTGACCTTGGAGGAAGGTGAATTTCATGATTTTTGCTACAGGGAGAGGGATCGTAGGTCAGGAAGGCCCTGTTTACCCATGCCAGCAGTTCCCAACGTAGCCTGTCCCAGCACCGCTACTGGCCGGAGCAGTGGCAGCAGCTGTCCGCGCTGTGCCGGGCTGGGCGTGCGCGTGGGAGGCGGCACTCCCTTCTCCCGCTGGGAAGCGGGGGACATGCTCAAGCTCAGTAATACTCATCTTTCTGTTCAGGAACCTCAGAGATTTACAAAGCCTTGAGAGTTGATTTACTTTCTGGACAAAAGTTTTAAAATAAACAGTCTCTTTAAATGGGAAGCTTTGACCTTGTTTGTCTGTTGTTGGGTTTTGGTTTTTTTTTTTGCTTTTGTTGTTGTTTTGTGTTTTTGTTTTTTTGGTGGTTTTTTTTTCAGTTGAGGTTTATTGACCTGGTTTACCAGAGCTTAACAGTGTGTTTTCTGGAAGGATGTGATCTGGGTGGTTGCCTTTCTCTTTACTGAAATCGATGCTGAAGGATTTAAAGCACAAACACCACCCACCCCACCCCTTCCAACCCCCAGAACCCCCCCTCAAAACAAAACAAACCAAAACCAAAGCTGCAGAAAACCAAAAGCATGCTGTTGACTATATTGGATTCTTAAAAGGATAAGTAACAGTGGTTGTATCTGCTCAGTACGTGAGCAAGTATTTTTGCAAGACACCGTTTCTTTAATGAGTTGTATTATAGCAGGATTTCCCACGCTGGTGGTAGGTCACAAGAAAATAACTTGAATTTGAATGTTACTTCTTTATCTCAACCAGTGAATTAAGCTCCTGCAATTACATTAGAATATGGTGTTAGCTGATTGCTAAATTAAATTTCTATCAATCTGCAATCTGTAAGCTGTGTATTTGCTTCGTGAACAAACTGATAGCTTAAATTTCGTATTTGGAGGTGGGGTAACTTCAGGTTAATAGAGAAAGATATTTCTTTAATAAGAAAAAAGTAAACTTTGGTTGGAACATCTGAGCAGAAACAGAATCCAGTATTTGTGGATAATACATAAAATGGCTTATAGGAATTTGTACGCTTTCCTAAGATGCATGGGTATGCTGCTGATTGTGGTTAGTGATAATTAATAATAGATCAAAGAGTTACATCCCTGAGGTTAAAAAGCAAATTTCAGACTAATTGCTGAATGTTTCTGACAATTTTTATATCACTTTGCTCATTTCCATTCTCTTTCCTAAACAATACTTTCTACTTGTGTTTGGAGGTGAAGGAACATTTTGAATGGGCTTTTCATCTGAAATTTGGACTGAAAGCACAAATCTTTTTTATTTTGCCTTTCTTTCCTTGTCTGCTTTCCAGAGGTGCTGTCCCAAGTTTCTAAAAGTGGTGGCTTTATAAACTAGTTCACTACCAATTAGGTTTCTGGAAAAAGAGATTAAAAAGCTTGCCATCTTTAATAACATTTTTTGTATGTTTTGGATTTGGGAGAATATCTGCCTTACATTTGTGTGTGTGTGTGACCATTTCAGGTTTGTATTCAGTCTTAAGTCTGCAAAATAAACATGTATTTTGAAGGTTCATTTTGGGCAGTGTTACGTGTCAGTGGTCTGAGAGTTTTTAATGACAGGTCAGAACTGGGAAGTTAGCAACTACATTTGTCCTGACTAGGATTTTGGCTGTGCCAGCTGCTGAACTGAAGGGTCTTGCTAGCGTTTTTGGCGGTGGTTTTCTGAATACCGTGTTGTGCTAACATGATAGCTCAGTCCTGCGGAACCGGTTGCCACGGTACATCATTTCTTTTATTTCCCAGCTTTTCTTCTGTACCTGCCTCAAAGGGTTGGGGTGGAGGGTGCACAGAAACTGTTCCCAGTCTTGGCCTGGGAGTCGCCCAGGGAGACTGGAGCAGTCCTCTAGGCAAAACGGTTCTCTGCTCAATTAATTTTTAAATCATGCTTGGCTTCTTGGTGGCATATTCAGGCCATACAGGAAAAGGGGTGACGACTGAGTTGGGCTGGTGCGGGAGCAGGCTGAAGCTCCTGCGCCATCGGAGTCGCGTTGCCCTGCCAGGGCAGGCAGCTGCCTGCACCTGTGCATCCCCGCAGGCTTGCGCAAGGCAGCCGTGTCCGTTTCCCCGTGTGAATGCGTCACCTGGCGTGTCCTCGCCGGGACCTGTGCTCTCTGAGCCCTTTGGAAACTGGGTTTCACAACTGGCGAGCCCCGGTTTACTCTGGCAACGTCTCACCTTGAAAAATCAATCCTGTTTGTATCTTTAGCTCTTTGTCAGTAGTGCTGCAGGTAAGAGAGTGGGGAAGGGGCTTTTTTTTTTTTTTTTTTTTACCTCCCCTCTCCCTGATAGTTCCCCATGTTCCTCATTCAAACACGGCCTTTTGTCTGACTGAAGCAAGGCTGGAGGTGAGACCTGGTCTCCTAGTCCGGTTTCATGTTGCTGCCCTCGGAGCAGGAGCAGGAAGGGGATTGCTTCTGGAAGCACGCCTTAAGGTCGGGGCACCGAGACAGCAATCTGTCTTTTCCCTGAGGAGGTTTGAGTTCAAATACGAGCTGCTCCAAAAGGTTGGAGATCTCACTTTTAGCATTGCTGAAGGCTTGTCTCTAGAAACCTGTCATGCTCTTCAGCGTTTTTGAAGACTGGAGTGCCAGGGACCTTGCAAATGAAGGTGGGTGGGAAATTTGCACGGTTTCCAGGCAGACTATCTGAGCTGTCAGCTTCATTATTTTAAACTAAATTAAATTTGTGCTAGAGAGTGCAGTATGTTAGAGCAGTTAGGGAGTTCTGTCTGTAATGGTAGCTTCAGATCTACTCCGCTGGATCTAACTTTGCTAACTTTCAAACTTCCTTAAAAAAAACCCAAACCAACAAAAATCTTGCACAGATGTTGATCCTGGGATATGTGAAAACCTTCTGGAAAAATTAGTGTGTCTCATTTGAAGACAATATATTATAATGTTTGCTATGTCTGAGGATCAAGGTCCATTTTTTATTTTAATATTGTTTAATAGAAAATAAAAACACATCATCAGTTCTAGCCTATTGGTCAAGGGTTGCAGGCTTCTGGGCCATTGCAGGTGTTGCTTTCCATAACTGGTAAGAGATCTTGTCCCAGAGTTGGACACAGTACTTTGTTACATGCATGTCCATGTCTGTACATTTGGGAAGTAAACCTGCTCACTGAAGCTGTTTGTGGCAGGGTTCTCCGGCAGCTCCCAGGGCACCCTGAACCTGGCAGGGAGAGGATGGGATGCTTTGGTGGAGGTCCTCTTCCTCTCTTTCTTAGGGATTGCCCCCCAGCTGGTAGCCTGTTTCCTTGTGTTCAGGGTGCACCGTGTTTTGGGTTTGTTATTTTTGTTTTGAATTTGTTTGGTTTTGAGCACTAAGGCTTTCTTAAGTTAATAATAAAACCAAATATTGGGCAGTAAATATTCCTGAAGGATTAGAAGTTACTAAATGTGACTGGCTTGTCAAAATTCTGCACTGAACCTGTGTCGCAGACTGCCCCACTGTAAAATGCATCAAGTAAAACCACACTGCTACAGGATTAGCTCTGCAAACCCTGCACTGCTCTACCGTACTTTTCCTTGAGCTACACAGTGGGAAAACAGAATAATTCAAATTGGTTCTGTTAGGATTTTAAGTCTTTATTTTAATCTGAATCCATGTAAACTAGCTGGAAGACGAACAAAGTGGGAAGGGGGGGGGGTTAGATGTGTCAGCTTCTACTCAGTGTATGGAAGTAAATGTTGGAAGTGGTCCAGAGCTTTATGGCTGCTGCCAACTAATGACATAAGATAATGTTGCAATGAAACAATGCACTTGATTTGCGCTTGTTTCCCAACTAACCTTTCTGATTCTTGAGACTGCTTGGAATTTAGGTTTTTGAAGATTCGACAGTAAAAAGGGGATTAGGCATTGAAAATTTTGACTGATTAAATATGCAGTAATGACAACTTCAAACTGCACAGGCAGATAATGAGATAAAGGATTGTTACTCACTTCATATTAAGCCCATTTGGTGGAAGAAGCAAGGAGGATGATGTTTTGGATGGACATGTTATTTTAAAAAGAAAAAAAAGATCAGAGGAGCTAATTTATTTAGAAATAGAAGTGAAAAGAGTGAGTTGCTGACTGACCTTTTTGCTAATTATTATTATTATTATTTCCTGGGACCAAAACTGCAGCCTTTGTGGGTCTGCAGATTGTCCTGCATTTCTTTCCCAACATAAACAAGAGTAAATTGTGTGCAGAAGGTGACTAACAAACTCAGTAGGTTTGTGCTTAGCATTTTTATTTGGATCTGAAGTGTGCTTTTGAAGTGAATCATCTAGTTGCCACCGTCTTCTGTGCTGTTGTTCATGTCACAGGGCAGCTGAGGAGTAAAAAAGCAGATACTACTTAGCCAGTAGCGAATGAAAAAAAGTGCTCCAGGAGCCACCTAGGGCACTCCAGCCCCTGATGGCTTCTGTCTGTGGGACCCTGCTGGAGCTGGCCTGGGACACCTGTGAAGTAGACAGTGGATCCTTGGGACCAGCTGTACCTCTTGGTAATCTCTGTTGCACCTCGCTGCCTGTAATATATATACTGCCTGTGTGCTCATTGCATTTTCACCTGTTAAGCATCTGTAATTGAAAAAAGATTCAGGGTTACAAACAGAGGGAATTATTCCACAGAAAAGTCGGGAGGTGCTGTTCTCTGCAGATGTTTGTTTGCATGTTGCGTCCAGAATGAGCAGGGTACCCACTTACTCTTCCTTCACAGCACTCTAGAACTCTTAAAAACAACCAAATTAAGTCCTGGAAGTAGGAGGTGAAACCGAAACAGGCTGTATCCTGTTTTTTCATTAGCGAATTTAACTTCTTTTCAACTAATTGAAAGATTTAGATATGGTTTGCAGATACTCTTGTGTTTATTATAATGCTAACTACTAAAATAAAGGAAAACAGAACTGTTTTGATTATAGGCAGCTGTGTTAAATATTTACAAGCAGCTATAACATAGGCAAACTAATTAACAACTTAGAATTGTCATTTCAGGAAAAAGCCTACTTTGTGGATCAGTATTTTTTTTTAAAGTAAATTTACTGATTTTTAGCTAATTATGTGTTGTGGATGTCAGATAAGTTAATTTCAATATGAGGCTGAGTTGAATAGGTGATGTATTAGTGGCTTGTAAATGACTTACAGCCATTAAGTCTGTTTCTAAGATAGATAAAGGAAAAAAGAGTTATAAACCTGTCTTAATTTCTAACGAATTAGCACTGTAATACCAGGATCAAGATGAGTTTGAGCTCATTTGCTGACTTCTCAAGAGGAGCCTTACATTTGTCTTATTTTCATACCCTCCATACTGCGATGAGCAAGATACTCTCATGTCCTCCACCGTTTTTCCATGTCCTTCCACCTGTGTTAGCCCTTCCCATGATCTCAAGATGCTTACGGTTCTGCTTACTTCAGCACAAACACCTGATACTGTGCTTATTAAAAGGAAGTTCTTACTAAGGTTATAGCAAGGTCCACGAAGCCAACTCAGGTGCAGCACAGAAGCCGGGTATTCCATTTGCCAAGCTCATGTTCAAAGCTGGGATGCTTCAAGGTGTGAGGAGATGGCAGCCCCAGCTGTGCTTGTGGGTGATGGCAGTGGTGGGGGTCAGTAGGTGTTCCTGGGGTCTTCTCTACACCAGTGCCAGCAGAGTGCATGTTCACAGTTCTTTCCAAATTCTGCTCAAGGTACCTGAGGCTTTGAGCTTGGGCTGCATCTAACTCCATAGGAAGAGTTACTGCTGATTGGGAAATACATCAGCTTTTTTTCCCTCTCACGGTGTACCCCACATTCTGAGGTGATGCTGATGTTGGCATGACTTAAATCAGTAAGTCAATAGAAATCAATGCAGTTTTCACATTGAGTGGAAAAAATATTGAGGACCAAATAGGACTGAGCTTGACATCAGAAATGCAGAAGAATAAGAAATATGATTTAATGAAAAAGAGAAGGATTATAGGAGCAAGGAAACTAGCAGGTACTGGCACAAGAGGATGCAAGTTTAATGTAGTGCATTTTCAACTGAAACCTGAGAATATTTAACATTTCATCAGTTAGGTTTACAGGAAATAGCTTTAACTGATTTTTATGGAGATACTTCATGGAATCCATTTAAAAGACAGAAATAAATACACAAATGTTTCTCATTTACTGTTTTTGGAACAATCTAGCCTTTGTCTGATGTTTCACATGGCCAGATTAAGATACTGCTTACCACTGTACTAGGCATGAGAGTTGATGATGGAATTTATTAAATTATCTACTGTTTAGAGGATAGAAATGTAAAAATCATCTGCCATTTGTAGAAGACTTTGTGTGAATGTTGTGGCTTTTTTTTTTTTTTTTTTTAATGTGTACACAAAACCCAGCAAAAGAGCAGAACTTTTTATTTGTGTCTGTTAACATCGTCTGTGCGGCCTGCAATGTCCAAAATACCTGTGCTGTTACAGGTCCCACAAACGTAAAGTAACTACATATCCAACTCTTAATTATATTTCTATATTACATCAGGTCTGTGGATTAGGAAAGTGAGATGTCAAGAGTAAATTTAGGTTGGGGCTTCTTCGCCAAGTCCTCAATGCTCCCCACCAGTAGCTTAGTATGAATTAGCCTGTTTCTTTAAAGGCCTGAAGTAAATATTGAGTAGGGTTTCCTAGCAACATTTGTAAGGTTAAGCAAAACCAGATTTGCCAGGTATTGCTTCCAGAGCACGCTAATCTTTCTGTTTTAAAATTTATACTTCAGATACATTATCTGCAGTATGAAATGCTCAACAGAATGTGATAGTATTGTAAATAAATAATTTTAGAAAGTCATATGTCCAAGGACAAGTCAGCTGAAACATTATTCTTACTCTGGGACACAGTTTTTTCTTTTGCCGTGTGTTTGTACTATGCCTAAACTGACGGGGACTAACCTTACTTGACTTCTGCAAGTATTAGCTATTTATATATATGGGTGTGTATATGTATATTTAAAAAATACAACAAAAATAAAGCCAGTAGGTATTGTCCACTGCTAAAGCCTGCTAAAAAAGGTGATTATTTATTATTGGTATTGTCGAAGTAAACAAAGAAATGAAGTACATGGCCAAGCTGGGCTTTTCAGTTAGCAGAGGTCTGGGATACAGGTGGTAGAATCTCTTACAGGAATATTTCTCTTCAACTTTGATTTGCAGTGACAGGAGAGCAGATCAGCATGAATACTTTCTGCAGTGACATGAAAGCAGAGGATTCCTGTTCTATTAGGCTGTTCAGTAAAATGCGTGCAAGGGTCTCCGCAAGGTGCTTCGGCTGTGTAAGAGGTGTGCGTGGCTGTGGTACACCTGCCCTGGGTAGGACAGTTTCCTCTTGAGAAACACAGACGGCTGGAATTTGGGTTAGCCCAGGACAGATAGATAGATAGGGGAGGGGAGCAAGGAATGGAAAAAATCGGTTGGCTGCTTCCAGTCCTAAGTTTTTGAGTCTATAAATAGAGTCTATCAGAATATTTCTAGTTAGTTCTGGGGAAAGTCAGCTGCTGTGCTGGGGATTGGCTGTGCTCCCAGAATGAGGAGGGGAAAGAAAAAAAAAAAAAAGTATGATAGGAGGCCTATTGAAAATCTACCCACTGACACCAGTGAAATCAAGAAATTGGAAGATCGTGTATATGGGCTTCGGTTTATTTTTCTGCAGTCTGTGTCAGCGCTGGATATTTTGCAGAGCAACTCTCTCTGTAGCCTAGTATGACCTTCCAGGTTAACCAGGCACAGGAGGTGGGTCCACATGCAGCACCTGGCAGGGTTCATAGTTCAGAAGCCAGGATTAAAGCCTGATACCAAGAATGAGTATGGAAGCAGAAGCAAGTGGCATGTTATCCTCATTTCATGCGGCAGTGGCTAGCCTGGACAGCCAGCCCTCTCTGTGGGTTAGGTGTATTATATAAAGGAAAACAGAAAAGTGAAAACAAAAGCTGAATTCTGAGTTAATAAAGTTTAGTTATCATATAAGCTGTGACTTCTTTAAATAAAAAGAGAAAGGTCTTATGGATAGATAATTGCACATTAAATGTGCAAGATAGTTGAAGGATATTATACCAGTAATAGACATTTAAGGGAGTCATGATGAGCTTTGCAAACAGTCAGAATGCTTTCTAGGAAATATAAACTATATACTTGAAAAATAGTCTGATTTGAGACTTAAACATGATGTCCAACTAGAGTATAAATAGCTGGTAAGTTTAAAAATTTTAGTGTTTTTAGAAGGTTCTTAGAGTAATGGTAAAAAACTTTCAGCAAAACTCTCTCCCCTCTACGTAACCGCAGAAGGATGATCCTTCATACTATAAGTGGAAAAAGTAGCTTTGGTCAAATGAATAGCTTTATGCAGGTAAGCTGAACAAGACTGCTCAGATGAGCATTTATTTGCATGTCAGAGTTCATAGGAGCTGAAATTATCTGAGCAGTAAATGGGCTTTTTCAGCACAGAACTTATCCTAGAAAAATCTGTGCTCACATTGAAAATAAAAGTGCTCATGACAACTGTTTTGCTGCTCAGGCTTTGCTGGCAACTCATTTTTTTGCTTGTCATCTTTCAGATACTGGGAAAAGACAATATATTGAATGTTTATGGCAGGAGGAGGAGAGATAGAACAGTGTCAGTGCTTCTCAGAGGTGCATGCTACCTTTTGATGTCCATCAGTGTCATGTACCAGTAAGATGCTTACTTGCTGCTTCTAGATTTCCATAAACATTAGATGAAAAGGTCCTACCAGTGTTTAATGTTGTTCCAGGGTTGGGATTTTTTTCCCTTTTTTAAAAATAAAGTTAATAACTTCTTTCACCTTTGTGTTTGTAATAAACCATGAAATTCACAAGGCATTTTTAACTGTGGCGTCAGTAGGTACTTCACTTTCTATGCATTAGTTGCAATAAAATCTTGCACTGGCTGTTTCCTTGGCTGTCTTATTAAGCTTTTTTGATTATTTAAATATTAATAACAGTAGAACCATTTTAGATATTCTTGACTGATTTTAAATTGGGCAAGCGTAGGTAAAATTTTCTTCAGATGCTCAGCAAAAGGCAAGCATTTTGTTCTTGAGGAAAGATGTCAATAAATACTTTTGCTATTGACAGTACTTGAAGAGAATGGGGTAAAGTGGTGAAGGACTAATATTTTATCTCATTAAGTTGTGGGGAAACTGCTCCTTAAAGAAAAAAACCCCAAATTTTTACCATTTGAATTAACAAGGAGGAAAATCTGTCAGGTGGTTGAAATCTGCCCTCATGAGAATTGATGACCATTCCCACTTGCTTTCCATAGGGCTAGTATTTCACTCAGCGTTTCAGCAGAGGGTGGCTGTGGGAATTAAAACTCTTAATTCATTGTGACGGTCTGTATTGCTTTGTAGAAATGCAGAGGAACAGCTCATTGGTGAAGGGAGGAGGGAGAAAATCAAACTGTGTATGGCCAAGGTAGATTTAACTTGGAATAATGCACTAAGTTTGAAAAAACTTACCAATATTGGCTGTCTGTGTTGGAAAGGCTCCAGGAATACTTCAGCTTGCAGTTCCATTTGTCTGAAACCGAGAAATTGGAAACAGAAGGTAAACAACTTATTAATATTTTATTTCTGTTTCAGATAATTTTCTGTCATGTATTTGGAAACTTAGCTGAGATACTGGTCTTGTTTGAGGAAGCAGCTCAAAATTCATGTTAACTATTCATTGTGCCGCTTGTTAATGTAGGTTGTGCAAATGAATGTGATAAACTGATCTGGAATGAGATTGGAATAGGGTTCTAAAATGATGCTGGTAAATAGGTCTGATGACGGTGGATGTTTTACTTTTTTTCCAGAGCAGTACATTTAAGATACATGTCACATACCCTGAACTCCCCCAGAAGTTCAGATCATCTCTGGATTTAATGGTGGCTTATAATCCCCATTTTCTGAAACACCATCTGCCTGGAGTTTTAGAAGCAGACCGTATTCTGTCTTTAGATGGAGGATTTGATCTCACATTAGTTAAGAGTCCCGACGGCTTCTCCTGACACGTTGCTTGATGCATGGTCTGGCAGCAAGGCTCCTGCATGGAGCTTTTTATTTGCACTTGTGGCCCCATTAAAATCAGTGGGACTGGCTGTATACAAAGGCTTTGCTTAAGCTGCTGCAGGTTGAAAGTTTCCAATGTTTCTGACTTACATCAACTGTTTTATATTATGCTTTTTTCCAGAGTTGTTCTGGCACTTTGATTCTTGTCATGCACAGCATGCATCTTTTCACACTCTCAATCCCTGACTGTGATGGCTTGAATCCTTCATTATTTTGTGATTAATTGTAGAGATACAAACATTATCAAATCAAAATCCCGAAAGGCCTCTTTTAAAGGATCTGCCTAGCTTTCTGATTTAGCTGCCCCACAAATTACTTATCTGGTGGCTGTGTGGTTTTTAACATCCTGCTAAATTTGGAACAGGTCCATGAAATACTTTCTGCAATATCTGGGGAATAGAAAAGCTTGATAAGTTATTTCGTCCATTGCTTGGGTCAAGCCTTTCAAGAGACGGCAATGTTGTGTTGAATCCATTAAGCAGGAATCAGTGGGTGTGCAGGATCATGGTTTGTATTGTCAGTTATTATATTAGGATTTTCAGTGCAGATTTTCAAGTGTTAGAAAGTCCAATTCTTGTCTTTCAGATAGCTGTAAACTCAGAAGCTACAATTGTAGCTATATAGGAGAAAATTGTGATGCAGGTGACAAATAGCATGGCAAGGAAAGCGCTTTGCATTAGCTCTTTTATGCATTACTACATGGGGTATTTTTTTAAAACAGATTTTATCCCTTGAGATGTAATAAAAGGCTAGAGAGTTATTTGGTTTATAAGCCTGTGTGGTGTATTATTTAGATATTCAGAGGGAAAAGGTCAAAGAATGTCTCCGGTGTTATCAATTCCTCAATGGGAAACTATAGCAAAAACTAGAAAATATAATAGTATATAATTTAGAAACACAATATATAATGTGGGTTGAGAGACAATTACTGTGTTTTATTTCTCTGTATTTTCCATTTTACTGAATGCTTTTCAGCAACAATTGGGTTTTGTCTGTAATGCTATTTGTAGCAGTTTCGTGAAGCTGCACAGCAAATTACTGTGGTGTACCAGATAAAATCAACTCCTCACTTCATTCGTGAAAGTCATGTTATGAAAAGCTCTTCCTACTGGCTTATGTAGGTAACAGTGGATTTTGTCTGTATTTATAGCTTTGTGAAATCCCCATGGTAAGTTTTAATGTAGTTTTAAGGTGAACATAGTTTGCATATCTAGTCTGCCATTTTTCAAAGTTTATTCATGTAAAACTGTATAATTTAATTAGTGCACAGATATGCAGAACATGTCTCTTTCTCACAAAATCCTGTTTCCTGGCATGCAAATGTTGAAGGAGGTGGTCTCAGGTATCTTAATTCTTCAGCAGCTAAGCCTGACAAGAAGTTAAAAGTGTATTGGTTGTAGGTGTTTTAACAACAGAAATATGTTTACTGTCAGTAGCCATCTTGGCATTAGTGTTTCTGTGTGCCTAAGTTGGTAAGTATTTTCTTGGGTTTGATAACCAGTGTTGGAGTGCCAAATGGCTCACGCCAACCTGTTAGAAGAGTTTGGCAGATGGGGTTAACGAAGGAAGTTTGTGTTGCTGTCAGGTGATGGATTATCCCAGGAGCTTGGCGTAGCATCCTTAGCATGTGTCCCAAAGAGCTAACATACTGCTTACACACGGTTTGGGACAAAATGGATTGCAGAAGGGGAGTTAGGAGACTGTTTTGACTAACCGTTGGTGGAAAGGATTAGGTTTCACTTCAAAGAAGTCAAATGGGTCTGGAGAAAGTAGACAGACATCTTAAAGATGTAGCATAATGGATGGCAGTTTTCTGACTCCATTTTCATCTGGCTACTGCTTAACACCCTTGCAGGAATATCTAGAAGCAAATTGTTTTTCCTTACTAGAAAGTTCATGCTGGGCATTCCCAGTGATGTGCTGAAGGTATCTGTGCAGCAATCACGACCAGCCCTTCTCGTCCTCAGCATCCATGGGGGCTTGAATCCTGCCAACAGGCTTGGGTTAGCGGAACAGATTTTACTGTTCGGTGCTAATGGCTTCTGGAAATGTGTGAGAAGGGGTCCACTCCATCCTTCAGAGCCACTTAGAGACTTCTAGAAAGGATAGAGGTGTTCTTCATGCTCCCTTCCTGGAGAGGCAGAAGTTTGGGAGACAAAGAGTGTGTCTGGGAGGTGAGACACGGTTTTGGCCTGCAAGATGTTGTTTACATCTGGGCAAAACCCCCATGTTTTGTTTAGATGATGGATTTGAACATGTTTTGACTGAAGCATGCAAATCAGATACAGGAGGTTGGTAATGACTGCAGCTAACTCAGGGTAAAGGCTGCCGAAATGGAGTCTGTATTTATTCTGCGATCTGTATCCCAGAAATGTACTTTTTGTTCCTGACTATGTGTACAGATTTCGCTCTTTCTCCCTCCCCCAATTCACTGGTGGCTGAGAGTTGCCCTCAGGAGAAGCCTGTATGCTCTACCACATGAAGGAGGAGCATAAGGGGACTCTTGGCCAGATAGGATGTTTGTGAATGGTGTCTCTTTATTGTTGTCTTCAGTTAAGACTTTGTATGTTGCCACATGTGTTCCTTCAGGTTTCACTACTGGATCAACGTCCTGATTGCCTTTTAATTAGACCAACTAGGAAGAGGTCTGTCCAGATTTTCTGGTCTCACCAGGAAGTCTTTAGAAGATTTATCTGCATCAAAAGCAAGCATATGTGCATTTACTCGCATTAGCAGCAGCAAGAGCAGAGCACACTGATCCATCTGTACAGTCTTCTCTGGCCATTGCCTGGGTTTTCAGTCTCCTCTGCATTTTGAAGGTGTCCTGTCTACTGCCAGCCTTCAGAAAGGAGGGTGAGAAGTAATGAAATAGTTTTGACATGATCTAGCTATCAGTAATTTCCATGTGTGCTGGGTCTGAAACACACTGCAGAAGCGTGCTCTACACTGGTATAGCAAAATACGCACACGGAGGTCTCCTGCTGGTCTTGGGTCTGAAGTTTCTCTGCCTTTGTAGTCAACAGGAAATTTTGAATACAAAAAATGTGATTATTCACAGAGGGATTCTACATTGAGGTGTGTGTATGCATTTAAAAGATAATCCTATCTGTCTTCCTGGCGGGAGTGGGATGGGGGGTTAGCCCCTCCGTGCCCCATTATGCATATGAGCTCCTGGGCAGTGCACCCTTGTTCTGCCGCTTAAGCTTTCCTGAGCTTGACAAATGAAGTTTTATGGCAGCCACTATACAACTTCATTTCCACCTGAACCAAATTTTGTAATATCATAAAATAAGAATTTGCTCTATCCTGGGAATTAGTTTTAATTTTGAATAGGTTAAGGCTGGTTTTGCTGCCACATTTATTTATATAAAACAAATGGAGTAATGCTTGTAGCTAATTTTCCCCATGCTATGTAAACAACTCACTTTCCTGGTGATACTGGCAGGATCACGAAACCAAGCCTGATCGGAAGGAGAAGGTTTCTCTTGTATGATAAATTTCAAATCTTCTTGCTGGTCAAAGTATATTTTCACCCTTACCAAGGTGTCTTTTTCTTTTAGGAGCTGCTGGGTTTAATTAAACTAAATCATTACTTTTTAAGAGCATTAGATAGAGTTTGGCTATTCATTATATGGAAATACGTGCTCATGTTGATTTTTCTTCAGGTTACTGTATATGTCATGAAGTTCAAAGTACCTTAAAATTAATATCTATTTTTAATACATAACCTTTTCTTTATTGTCTTACTGCTCTTTCTCCCCTATAAAGGCAGCCCTTTTTCAAGTTTTAGAAACCGTGGTCTCATAGGTGACGTTTTCATTTGTGAGTGAAGTTCAGCAAGTGGATATATTTTTGCAAGAAGTGCAAAAGAAGGGTTAATATCAATTTTGATGATGTTTTTCCATTTTTTATTCTACCAAAATGATTTTATACAAAGCACATATTAAGCCATTTGAGATCGGTTGTTCTGTTCTATTTTATTCCTTTTCTTTTCTCTTTCACCGTTTCAGTACAATACACATACATATTTCCACTAATGAAATTTTAAATGTGGAACCTATCTCAAGTTGTCGGCCACAAAACAGTAAATGGCCTTTTCCTCTCTTACCTCAGAAAACTATTCTAGCTGATTCCCCTTGTGTTTGTTGTGAATCCCCAGCACGGCATAAATGTGTATGACTGCATTGAAGGATAAATTAAGAACTGCAGATAATACTAATCTAAGCCTGCACTGTTCTTACAGCTCCTTATTTCTCCAGTAAACCTTGAGAAAGATTTTATTTACTTGGTAGGAAATTCAGGAAGTGTAATTAAATGACAATTAAAGCATAGAAGTTATTTCACGGTGCTATCGCCTTGTTTGAACTCAGTGAGTTTCTTTAAGAAAATACTGTGCTCGAGTGGGCTGCTACTGCAAATGAGACAGGAATAAAAATTACTCCGGCTGGCCAAGGAAGGGATGCAGTTGGTTGAAAACTTGTGTGGTTTTGTAGGAATACTGGAGGAGATGAATGCGGACAGTCAAAATACCGTCATTGGAGAGATGGTGTGTAGGGTCCCAGGTTGAAACCAGTGTGAACAGAATTAAAAATAGCAAGTATGACAGACCCATTAGTTTGTGAACATAATTTATGTTTTGGAAAATAAAAACAAAAGCTAAAGTTTAAATGAGATTTGTCCTTGAATTGGTAATAGCATTCAAATGGAAATCTTAGCAATGTGAGGTTGCTCTATGGAGCATAAGAGGAGCTCCAATGAATAATTAAACAAGTGATAGCTAATAAAATATACAGCACATTGCTTCAAACTTAGAAATTGTAACTCTGCCTAAGGGATGAATGTTTTTCATTACTTTTTAATTGTTGCCAGTGTTGACCTTCAAGGTCTTTTTCTGGCAGATAATTTGTTATGGTAAGGATGAGATCATTAAGTATTTTAGCACAAGCCACATGATGCAAATAGTTTCCTAATATTATAGAATGCTGATGTGGTAAGGGTTTGTTTTCTTAGGAATTTGTTCTCCATATTTAGTGATTTTTTGGATTGTATCTTAAAAGAGCAATTCTACTATAATCCTGCAGGACAGCGTTTGTAGGTAGTACAGTAGCAAACGTCAGCAGTTTCTGCTGTGAGTTTTTTGTGACAGGTTTTGGATTGTAATGAAAAGGTATTGCTGTCAAAGTCTCGGCATGATTTTTTGGCTCCTCATAATATTTGTATATACCAAGAACAAATAACGACTTTTCTCCTTTGCTCAGTTCATGAAAGGATCTCCATAGGAGCCTGCAGGTTTTCCCCACGCTGAAGCGAACCTCTGCGGTATCTGAGGCTCTGGGACCCCTACATGAGGAAATTCAGTGTTAGTAAATTTTGCTGCTTTTATACTGTAACACTGGTTTTACTACATCAGTGTTTGCATAGGTAGACACTAAAAATACATATTGACTAAACACCAAATGCTGTCAGGACTGATGATTACAAATCTTAGTTTAAATTCTCTACGAGTAAATGTTTTAGTATTCAACTTGTATTTGTCAGAGAGGGGAGATGCCTGCTCTGGGAGAAATGCTGGTGGGGAGGAGCAAGACAGTGTATAATCTCTGTTCTTTAAGTTTACTTGCAACTACTGTTTTTCTGGTCCAGGATGCTTGGAACAAACTGAATCGGTCGTTCACTCCCGTGTTTGTTGATAGGAACGTTTATTGCTCGTGTAGTTGCTGAGGGAAGATGAACAGAGCTGTTGTCTTCTGTTCATCTGTGCTACGGGCAGTCACCTGCAGGAAGGCTGTAAATCATTCTCAGGGTGAAGTTTACTGCGCTTATAACGTAAAGAGAAAAGCCTGGCAGTGCATGGGGTTGGGGCAGAGGGCTTTGGCTCGCCCTGCTACCAGCAGGCTGCAGAAATGGCGCTCTGGCCCGGCCTGGCTGTTCCTAAGGAAGGGGTGGAAGGAGAGGAGGAAGGGCTGCCGGTGGCTTGTGCTCTGGTGGGTTGGTGGGGGTGACCAGTGCTGGCAGGTAGCGTCAATGGCGGGAGAGCAGGAGCAGGCCGCAGGTATGCAAGGGACAGCGGGAGGGGCTGCTGTCGGCAGCCTAGCCGAGCAGAGGGGTCCCTGTCAAGGGGAGGGGGGCTGGCCTGGGCAGAGAGAGGGGCAGGTGGCAGAAGCGGAGCCCGCTCACCCCCAGCCCTGTCTCAGTCTCTCCCTGTGCCAGGCGCTCCCTGGGAGGAGCGTGGTGTGGTGGCTCCGCTGTCCTCCCCACCAGAAACGGGGGGAGGAGGGGTGCAGAGGGGGTGCTGGAGGGAAGCTGAGTGTTGGACTGTTGCAGCCCCATGTTATTCCAGCCTTGGGCAGAATGTCCTGGGGTTTTCCAGCAGAAAATGCACTGCTGCGTTTTGAGCTGGTGGGGGTTAATGTGCCTTGTCCTCCTGAGCCTGCCTTAGGGTTTGGGCCGATGTATGTCGGGGAGGCCCAGCTCATCCCAGTTTCTGTTTTCCCTGGTGTGCCCCCTTACTGAGCTGCATGCACAGCTGTTTTGTGGAAATGATTTGAGTTTTTTAAATCTGCCACATCCTGAAGATTAGAAAAAAAAGAAAAAAAAAAAAGTCATTGCTGTGAATTATATTCGTTTGTCCTTTGCTAATCTGCAGACCCGATAATTTTCACATAAAAATATTTTCCCTCTGCTCTTTTATGATTGCATATCCAATGTGTCATTTTCTGTCTTCTTGTGAAGAGATACCAGAATCAGATCTGTCACTCACGCTTGTGAGTAAGCCCCACGCTCTGTGGGGAGCTCCCCGTTCCCAAATCAATAAGGTTGGAATGTTTTTCCCCCAATACTAATTCAGGAGAGTATTCCAATTAACGTAAGTGGAAATTGAAGCCTTTTGATGGTAACCATCGAATTACATTTTAGCGTTACTATTCCAAAGATAATGAGATAACTAAAGCACCTGAGGTGGCTGAAGGACTGATGGAGCTGTGATGGGCTCTGGGTTGACCTGGGGCAGTAGTTGGTGCAGCTGTGACACGCACAGATAGTGTGTAACTTGCATGGAGCACCCTGACCATGGAGATGTGAAGCATCCAAACTGGCTGGTGGTTTCCACAGCAGTGGGGAAGCTTGGCAGCCACCTGTTTTGAAGTAACAACTCCTGGTCCTGCCCTTTTCCCCATGTCCTTGAGCGAAGGGTGTGCTGGTGGCTCTAGAGGATATGAAGCACGTGAAATGAAGGTGGAGTTTTCCAGCACTCAGTGATGAAGTAAGTTGATTTGAACATGTAAATTGCATTGTCTAGTTACTTGCAGCTTACTTTCAATGATTTTCCCGCTTACATGTATCTCAGGTTAAATAGATACTTATCTCACTTCTTTATGATCAGAAGGAAGACTGGAATCCATAGGATCATCAGTTATTGACAGCATTAGAAAAGGAGGTCACACTGATCAGAATGAGCCCAGTTAGTTACAGAGCCCTCTGGTGAAGGGAGGGTTTTACACTGGCAACAATATCAGTATGTTGTATGTGTTGATAAGGGGGGGCTGTCTGGTCACAGAAATACATGGTGTGTAGTGGAGGCAGTAGTGTCTCCCTGGTCATCTAATGGTGTCCCACCAGGGGCTGGAGGTAGGACAGGCTGGATGAGCAAGCTGCCTCCAGAGTCCAGACCTCCTCCCTCCAAGTTGGTTGGAGAGGAAACCAACCTAAAGGGTTATGCTGGAGTGTACTGGCTGGTCCTGTCCCGCTGGAAATTTTCCAGTGCCATCAGTACGGTAGAATCAGTGAAAAAGCAGGGCTGCAAAGCAGTGATGGCATAGTGTTAATAGCTGACTTCGGCTTGGGGCTGCAGGAAGTGCAGCAGACCATCCATCTGCTCTCGTGCATTTTTGACGTAGCAAGTGGCTACAGCAGAGGGCAAGAGTAAGAACTGGGAAGTAACAAGCTCCCTCTGAAGGCTTACGTTGCTGTTTGTCTGCGTACATTACTTGTCATACCATTCAGGGTTTTTGTTGCTGTTGTTTGTCTTCAGCAGCAACATGATCTAAATGTGATGTGTGTTGTTAAATTCAAACAAGGATGTCTGAGTCCATCAGAAAATGTTCTTTTTGGAACATTTACCTCAAAAGAAGCCAAATGCTGACTTTGAAGAAACTTGTGATTTTGAACCCAAATTAATCAAGTATATTTGAATAACATATTCTGGAAACATACTTCTCTAAGTCAGCTGGGAAAGGTACTGCACGGTGCAGCATGCATAATGGCGATGAACCAAAGGAGCTATCAGGAATCTCAGAGCATGAGCAAAATTAAGCATCATCTAACTGTTACACACCCAGCAAAACAGTAGATTAGAAGTAATGATAATTATTATCAGAGCTATCATTGGATTAAAAATAGTTTTAACTCCTTTAGCAGAAGCACTGTTAATCAACTTGTACTAGAACAGGGAATTCAAAAACACTGTCGGGTATTTTATTTTATTACTTGCAGGAGATACAGTACTGCAAAAATCCAGAAACATTGACAATGATTTGTTATAGATTCTTATGTGATAGAGAATTTAGATGCTATTTGTTGCTTAACTTGAAGCACACTTCATAGCGATGAAATTCCATGTTGTTGCTGAACTTATTCAGAGGTGAGAATAAAAAGTACTTTTAAAAAAATCAAACTCAAAATACCATAAATGACAAATGAGATCCAAGACACCTGCAGAAAATAGTGAGCAGCTGTAAAAGTGGCCCATTGACATGTAAAATGTCCCTTTTACATGCAGAATTGTGCAGTTATCCATTGACTTTCCCTGCTTTTTTCACATTTATTTCTCAAACATCGCAAAGAATGTTGCTATATCAGAACTGTGATGTAGTGCACTGTAATTAATTTGCATTATGGTATTCATATAAATGGAAGAAATTTGCCAATTGTGTATTTACGGGGGCTGTTAAACAGTATCTGGTTTACAAAACACAATTTTGTCCGCCAGTGGCTTTGTAGAAATTATCGCTTGTATTTGTCTTGTGACCTTGGTGCAACCCTCTCCCCCGCATTCTCTTAATGATGGACCGACTTAATTTGTAGCTGCAGTCTAACGAGAGACTAGAAATGTGTTAGAGGGTGTAACAGTGATCCCCTTTTACCAGTTTTTGCAAAATGGTTATTATTGTTGCTTATAAAGTGAAATTAACTACCCTAGTGTTTACTTACATACATACATATCTATACGTACCTATCCAGTGTCTCTGTGTGTATATATGTATATATTTATTTATATATGTACTGTAGCATTTAGATTTTTTTTTTCAGTAGCTGGGATTACATGTATTTGTTTCCCGTTTGTGTAATCCAATAGTTCTTTCTTCTAATAAATCACAGACAAAATGCTGTGTGACAAGGGAAGGAATTGCAGCCTCTTTGGAGTGCGTGGTGTATGTGCTTGAATTTCTTCAACATCTGAGTGGCCCATACAGCAAAGTCTTCACAGTGTTTCCAGCTGAAGTGATTTCTCGCGTTCCTCTTACTTTGAGCCTTGGGTGTTTGCACAAGATGAATGCTTTTTTTTTTTTTTTTTCCCTGCCTGTGTTTATATCTGTAAAGTGGGTGTAGGGAGAGCAAATGCCCAAAGTATCAGGAACTGAAACGGGATGTCTTAAGGCTGGCTTAAGGCCAAGATGAAATACATCTTTCTTGGCAGCAGGGTTGCTTGAGACAGTCCTGTGATACTGGATAGCTTATTTTTTTTAATCAGTTAGGCTCGTCCCTACCTCAGCTGACCTCCTTTGTTGGGCAGTGGGCAGATCCGTGCTCAACCACTGGGGCCTCATGTGTCCTTCCTGGTGTGAGGGCCAGGAGAAGAGAAGGTATGCAAAATGAGTGATGCTCTTAGGGTGATGTCCGTCATTCTGTTAGGAGATTGCCCATATCCCCCAGGAGGAGCCAGCCAACACATGGCCTGGGGAAGCTGCATGCCAGCAAAGGACAGAGCAACCTGTCATTGCTCCACACCTTTGTTGGCCTGCTGACTGAAAATGGTGCCTGCTGGATTTGCGGTGCCTGCCCTGGTTGGTATGCTGAAGGATATGTCCCCCCATGCCACCGTGCTGTCTCCCTTGCCTGCGTCCTCCATTGGGCACCGCCGAGCCCTGTGCCCAGCTGGCTCAGGCGTTTTGGTGTCAGTGACAGGCAGCAGCTGTTGGAGTGTCTCACTCCTCCTTAGGACGAGTGTCCGCTCTACTCGATCGGGATTGCATTTATAACATGTTTGCTTTCTGTGCCAGAGACAATCAGTGAGGAATATGGTTGGGGTCAGTATTTTCTTAGGGGCCTTTCCAGAGGAATGCAACGTACAGCTGCTGGCCCTGGAGAGCTGTGCGGCCCCTGGGAGCTGTGCAGCTGAGGGGCGCCATGTTAGCCCCAGGAAGATGCTTCTCTGAAAATTCTGATGAGGCAGAAGGGAGAAGCAAGAATCAGTTTCAATAAGTGCCTGCAAACACTTTTTATTTTTTTGTTTGTTTGATTGGGGGTTTTGGATTTATTATGTGTTCCCCCTGGCCTGTGTGCTTGGCACCCTTCCTCTCCAAAGCTGTGCAAATCTTGCTGGAAGTTTATGCTTCCATTGCTGCTTTCCTTTTTTTTTCCGTTTTCTAGGTCTGCATATGGATGGCAGCAGGGAGTGAGCTTCAGGTGAGAGCAGAAAGGTGTTGCAGTAAGATTGCTCATTGAGACGTCTTTCCTAGAGAGAGGGGCTGCAGCAGGGTGGGGACCTTGGGAATACAGTAGGTCCTGGGCTGCAGCAAATCCAGAGGTTCTTGCAGCTACCTACTTCTGTACTCACTGCTTGCTGTCAGGGGCATGGTCACCCAGCCCTTAATTACTACATGAGTTTCACCTTTCAGTTGTAACAAGACAGAAAATTTAATTTATGGTTTTAATGGCAAAAAGATACAGCTCAAGCAAGGTATTAATCAGCTATTGCATTAAAATGTTGATGACTTACTGATCTTAAATGATTTGTTAAATACTTTAGAATAGTTGCTGCAGGTACTGTGCAACATAGTCATGCACATAATAGAACAGTTGAGGTAGAGAACCTAGTGAGTACCTTCAATTAAAAATGTGGGCATTTTTACTTATAGCAGTTCATTGTCTAGTGTGTAGTCAATGGCATTACCATAAAATATCTAATGAACTGAAATAATTAGTAGTGTACGACTGTTACAACTGCTGTATAACAAAAATACATATAATTGTATAGTATGTATCATATAATAGTATAATTGTTTAATACAATAATGTGAAAGCCACATCATTATTTAAGTTTTTCCGGCTCCTGTTTTTTAAAATTAACTCTAGCGTTTCTACCTTTACAGAATTCCATAAACAAAGATTACCAGATTGGAGCAACTTTTTTTTTTTTTTTCCCCTTCATAAAGTTTTGTAAATACAAATGGGTACAAATAAAATATTTCATGTTCCAGACACAGTATGAGTGGAATTTTTTAAAGAAGTAAAAGCTTGCTTTCACAGGGGACACTGAATACCTGAAATTTGACAGAACAAAAACATTCTGGTGTTTTGTAGTTTAAAATAATGTTTCACTTTCATGTAACTGACAAAAGGCTCAGGTGAAAGAGAGATGCTTAACTTGGTGCAGGATAATGAAAATTGCATGCTGGCAAGATTAAGTGTGTATTTTGTAGGTCATTTTTTTGTATGAACAAGAATGCGGTGTTATAGCTGATGGCAATATAAAGAATCTTAAACCTTGAAAAGACCAACAAGAGTAAAAAAACCCCTTGATTTCCTGCATTTCCATGGATTAACGCACAGTTCCTTTCTCGAAGCTCCCCAGGTCAATTCGCTGGCAGCCTGATGGGAGGCGTGATGAAGTTAACTGGAAGTGGGCTGTTAATTTCTAATATGTTTTGGAACAGAGCTCCAGTGAATTCCTTTCTTCCTTGTAGGGAGATAACTTCAGCACCATGTCAGAATAATTTAAAAAAATAAAAGTCTTTGCAAGGTTTCTTTTATTTTTTACTTAACCAGTAAGGGAAATTTGTAAGTGAACATGGTTATCAAAATATGTAAAAATGGTGCCTAGAAATGTGTTCTTATCTCATGTAATTGCTTTATAATTGTTGGGGAGGGGAATCAGATTAGGGAGGATGAATATTTCCAATGGTGAAGTTAATATACTTTTGCGAATAGTGACTGTAAGTCTGCATTCCATGAAGTCAGTGGGAGTTTGGGGGTTTTGCAGAATTGGAGCTAGTATTTGCAAATTTTCAGCTTTATGTAAGCAAGTTTGGGGGGGGGTTTGGTTGTTTTTTGGGTGTGGGTTTTTTTTTGTTTGTTTAAGGAATAGATGAAGGCTTTGATTAAAAGTTTTGATTAGAATATTTTTTTAAGTAGGAAGTGTTAATCTTGAAGGTATAATTTTTTTTCTTGTCTTCTCTTTCTCTCCTACTCTTCATTATCTTACTTAAAAATAAAATATAGGAACACTTCCATGAAGCTTAAAAATCAGTAAATCAGTGACTGTTTTTCATGCATACATTAAAAACATACTTTAAAAAATATTTTATTTTTTTTTATTCAAGTGTGTTGTTATGAGACTCAGCAGGACTTGCTGCATTTTGTACCTGAAGTTAAAAGTATATGTGTGGGACATTAGTCAAGCATCAAGTGGTTTTAATGAAAATTGTATTTTTACCAATTATTACCTTTTAACGAAAATTTTGTATACATAAAGTTACTGTTTTGATGTCTATAACTTTATTAGGGAGAATAAATTCTCCGTTAATGCCCGTAACATACTTAAAACTCTTCTATCCAAAGATAAAAAGAGTGTGTAAACACATCAAATCTTGTGCTGTAGGGGAGGGTATAGATGAAGATTAGAAAGGCAAAAAGTGACCTTCTGTGGAAGCTGTGCTTCACAACCATTTTGGAACTTCTTAAAAACATGCCCAAAATACTTTGTTTGCGTGCTACATCCAGTAAAAGTTGTTTCCCCGGATTTGTTACAAGAGCAAGTATATTTGCTCCTATGAAAGCTGGTTTAGTTTTGTTTTCATGCTAACCAGATGTGCACTTTGCTTGACACTGTAGCTGGTGCTGGTCTGTACCCTTGCTACTGAGTAGCTGCACCCAGTTATAATGTACACCGAGTAGATGCTGTGTCTGCTGAAGCAATGCCTGCCCTAGAAACATAACAGTAATGCCCAAGTCCCACAAAGTCTGCTTTAAAAGTCCGTGAGAGTTCTTGAATAAAATGAAAACTTCCCAGTTCTGTGAATGCAGAAACAGAGACATGGAGATGTGATTTTCCTAAAACCATCCCGGAGTGACCTACACGTTAGGGGCAGAAACTGAATTATCAGCCTGCATATGCTAATGCCTGGCCCCGTGCTGCACTCGTCAGCAGTGCTGCTCCCTGTGACCGGTGGGTACCTGCTAGCTGATCCCATCCCACCTGCCCAGGGGATGGGAAAGGTGCTGTTGTGTCCTGCTCTGACCCGTGCCCGTCCCAGGAGGGTGCGTAGCAGCCAGGCCTCCGGGGACCAGATAGGTTTGGTCATCTGTTCAGAAATCCTGTTTGGGGGAAGGTGGTGCTCAGACTTCTTTATCCCTGTTAGGGACCGTTTGTTCTGGAGTATTTCTGTATTTTCTTGTCTGCCTGTGCGGTCTGGGAGGGAGTTGGCCCCGCGATGTGCAGAATTTATCTGTATCAAAGCAGTTTTAATGCTAGCGTCTTAAGGTTTTGGTGTGAAAAGAAAGTGTACTTGTCCTCTATGTTAGACTTGCCAAAATCAAACACTTGGTAAAGCAGGCTGCATGTCAAACAGTGATTTTTGTATCTTTACAAACCTTTACTGGTATCTTTCAAAATTGGGATCTAACATGAGACATTTAGTAAGATGCAAAGGTCATTTAAACACCGCTGTCGCTGACTTACAGTAGTTACTCTGGGCAATTTTACTTCCTTAGCAGGGGGAAGGTCAGAGGGAGGGGAGGAAGACTGTCAAGAACTTGAAAATCAGTGTTTCCAGCCCTTCCAGGACTGGAAGCAAAAGCTGTCTGTTTTCTGGAAAGCTAGGAATCCTTCCCTTCTCTCATTCTCTTCTGTGTAAGCTGAAAATTCATGTTGGGGCTAAAGAGACTGCAGGATATCAGCATTTAAAGATTGACTACTAAATGCAGAGTTTGAAAAAAAAGCATTTAATTTTTGGCAATTGGGTGTGGAAGTCAGAGAATCAGATAAAGATGCTGCAATTTGGATAAAAGAAAACAACCCTTTTCTGAAAGTAGGATTTTTTGGGAAAATGTTGTGAAGCTTCTGGGGACATTTAGAATGTTTCCAGACATAAAATGGGCTGGGTAGGAGTGGAATAGTCAGGAATTCACAGGAAGTTTCAAGGCTGCATAATAAAACAAAGGCACATCACATGGATGTTCACTTCATGTAGGTGGGATCAGTGTTCCTTTTATTTTAGTTTTAATAGTGGAAGGAGCACTCAGGCTGTACTTATTTATAACCGTTGATCCTTAACTTTCATCCATATTCTCTGTATTTAAACGTGTGTTCTCTCTCATAGTGCAGCATAGCTATTTTCTTTGTCCTTTAACGACTTGTTTCCTCTTCAGTCATGCTTTCATTCACTTCCTTTTGGCTCTTTCTACTAACTCTAGCCTATTCTAATTCCCTCTTGTTGCTGCTTTTTACCCTGCCTTTCCTTTTCTCCCTGGCCCTTAATTCCTTCCATCTTTCTGTTCCTCCTTCCTTCCTGCCTCCTACCACTGGGTCAGATAGTTTTGAGCGACCAAGATTTGGGAATTTTGTGTGACGCATGTGGAATAGAGCAGTGCACTGGGAAACTTACCCTCAAAAGTCGGTACTAATTTCAGGTTTCCTCCATCCTGACAAACAGCTACCTTTATAGACTAGGAAGCCTTAGTAATAAGCCCTCAGAAGGCAGAGTTCCCTGTGGCACAGTGCTGTTGAAGCCCCCCTGTGGAAGTGGATGCTGGCATCTCTACAGCTTGAGAGGGCATGAAGCAGCAGAGTATGCGCACTTGTGTCACGGGGAAATAGAAATACAAACCAAACTACTTAACCCCGCACCTGATATTTCTGCTGGAGTAACTTGATTCAGTAAGTTAAAATGTCAGTGCTGTGACTCCACACTTCCATTTCCTTTCCCTGCTTTCTTTATGACAGTGTTCCAGGGTTTTTAAAAAACTTCCACCAAAAGAAGGAAAGATCACGAAAAACATGCTCTTAATTGCATACAGTTTTTAATATTCGTGGGATCTGTTTTGAAGGGTACATTTAACAGAGAGAAACCCAGCAGCCCCACACTGAATCCTTTGTCCTTCCTGCGGGGTGAAACAGTAGATAGCTTACTGTAAGTGTGGCTGGCTGCCAACCCGTGGCGCAGATTCTTTTTTTAATACTGTAAACTGGCAAGAAATCAAGAATTGCCGTTCTTCCTTTTATTTACTTTCCCTTCTGTATTAAAGAGCTCAGTAAATAAGAGAAAGTTAAATGTTGAGTGGAGGTTTCGTACTGATTGATCATTGAATAGCAGAGGGTTACTGTTTTGGGGGTTTTGTCCCCTTTTTTCTGTTTCTTTTCGGTTGAAAGTGGAAATATCAGTTGCTTCATCTGGAATAGATTATCTCAGGGAGAAGTCTGTGCAGAGTTTGAAATGAGGACAGAGCAGAATGCATCCATCATGCATAGTTTAAAACAATCTGCAAGACTGCTTCTGATTTGATCCTTAGATGTACTTCGTCCTGATTTTCTTCCAAACTTGGGTTAATAATGAGTACTCTGTCTCTAGAAAAGACTTTTCTGTAAAGTGTACCCCCAGCCTCTGCTTGTAAGTATTTTCTTATTTGTACAACTAAGCTTCCTGAAATAGCTGCTGAGATTTTGTTTTGCTGTTATATATAAAAGTGGTAGAGGGGTGTGGAGTTCCTTCTGCTGCTTCTCAAATCCAAGGCATGCCTTGCAAGCTACTTTGCTTTCGTGCTAGAAAGGAAATCGGTGTTACTGCTTTTCTGACGATTGTATCACTAAATTATTGGCAAAATTATCCCCAAGGAAAATAATTAAGTTGATATTGATATTGTGCACATTGTAATGATGGATCTGGAGAGAAACACATTTCTGCATGAATGATAGGGGAGGACAAATTTAAATTTAAAAAATACTGTTGCTGTTAAATACAGACTTAATGTGAAAAATTAGCCCACAACAGATTGTTTTACATCCCAGAGCGTATTGTGGTTCATTCAGAGGTCTGTCGTACTTAAAACATATTAAGCATTTAGTAATATCAGTGTGTATCTGTTGCTGACTTGAACCTAACCTACCATACAGGTCATGTATGTACAGCTGCATTAAAGGCATTGTTGAAAGAAAATGGATTCATGTTTTGTTTCTTTCATACTTCTTGGCTAATTGGAGGTTAAGGTTTCTGGAAATGATAAGGAATATTTTTGTTCTTAAAGCAGTGGACTGTGACTGAAGAAATCTGGACTTGGTCTGCCAGATTTCTTGAAATAACTCGGTCAAGTCATCAGTTGCCTTTTTTTTTTTTTTTTTTTTTTATTTTTCCTCCTCCTTCCTTTCTCTCAGAGTTCTTAATCTGTAAAATGGAGATAATCCTTTTCCCTTACCCTTACCAGGCAGCACTATGATATAGATTAATTCATGACCGTTTGTGGGACAGTGCAGTAGTACTTAATGGGTTCAGCATAAATATTCACATTAGTGATTCCTGGTAAAGAATTATTGAGAAAACTGCATTAACTCAAAAGTTGGGAGTATTTTCTTCCAGAAGCAGAGAAGGTCTGAGGCATAATTTCCAATCTGCAATGCCCAAACGAGGGACACAAGAAATGTTTATGCAGGAAATTTAGTAGTTTACTTGTTTCCTTCCTTTGGTTCCTTCCTTCCTTTTAGTTAGAAAGAATATTTTTTTTTCAGACTCTGCTGGACAAGCCTGAATTTCTGAAGTAAATTATTTTCAAATATAAAAGGAATAGGCACATTTCTGTGGACATTTGTGTAGGTGAATTGGAACAGAAATTAGTGCGTAAACAAACTATTTCAAGATGATCAAATTCAAGAGGTGATCCAATGAATTGAGAATAACTTTTCTAACCAATAATTAAAAAAAGCCTTCTCCTGCAAAAGCTCGGATCAGAAAACATCCCCAATCCCAATGACAGCCATCAGAAATCTTCCCCTCATTTTCCTTTTTCTTTTATCCTGAAACTGTATTTCAAGCTCATTCAAGATATGTAGGAATGATTTCTTGAAAAATGACAGGTAGAACTATCACAAACTTGTTACCATTTTAAGGGTGTTGGTTACGATGCATAATTATCTTGAATACAGTTTCGGTTTTGCTGCCTTCTCAGTGTAGCACGCTGCAGGGAAAACTCAAATTCTTTCTTCAAGGATTCCTGATGTTAAAGGGAGAAATAAGTAGGTAGCAACTCTGTTTTCACTGGTGTTTTACAATCTTTATTTTTGGTAAACGTGGTTGTTTATTTGAAGTGTAAGTGACTTTCGTTTCATCCCTGTTTTATCACCCACATTAGAAGAAAATAAATATCTGCACAGTTTGAGTTCTAATGTGGCCATGTGACTTGATCAGGGCCTACTGATACGATTCTCCTTCGATACTGTGAGCAGATTATCTTGAATAGCTAGAGGATTTCAGTATATATTTTTAAAGTGCAGGAATAAGTGGTTGATAAAAATATTACAGTGACTTTATTTAACAGAGAAGAGTGTATTGCAGTAGTATTTCAGGATGACTTAACCATGTTCAGGTATTTCTCCTGTGGATCTCAAAAGCTAGTTTTTTTTGTGGTGCTTCAGCTATATATTTGGAAGAAACAGAAAATGGTTTTATCACTTGCTTCCTACTGACATCCTCCGTTCTTACAGTAACAATTTTCCTTGGCAGTTGCAGCATGTGCTAGGAGATTGCAGATTCTATGTCTGTACATAGACCTGATACCTCACAAACCGTCTTTTATCCAATATGCCTGTAAGGCAATTATCATGAGTCAGATGAACCCTCCACCCCAGGTTCCTTGTTACGGGTCAGGCCAGAGCAAGACCTTTTCTGGTCAGGGAGCCAGTCTGTAAATTAACGTCAGTGAGAATTACGGGTAAAATCCCCAGCTGTGGCTAGGGTCCAAAATTGCTACCAAGACTGGTAATTTAAATGTCTGCCCCTCCTGGACAAAAATGAGCTCGTTGCATCTCGTTCTTTCTCTCATCCTAACAAGGGTCATTTCTGATGTGTCCAAGTAAAACCAAGAAGGTAAGTTGGAGGAGGAGGAAAAAGCGTGTCTTCCTCCTTCCCTTCAGCAAGTTCACGTTTGTCCTCACCAGTAGGTCTTCTGCTTTTGTTCCCCAGCTCCTTAAACCGGAGGAGGGATGTCCCACTGATTGTCCCTCTCAGCAGGTCACAACGTAAGCTGTTCTGTGTTTTATCCCCCCTGCCGAGGCCATATACCACTCACTGCTTTCACTCCTTCCCTTCCTTTGCCAGGTCATGTCCTATTTTCTCCTCTCTTAACAGGGCTTAGACCAACCACAGTCCTGGCCAGCTCCTTACTCCCTTCCCAGAGCTGGGGGCTGCCAGGCAGAGTGACACTTGTGGCCCCAGGACCTCCCTCACCTCCCTGGCCACCTCCTCTCTGCCACAGCACCTGTGGCGGTATCAGTCACAAAGGGATTTTCTTTATTGCATTAAGCTTGTGAGAGAAGATTTAGTAGGTGTGTCGCAGTGCCATTAACCTCCTGTGACCCTGTTGTGGCTGTAAAGAATTTGTAATTCTTAATGCGGGGTCACTGGACCTGCCAATGGTGGTAGAGTCATTACACCAGTCTTGAGTAACATCCTACCTGGCAATGGGAAACTTGAAAATACAATTAATTGAGTTTTCTTAGATAATATGGTGATGAAATCTTTTCCAACACTTTTACACAGGAACAGAAGTTTTATGTTTGTGGTAATAATGTTCATAAAAGATGTTCTGATGTACTTAGAGCAAAGTAACGTTTCAACATTTGGAGGACAACCAGAAAATCTATTTAAAAAAAAAAAAGTGTTGCCAGATACATAGATAAAAGAAATCTGTCAAAGTTTGTTGATGTTTGTCTATAGTGCAAACCAGTTAACAAGTTCTTTCCCTACATGAAAGAGCAGCATCTCGTTACAACACCTTGAAATCTTTAAGTAAGTTAAAGGCTCTTTTGTTTGATGAGAGGTTCACTTTGTGACACCTTGGTGACAGGGTTGTTAGTTAATTATTTTTATTACGGGTGTTGCTTTGTTTAAATATCTGCAAAAATATCTTGTTGGTGGCACACTGATGCTGCTTGAGCACATTATCTGTTGTATGTGAGCGGCCTTCAGATCATAATGAAGAACAGAAAATGTTCTACCGTCCTTCAGATGCTGAACAGAGCTCTGCTGAAATGTCATTGGAAAAGATTGAAGAGCCTAGCTTGGCAAAAAAGTAAACAAAATAGGATTTTTAGGTGAGATGCAGGTAGGATTTGACTGTGCAAGTACAAAAAATGGGATCTAAACCAGCAGGTTAATCTCCTGCAGAATTCCAGATGACACAATGACTAGAAGTGACTTGGTCTGGGTCTTCTGGTGTTTAAATGCCTGTTTCCTCTATGACTGCAGAGCCTTTTTTTCTGGGAATTGCTCAGTCATCATGCCCAGGGGATTGGATTCCACACAAATATACAGGAGCAGTTTCTAGATTCTTTGGAAAAATTCATTGGAAGGAGGGATATTGCTGTTTCTGTTAGGTGGACACACCGCACGGCAAGATCCGCTGCCCAGTGTTTGGGGTCTGAGGTCCAGTTACTGCCTTTACTTTCGTGTGTTCAAACACTTTATCACAGGTGAGTGTCTGGTGTCTGAGGGCTAGAATAAATGGCAGAGCAAGTGCGCGTTCACTCCACCTGACTGAAAATATTTTCTTTTGACCCCATAAATCTTCATTTAGCTTGGGCAGAGACAGAGACTCACTGTGGCTGTGCAGTGAGGAAGGTGACTCACACATTCCAGCTCCTATTCCAAAGACCTCTCATAAACTTGACATGTGTTAGCTATTAGATAAAATGTGGACCCCTAAGTGGAAGGTTACTGCTAAGATGAACTTTCATTGCTAGGTACGGGAAAGATTTAAGACTCATTCCCAGCATTTTTTTTCTGCTAGGAAATGTAAAAAGCTTTCCATTTAACGTGATAATTTTGGGGGATCTTACTCTGAAGGTTTCATTCTACTTGTACGTTACTTAGGAAGATAAGGAGATAACTTTTGGCTATGGATAAGCATTGTTGGAATTTAATGTTGTTTAATTAAGATAATCAAAGGGTCAAGTAATGTCATGAATTGTTAGGTATTGTTTCATCTTTAGTACAGTGAATATGGTCCCTGGAGTTGAAGAACAGTGGTTGTTAACAGTTCTTTTACCGTCTGGCACCATGACAAAAATACCCTATCTTGTGTTGTTCTAGCATGATGAAAAAATAGATAAATAAATAGGATTTATGAGTTTTCTTTAAAGGCTTTTCCACAGGGCAATTGATTTTATTTTAGCCTCTACAAGACAGACCAAGATTAAAAAAAAAAATAAAAAATTCTCTCTCACTCTCACTTTCCCAGATCAAGTGTAAATGAAAGAAGACTGATACGTACTTACAGATCTTTAAAATAACTTAAGAGTTTTTATTTGGCTTTCTGGAGAGAAGATTCTTGTCCTGTATTGTTAGTTACTCCCGCAGAAGAAAATAGGAGGTTTTGCAATAATTTTGAGTGCCCTTCGCCCCCCTTACGCAGAACTTCATAGTATGCCATGACAAGCATCTTGTACAAGGCTTTTTGGGGTGGGAAAATTTATATTTAATTAGGTTGTAGATAAAGTAAAGGCTCAGCTCTGCCATGTTAATCTGTTGGAAGTTTCTGCAGTGATTTTCCCCATCAATTCAATATTCTCTGTCAAGGTCAAAAGTATCACTTTCATCAAAAGTGACACATAACCTTTTGTTTAAGAAAGAAGTAGTCTGCCGTGAAAGAGACTTACACAAAAGATTAAATTGGTAGAATCAGAAATTAAGGTTAAATCAGAAGGCTTTTTAATACATGTGAAGAAGTTTCATTTAATACTCAGCTGAGGTTTTCCACATTGCATGATTAGACAAATGCAAAATTAAATAACAGAAGTCAGGATCAGATGCATTTTGAGGGTTTTTTGTTTGTTTTTAAAGTGTACTGTTCTTTCTAGAAGAATATTCTTTGGGTAAATACCAGGTCTGGCTGTAAACTGCAAAATCAGCTTGACATCTTACTTAAAAGGTGCCTTCATGTTAAAGGCAATATAATATAATTGAAGTAATGTTTGCCATGAAGAGAAATGCAATGTAATGCTGTATTTAACTGCTTTCTAAGAGTCAGGCTCTTGTGATGAGAAAATTTCAATGACATTTCTAATATAAAAATACATTTTGCAAGTCTGTAACCTTCTTCATCACTTGGAATTATATATCGGTTGTCTTCTTGGAAGGAGGCATGGATGTTTTCAGTATTTTTCAAAATATGAATAGAATTACAGATTTCTCATAATGAGAAGGGTACCAGTTGTATTTTTTCAGTGTATAGATGTTTAAAAGCTGGTATCAGTACATTAGCCATTACAGATCAACCAGTAAGTATATTTGTGAGGTGAAAAGTAGCTGTTTTCTACATTAAAGTAATTAAAGTTTAAAAAGTGCTCAAAAAAAATGTGCAGTAGAAAGTTTCCTCATGTCTGTAGCTTTATGCTTAAAGACCTAATTCTGTAGTTGTACTTAGAGAGCATTAAGCAGAGTGGGATGTGATTGGGAAGATGCTTCAGGACTGATCCTGTAGCAAGACCTGGTTCGGCCTCGGTCACCCTTTGGGGCAAGGCCCATTGTGGAGGGCATCCATTGGATTCAGGAGGGTTTACCAGTTCAGGAGAGCAGTCAAACTCTCCGGGCAAGCTATTGTTTCGTTGGGCACAGGTGTATCTGCGTGAACGTTTTGGTGTGGGTCCGGAGTGCACTTCTGAAGCAAGTCCGCTCATTGTCCCTGCTTCCTGCAGACGTGCACATGTTGCTGAACGGGCTCAGGGTGTGCAGATGGGTTTCTTTTCGGGTGCCGCTAAACCAAAAGATGTTTTCAACTTTGTTAATACCCATTCAGTGAGCTGGACCAGACTGGGTGTAGGTGAAAGTGAAACCATCTGAACAAAGCGTGGTACTGGGTCCCCCGTATCCTATGTTTTGCCCTCTAGATTGACTCCTATGGATTTGCACTACTGGCTGTGGTCATAGCCTGTCCTGTCTCAGCAAGTGACTGATAGCAGATGCCTAGGGAAGAAGGTAAAAGGCAAGCACGTACTAGTGCTTTCCCAGTATATTTTCCCAGCTTTCAGCAATCTGCATCTCACAAACTTCCTGAAACAGATGGTATCTTGGGTTTAATAGCCCTTGATAGATTTTTCTTCCATTAGTTTGTCTGATTGTTTTTAAAACCATGTGCATTTTTATCATCGGCAGTATCCTGTGCAGTGAGTTCTATGGCAGAATAGTGTATGTGTTAACAAGTACCTTCTTTTGTTTGTTTTGAATTTGCTACCTGATAATTTCATTTGATGCTCCTTTGTTCTTATCTTGTAAGAGACAAATGATTCCTTATCCACTGCCTTTATGCTGCTCCATTTATCACAGATCTCTTGATACCACCTTGATCATTTGTCTTCCAGGCTGGAAAATCCATGTCTATTTAGTTCCTTGAACAGAACCCATTTCATACCTTTGATCATCCTTGTTCTTCTCTGCCTTTCTTAGTTCTGTTACGTCTTTTTTGAGACTGGAAGACTGCATACAAGCTAGATAACATACTCCGTGTAGTTCTGTCGTTTAAATGCTGGGCTTAATGATGTGTTCTGTGGTGGTCTACATTCATTCCTGATAATTTTTAACAGTATTTGATTTTTTTTCGACTGCTGCTGCTGAAACTAGACCAGGATTTTCTTAAGTATGTCCCTAATGAGCGCAGATCTTTCTCCATAGTGGTGAGAGCTCAGGCAGAGCCTGTCTTGTGTACATAGGGTTGAGGTGGTTTTCCTCCCCACCCATCCTCAGCACCACTCCCTACAATTCTTTATACCTGTCAGTATTGAGTTTTGTCTTCCATTTTATGATCTAGTCCTTTGCTATGTGAGGTCATTTGCAGCTCTCTCAGTTAGCTTTTGTCTGTATCACTAGAAGTGACTTACTATCAGTAAGGTACTATTTTCTAAATACTATTTTTTCCCCCTTTCCAACATATTTATTCATCTGTGTCCTACAAAACTCCTGTGGAACACTGATATTCATCTATTTTCATAGAGAAACTGAATGTTTAACACCATCTTTTATTTCCCATCTTCCAACAAGTTATTTATTTCTGTGGAGATCAAACTAACTGATTGATCTGATCATGATTGTCCTCACCTACATTGATTCTCTAGCAATGCTAATAGATTTATGAGGCAGTTGTGTGCATGCCATGTTGACTTTTCTCCAGCATGCTGTGTCTAGCTCTGTGTTTAGAGACTTCTGTTCATTGTGAGAGTGCTTATCAGTTTGCTCAATGTGTATGTCAAATTAATTGTTTTGTATTTTTATGGATCACCCTGAAAGTCCTATTAGGTGATTGGTACTGTGTTTGCTATCACACCTTTTTCTGGTACAGGGCTGGGTTTAAGTAAGATTAACATGAGCAGTAATAGCTATGTGTATCTTAAGTTCCTGAAGAAGCTGAGGGAATGCCACCTTACGCTTGTGATCTGTTACCATTTGTTTTGCCTGTATTTATCTTCTGATCTTAATCACTGATGCTTAAATTTCAGACTGATTCTCAACCCAGAAAAAAAAAATAAAAAAATCCAGTAAGAGGATCATCTGCCTAACCGCTTCCATAGTGAGAACAGAAGCAATAAAATTGTTCAATTTTGGTTTTGTTAGAAGTTTTTTGGTTTGATTTAGTTCTGTTTCTACTTCAGCCTTTTCTGGTCTGTACAAATTCATAGACAGATCTATGCCAGGGTTTCTTGTCAGGCAGAAATAGATGAGATTATCCAGAGACAGCATGGATAGACTTCATTCCTTCGGGACAGTCCCATCAGCTTTCTGTTCCCTTTAACCCCAGGCAGCAAGAAGGGACAAGAGCAGAGCTCAAAGTGAAGTCTGCAAGTGAACCTCCTTTGAGAATGCACTGATGAGTTGGAGGAACTTGAAGAACTTCTGAATTGTGTGGGCTTTTTTTTTTTGTTGTTGTTCATTGTTGTTTGTTTTGAGTGGGTTTTTTGGGTGGTTGTGTTTGGTTGGGGTTCTGGTGTGTTTTAGGGGGGGAGTTTGGTGTGGGTGGGTTTTTTTTTGTTGTTTTAATTCTCTTTAATATTTCCTTTAAAGACAGCTAGGGAACTGAACATGCAGTTATCTTAGTGCAACATTAGGATTTCATAATTAAAGTCACAATGGCAGGAAATGCAGAAGTTTAGGTTTCGGTAGCAATATTAGCTACATATGGACTGTCTTCACTTCCTGCTTTTCATAATCAATTGTTATTTACATTCCTTGTGACCTACATTAATAGCTGAGCAACTTGCAAAACATCATAATTTTAATCCTAACGGTGTTTCTTGTGTGTCTAAAAGCAATTTTTAGGCAAGTAATTCAGTTTAAGTGATTTACTCTATTCTGTGTATGAAGCTCACAGAGCTTGGAAATGAATGCAGGCTGTTGGAGTCCTATCACAAGGTTAACATACTTGTTTTTATTTCCCATAATGGTAGTAACTTTGCTAAGATTTTTGGTGAGAGACCTCCCTGTAAGCAGTGTAAAGAGGAGAATGAAGGTGTTTAGATCATGAACATCTCCCCAAGGAGGAGACCTAAATATTGGAGAAAGTGGGGGGGGATACTGTAAACTCCCTGGCAGCCAAAGATGTGGGCATGTCCTGAGAGAGGCTGAAGCTCTCTGTAGGGAGACAGCACGAGACTTACAGATACATATGTGGAGCTTTTTTTTATCAAGGGGACCAGGTAAAATGAGTAGCCATGGTATGCACAAGGTAATTTTGAACTATGCTAGTAAGTTAGAGGTCATACACTACAGGAAAGCAGTATATGAAACCCTTTAACATGCCCTGTATGTTAAATCAATAGGCATAAACAAAAAGGGAGGAAAAAGAAATGGTTTTGGTTTTGTTTTCAGTTAGCTCAGGTAGAGGAGGCTTATCGTGAATCCTCAGGATGGAAATTTTAGTTGTATTGCTGTCCCCTGACACAAGTGATGGGGCACAAGAATGTGAAAATGGGGAGATTTGTGGCAAACCTAGGGCTGAAGAGTGTGGCAGAGGATCTGTTGAAGACTGGCTTTGAGGCTGAAATTGTGACAG
>JAVJGJ010000001.1:15093582-15115032 GCA_035590215.1 Microhierax caerulescens | reverse complement strand
ATATGATGTAGACCCACTAGTAGAGTTTGTTTGTTTTTGTAGGCTTGGGGGGGGCGGGGGGTAGGTGGGGGTTTGTTGTATTTCCTTAGGCATTGTTAACTGTGTGTTTAAATGATGAAACTGGGCCAAGAAATTCCACCTCATAATTACATTTGTGGTTTAGTGGCAGAACATATTACCACTGCCTTTAATAGCAGATTCAGGAGAATGCAGAAAAAAAATTTCTAGTAAGTCTGTTTGTAAAGCACAGACCTTGGGGATAAAGACCTGGTTTTGAATATGAAAATCACGTTCCTAAATTTATTTTCAGTGCTTAAGGGAGATAATAGAACAAATGGTTGATTAATAAAGTAATTTTATGAACGATTGTTTGAAATATCTTAATTCTGAATTACAAAGTAATATATCAGATTAATAATAATGAGAAGGAGGACTTCTTACAGTAGGTCGACTTGTTGAGTTTCAGTTTAGTTCTATTTAGGCAAAAAAGTATCATCATTACAAATACCGGAATATCTGTGTTCAGAGCGGTATTCTTGAAGCCCTGATATTAATACTATATATTAAAACAAGGATTATTTTTTTCTTTATTTCTTTGTATTTAAATTCTGGACATTGTAATCCATTACATTCTGTGTCTGTGGCATAGCAGCTGTAAGGAACATAAAATGGGAAGCCACCAACAAGAGGAGTTTTCCTGCATTTAATGCGTAAGCAGCTGCTGTGCTGCATTCAAAATGAAGGTCGTGAGTTTGGGTCTGGCAGCAGCCGTAGGGAAGGTGCTGTACTGGAGGAGGAGTTCCCAAAGATGATGTGATCTGACTCACCTGAGAGTCAGAATTCTTCCCTGGCTTTTTCTGGGGGCAGCAAAGATAGTATGTACACAACAAAATACAGAGAGCTGTACAAAAGCAAGAACTTAAATAATCCCCTAGTATGTATTGGTTGCTCATGTTGACTAGTCGTGAATGGACCAGCTCCATGGCACCAGAAAGAGGCAGTTAGTAGCTACTCCGTTTGTAATCCTACAGACCAGAGCCAGCGTTGCCCTACCTACAAACAAGAAGGGTCTTTTTGTCCTAGCATGTTCCTGTGCCAAGGGCCCAAGATGCAACAGGAGCCCAATGTTCATGGAGAAAGTGGATGATTCATGATGTGGACAGATTCATTTTACTGGGCTTGTCTGATGTGTTCATCTTGGGTAGGACAGTTTCCTCTTCTGTACCAGGCATTAGAATGTATCAATTAGATACTTTTTGCATATTGGTTAGAAAACAAGTTTTCATGGGCCTGTGCTAACATTATTTCTGTTAGCGTGTGATTAAACACATCATTCTTCACATAAGTCTCTATCGGAATTGATTAAAAAAAAAAAAAAAAAAAGAATAATGAACTTAACACTATCCCAAGTTGGTTAGCATTTTTAGGATTATGTTGTTCTGTATTCATCCACCTCAGGCAGGGAAACGTCTTCGCCTTTGTGTTGATTCAGCAACAGTCTTCATCACTGCTGCATCCAAGGGTGAATTTATAGGATCTATGTTCAGCGTGGCCAGACAGCTGCAGATGACAACAGGCTCATGGTTAAATTTTTTTAAAGTATATAAGCAGAGTAGAGGGGCTTACTAGTGGTTAGGCATCGAGCCGACTTAGACTTTTTTATTTCCTATATATGGATTTGGAAGTATTGAAAAAATTTGAAAATTCACCCCTGGAGGCCCCATAGAGAAGCACATTAAACTTTCCAACCATTATTTGTTACATGTTGCGCTTTCCCCTAAGGATCAACATCAGTCTTTGTACCTCAAACTATTTGGCCTTGCTTTGGGAGATGGGCTAGATTAATCTCTCTCCATATGAAATGGATGTTTCAAAATCAACATGAATTTAGTTGGGAAAGCACAAGTTGCTGTTGAATTTGAGGCATAGTTTACGCCAGCCTGGGCTTACTTAATTCAGCATGTAATTAAACACATTTATAAATTTAAGCATATGAATAGTTCTAATTAAATTAATAGGTCTCAATGCAGTTGTGTGATTTTTTGCGTGCCTGAAATGAACTATAGGATTAGGACCTTAATTTAAAGATTTCGCTTGACAGAATGCCAGGGTCCATCCCTGTTCTCATTAGAAATGTTAGCCTATGGTAACATCTTAGAATCAATAAATACTCCTGCTACAGAAAAAGATAAATGCCAGTTTGTTGCAGCTTTTCTGAAGACTTCTACCTGTTTATTTATAAAAAGGGTTAGGAAAACAGCCCTGATGAGTAATAACGAATGTGATTTTGTGGTTTCGAGTCTGCCACATCAATGTTCTCCAAATGAATTTGGTTTACAGTAGATGCTGCATATTGTAAACTTCTTCTGAGGCAATATTTAAATGCACTTCCCTGGCAGCATAGAAATATAAATAAACATGCGGTGTTAACTTTTAATATTACCAATCTGAGTGAACTTCAAAAGTAGCTTAAAAAACCTGTAGTTATTTTTGTTGGATTTCAAAGGAGATGTGCCTTACAGATAGCAGTTTTATCAATCAGACAATGAAAATAAAAGTAGAAGCAGCATTTGCAAAAAAGCCTTGTAGAGTTTTGTACTGATGCACTAATCCATTCAAATTTTATTGTTAACATCTGTACCGAGTGATTGGAAGACTTACTGCGTTAAGGGCCCTTGAGACAAGTATTGTTAACATTTGTGTAAATGGTTTTGATAAGTACATTTTAGAATGTAGAGAATTGGGCAGTTAAGCTATTAATAAAAGTAAAATAATACTAAATGTGAGAGGATTGTATTAGTGCTTATTATTATTTTTTTATTATATTCCAGATAAACATCACCATGTTGTTTAGCTAGAGCTTCTGCATTTATTAAATTATAATCATATTTATAAAAAGCAAGGAGGAGTACATTATAAATTAATTAGCTGCTCATGACCTTTCTGCTTTTAAACCAGCTGCATGAATTTGCTATTGACATCTATAAAGGCTGTATCTTTGTTGCTGATACGGTTTTCTTGGTCTATCGGGGAGCCTGTGGCAAACTTTCAGTGGAAGTTCCCTACACATGGTGGCAGTGTGCAAGATCTCACTACGCAGAAACAATACTTGCTTTATTTGCTTTTTGTTTGATCAGCCACAGTATAAAGAAGCAGCATTTTTTTGTTGATGCTATTCTTGTTTTGTGATTGGTATTTTTGTGTTCACACTAGCTGATGAATAAGATGACCGTTGTCTGTGTGTATTTGTAGCATGCAAATGTAACCCTACTGTCACACTTAATAGAGGTTGTTTATATCTCATTGTGATATTTCTTGTTAGCAGTGTTACCTGATCAAGTCAGTTAGGCTCGAGTCACTAACTTTCTAAACATTTCAAGTGTGTGTGTACGTGTGTGTGTGTCGTGCATGCAATACTCAAGTCTCTTCAGAAATTACACAGTACTGAAAATCACACAGTGTGGGTACAATGCAGAATTTCAACACTATTGTTTTGCAGATACGGCATTGGGTTCACAACATCGCAGTGCATTAAAAAAAAAAAAGTGCTTAACTGAATAAAATCAATTGTAAAAGCTGTCAGAACTGTTCTTTCCACTGAGACCAAATATTTTCCTGTCTTTCCCCACCACTTCTGATTGCCTCAAAGATCTACATTACTGACATTTTTAAATAAAGCAGAAGTATCCAGCTTGTGGAGCAAACGCTAATTTATGCTACTTGTGCTTTATATAGAAAATGGTGTCTCTTTCAAAAGGTTATGTTTACCAAAATCCTGAAGACCTCGAGATTTGTTTGTATTGCTGGCCAGGGTGAGGGGACCCCAGGAGGGTGCTGTGCAGCTGTCACCAGCCACGTGTCTGGGAACACACCGCCGCATCAGGCAGTGCTAAGTCGAGGGCACCTGTACCACCACCCACCACCACCCCCATCAGTCTCCCTCCTAATAAAGCTGTGGCTGGCCAGAAATAATTGCTGTAGGACAATAGCAACTGATCCAAAACCTACGTAGATTTCATAAACAGTTTTAAGAGGTACAGCGGTGTTTCTGCATATTTTTTTTTCTATTACTAGAAGCCTAGCGATTGATACATACTTCCAAAATAAGCTCTTCAAAGAAAAAAATGACCATGGCAAGATTAAAAGACTTGTACTGTGATAGAAGCTCAGCCTTCTGATTTCAGCTGACTCTTCCCTTTGGCAGATGTATTCTAACAGGAGCTATCAGCCAAGAAATGTTGTGGGTTTTGATTTCATTTCATTTTATTTTTTAATAGAGAAATGAATGCACTTGTGTAAATTTTTATATAAGGGTGAGCACATGCACGTGTCTTTTCTCAGAAGCTTTCATTGTGGCATCGTGAGAGGGCTGTTAGCATCACATGTACAGGAATGTCTTAACAGTGGCATTTGGTCTCGGTGAGAGTATCTACAGAGTAACTGTGTGTGCTGCCTACGCTGTATTTCCTGTGGTCTTCTGTTGTTAGATTATGATCTCTGTCATGCCGTTTAGAAGTACCAATTGTTTTCATATGATGATACAGAGAAGAGTAATAGTGAGATAAAATGCTTCTTTGGCACTTACTATTGGAAATACTTACTTTTGGGAAGTTTGAGGTATTTTAGTTTTTCTCCTTTTCCGCACTGTTGAACATCTTGGTAACTTAACTGCTCTCACACTCTCCTTTTCAATCCGATAGCACTTCAGCTCCTTTCTCCTTCCACCTACCCTTTTATTTCAGATTGCTGAATAATTGACAGTTGTACAAATGTTCCTGCTTCCCATGAAGTCTTTCAGGCAGAAGATGGGACAGAAGAGCCCCAATTCCTAGAGAAACACAGGGACCCTGGCCTTTTCTCCCTTAGCCACAGCCGATCTGAGAGCTGGGCTCACAACAAGGTTGAGAATGAGCTTGGTAATCTGAGTTTTTCTTTCCTTGCTTTCTTAAAAATACTTATTTATTATCTTAATCTCTTGACTTCTCTTAGATCTGTGCTGACTGATCTTTAAAGGGTGAGGATCTGTAAAGTAGGGCATACCTTGCTTCTGGACAGAACACTTCATGTGTGTGAAGGAGCAGTGTAATTAAATCGCACTCTTGAGTTCAGTATTGAGAATTACTGAAATAGCCAGTACCAACTTTGAAAATTAGTTTGTGTCCTAGAATTTTTATCTGTAGGAGTTCATCAACCTACTGGCCTTGCCTACTGCTGTCTTTTAAGTCATTAGTCCCAAGAATCCAACATCTTTGTCATACTACAGACAATTACTCCATAAGCATTTGATTGTTGTCTTCCTAGAGACTTTTTCCGTGGTTGAGCAGATACAAATAACATAACAGATACTTGGTTGCCTAAAAGCTTACAGAAGGTTTAATAAACTACCAAAAATTAAACAGCAAAATAAATAACTGGAAACATTACACTTTGGTGCACCTGTTTTATTTGAGCATAAAGTTACTGTTTTGAAGAGTTTATGTCTGTAATTTAAATTGCAATGTGTAAACCTGTTCTCTATTAAAACCAGCACGTTCTTCCAAATGGGGCATGTTACACCAGAACTTTGACTAAGCCGTAATTCACTGCTATCTTTAAAACTTGTGTCATAAGAAGTCGTAAAAAAGTATCCTACGAAAGTTTCATTTGGCAAGCAGAAATAGCTCAGCTACATTAAATTTTTTTTTCTAAGTTGTTCCTAAAATGTATGTGTATGCCTGTGTGTTTGTAGCATATGCTGTAGTTCAACTGTATTTTTAATAGCCACGTAACTGTTTTTCTCTGTGCTTTGCCAGATGAATTCTTTTCAGTTGAAAACTGTTATGCTTGCATTCATCCCAAGAAAGGAATTATTTTGGGAAGGTTGAGAAAAATGTGTTTAAGCATTCTGTGAAAAAAATAATCAATTTCAGTTTTTAATGGTTGTAATTGAAAGTTTCAAGGGGGGTGGGGGGGGTGGGAAAAGAACAAAGTCTCTGGCCCTCCTGGGATGGGAGGACACGGGCTGAAGCTCAGCTCTGCGTGTGGCAGAGCTTCGGTACAGCAAGGGAAGCTGTCTGGACACTGTCATAGGAGAGTCCCTCACCACAGCGATCTTAATTTCCAGTCCTCAGAACAGGTCAGGATTGGGACTATCATTTTGCTTAACATTAAAATGAATATATCCCACATTCTTTTGGGCCCAGAGCTGTGAGGAGAGACCCCTTACCACGGAGGTTTCTCGACATGTATGCTGCTGTGCAAGGATGTAGGAAAAACCTTCAAGAATCCAAGGAGAATGTAGTAGTTCAGTGGACATGAATCAATTAAATCTGTAGCTTTCTGGACCATCTTTGGGTGCCTTTTTGGTGGTTTTTTTTCTTGTTTTCAGTGGTTTTGGGACATATTTTAAGGGTCCTCTTATGAGACCCTCTGCAGTGAGGAAAAGTGACGTTAATTTCCATGTGATTCACGGACCTTGCACCTGAAGAAGGTTCCTCTGAAAGCTGACATCCTTCACAGCACCCGGGGGCACACTGCACACCACCGATGCCATGAGTACCAGGCAGCGTAGGAATACACAGCATGGTTTGGCCAAGGTGTTAACTAGGCTGAAGCAGAAAAGCCCATGAAAAATACGCAGGTGGAAGGACTTCTTGTGACACCTGATGGCTTTAGATCAGGTCTGCTCTCAGTCTTATTTCTATTTGATGCTTTCAGTGTACTTTGAAGGTGGGGCGGGAAAAAGCATAGCTAACTGCAAGTAGACTGCATAGGGGAAACACTATATTGCAGGAGTGATTGCTTTCTAAATAAAGAATTTCTGTTTCTCTTGAGAGAAATTAGGAAAAGGACCATAAAGTTTCTGTTGGCCAGCAGAAGAGAACCATCTGCTGGAGTTAAGAACAGTTGGCTGCATTTAACAGCCAGTGGTTGATAGTCTGTGCTGTAACCAGGAGGAATTAGTTTATTCAATGCAGGTGATTGAAGGTGAAGAATAACACACCAGAATTAAGGAAGGTAAAAAAGTGGAAAAAAAGCTGTTTAAAAACAAAGTTATGGTTCCACAAGGACAGTATTTTTCTATTTCAGGGGTTTTTTTTATCATAAATTTCTCAAATTGTTAAAAGGCACTTGCACATGCTGTGTCATGATGCTGGTGAATCATTATCTACAGGGAGAAATACAACATTTTGGCACTTCCTTTTCTTTTTCCTTTCTTTCTTTGTGGTTTTCCATTTCTCTTTGCGAACAGTTAGGATGAACTAAAGCATTTTCTGTTTTCCATTAGGTCTCATTTGCTGCAGCTTTCTGCCTTTAAATTACTTCTGAACCACAGAATCTGGCAGGGCTCATTGGAAGGCATTTGAGGACAACTACTTGATCTGGAGTACAGCCATGTACGGTACTTGAAGGCACAGAACAAAGCAGTATAAATTGAGATTATTTTACTAAATGTTTATGGCTCTTCTAGGACAGCCAGTAGAATTGCAGGAAAAAAATCTGAACTAGGGCATAGTATGTAAATACTCACTTTTAGGAATGCTTTTACTTTCTCTGTCTTAAAACAAAGGCCTGTCTAATGGCTTTTCCTTAGTAGTGTCCCTAATCTTAACATTTCTCATCTAATTGTTGGAGATCAAGTACACATAAGGAGTGGCTAACATCAGAGCTAATGAAAAAATGATTTAAGGAGGACTGTCTAAATCATGTTTCTACAACCTTGCAGCCCAGTTTAAACTCCATACTGGAGAGAAGTAAATGCAAATTTTTGTGATACCTAATAGGAGCCAGTTTAAACATTTTGGAACAGTTCTGTCCTTACATGCACCCATGCAGCCTTACTACATCCTGTGAAGTCCTGTTACACACTGCAGGTGCATGTATGCAAAACTGAAGTGGATACCTCCAGTCCACTTGAATGCATCTGAAAACGAAGTAACTTAGTAAAAGTAATCATGACTTAAGTGGTCTAGTAGTACAACAATTAATATCAGAATAGAGTATATTTTACCTTGTATTATAAAGGAATTCCATCCTTGGAGAAAGTGAGGCAGTGGGAAGGGAGAAGTGATGCACTCAAAGGTGCAGGCAGGGCTGGAGTTCAGGAGGTGTGAATTGTATTCCCAGCTCCTGCCTGTTCCTCTAGACCATATCATCCTTCCCTCAGTACTGGACCAGTCAGTCACTCTTGGGGGCACTGTGTTCAATATAATTCTGAATGTGTGGCTGAGAGAGGGAGAAAGAGTGCATGCAGTAAGTAGTACAGCATAATGAAAAATAACAATCCTGCGAACTCGTTTAGCTATTATGCCATAGAGGAATTCAAGCCATGTAAACTGTTTCACAAGGTGTTAGGTCATTTTTTTTTTCCTCTTGCCCATTATGGTTTGTGTTCTTCCTGCAACAAGCTCAGTGTATATACAAGAGCTCTAAATATATAGAAACATGTTTTCAAAATGTGGGACAGTTACTTGAATGCAAATGAGAGTGATCCAAGGTCTTTTGTACAATTTTCCACTGGCAAAAGAGACTACCCATACAAATTGTGTGGATCAGGTTTTTCTTAGGTAGCTTCAAATGTGCTTGCATATCACAGGTTAAAAATCATGAATACAAATGGAGATTGGCTTGAACTCTTGGGGAACTTTGATAAATACTATGTGCTGGCTTTTCTGTATGTAAGTGCTATTTCTCCTCATAAAAGGAAGAAATACAAAGTTAAGGACATTTTAGATGGGTGAAACGTGTTTGATTTTAGTATTAAGATGTATCCGTTGCTGGAAACAGTATATTTATATTTAAAGCGTACTTTTGAGGTCTTAACTAACAGTGCAGTTATTTAGTGTTTAACATTAATGATATTCATTCTATAATTTTGTGGCTTCCTTGCCATTGATAATAATGCAGTAATGAAAATGATATGCAGTGCTTGAAAGGTTAATGTTACTGGTTTGATTAAAATACAACAATTACACCTTAGAGATGGATGCTGGTCATTTATTTTCAGTGCTTGCTTTGTCAAGTTTGCAGTCCTTCAGCTGAGGAAATGCTGGCTTGCAAAGCATGCCATCCGTACCTGAACATCCCACCCTTCTAGTCTCGGTGTGTCTTGTAAGCTGATGGCTTTGCATGTTTGCCCCAAATTGTATCGTGGATTTTAAAGAATCTGAATGACTTCTCTCATCATGACTTTAGTACAGATAGAGCAATGCACAGCACATGAAGAAGCACCCAACAGAGTCCCAGGATTGTGTCCCAGACTGTAAGGGTGCATATTGGGAAGAACATTGTCTGAAGTCATGAAGACACTTTCCATGTATCCTTGTAGCTGTGTTTTCATTTCAGAAAGGCCATTAATGAATGTTTTTCTTCTGTTTTCTTTACATTGTGAGCTCCTGCCAAAGGCAAATGCTGCCCTGATGGAAAACGCTAATGAAAAAAGTATAAAGACATATTGCTGATTTTAATTCACAGCCATGCTTTTCTACTTTAATATTGGTATGCCACATAATTCTATTTTTTTATACATCTTGTTAATGAGTAGAATATTCCGTGGAGAAGCAGGCTTTAGTTATCTGATAGCTAATTAGGCAAAAATTACTGTTGTGTCAGTATTATTTGAGATACAGTGAGGGGTCAGAGGGAAGGGAGTCTCTTCTTACTTCATAAAATCTAGAATGTTGTTTTTCTTACTCTCCAAGAACAGGTTGAAATCTTGCATGTCTGTCTTTATTGGGCCAGATTTGGAATTTATTTAGATCTCGGTCAGATACAGTAGTAACGCATTCACATTCAGCAGTATGAAATTTCCCAGACTACTTTAAAGTGATGCCAGCTAAGCTCACAGCTACATGAGTCCCCTAGAACAAAAAGAGAGAAAAGTGACCAAAAAAGTGTATAGCCATCTTTGTGTGCCAAAGATTTAGGAGGTATGTCTGAACAGAAGAAATAAGTGAGAATTCTTAAAATTTTATACTCTAAATTGCCAATTAAGTATAAGCTGATGAAAAGCTACTTGACTTCAAAAGCAAAATACCAAATCCAGCTTATATTCTACCAGTATTAGAGGACACTAAATGTGCATCAGACTTGGTTTTATGAAACAGAAGGCAAAACAGCTAAAATGCATAGCTTCCCAGAGTTTGTCCTTCTTTTGTATGTGCTGTCCAACAAGCTATATGTAAATAATAAGCATAAAAGTTGGTAAGAGAGTTTACCTCTTAGCAAAAGCACTCTGGAAAAGATTGTAAACATTACATTAAGCAAGTTTAGCATGAAGAAGAAAGGTTTAATAAAAAAAATAACCTCTTCCTTTCTGCCCTAGTTCAAAACTTGTCATCTGTGCCAGTGGGACTGACGACGAGGTTTTCTTTGTTTGGCCTCTTGTCTAACTGCCCCTTCTGCTCAGCATGGCATCTCAGTACTTTACAGAAAGTGATTCTGCTTGCGCAAAAAAAGAAGTATGAAGGTGATTTCTACAAATCCTTGATATTTTCTGTAAAAGCAGAGAGCTGTTTAAGTAGCAAGGAGAAACCTGGCAATGTTCAGTATGTTCCTGATTTCAGCTTAGCTGCAGAAGAACGGGGGGAAGATGGGAGCAATGCAGTGGCACTATTAAGGATATTACTGTCCTGTCTTGGTAGTGTGATACAGTGTCAGTGTATGACTCAGCGTTAAGGGAATGTGGTTGGAATTACTGTATTTGGTGTAGTATACATCCTTGCAAGATGTAGGCATACATTTATGTATCCTGGTAAAGTGTGGATGTAGGTAGAATATAACTAAAGCTACAAAGAGGTGTGTAATGGCTACCTTTCAGGCAAAAACGGGATTAAATAAATTATGAACGGTGTAAAGAAAATAGAAATGAAACGGCCAAAGTATTTTTATTATCTGTGATGGTCTCAGTCAGGACAGTGTAAAAAATGCCATCATGGAAGTAGAAAATGTCCATGGGATTTAGTGGTGACTGTAAACAAATGCATATATACACACATACAGGTGAGTTCTGAGAAGAGTAATCCGGCTGGAGAAAGGGAATTCCAGACGGATGAGGTAGCATGCACTGAAGGGCAACCCCAGCTGCACGGTCATGAGGGTGGGACAGGGAGGAATGCATGAGTGGGCAGTAATGGGATGATGGACACAAGATTGGAAAGTCAGGGTGGAGGGTGGCCAAGAAGAGCTTTTGAAAAAAACAGGATGCTAAATATAAATAGGATTCGACATTAACTGTGTCACAGTGATACAATTACAGCCGTTATATTGTGTTAGTCTGGAAGGACGCAACCTCTGTCCTTAAGGTTTTAGGTTACAGGGACTGAGGGACAAAGTTAAAAGAAATAAATAGTATGAATGGAGGCAGGAAATTACAAAGCCATGAGTGGAGATATAGGTGCAGCAGGCTGCTGATGAATTAAGTAAATAAATCCAGCTCTACATAGTTAGTTTTAAATTTAGAGTAATTTGGAAAACTTCCAAAATAAATTTTCAAGCTCTTTTTAAAGATAAAGCAAATACATTTTTTTTTTGTTGGTAGGTGGTTTTTTAGATCTTCATATTCACTAACGTCTTTTCAACATACCTGCTAACTTTGATGCATTATCTCAAAGTCCATTAATTCATTTTAAAAAAATGTCATTCAGATTCTGTGATGTGAATGTGTTTTAAATCCCTAGATGAGTTTATTAGGAAAATTGCATTTCAAATCTTGGACAGTCATTGTCTTGTATTTATTTGCTAGAGAAAAAAAAAAAAAGTGTTGAAATAGCAGATTACTGCTGGTTGAAAAATGTACCAATCTAATTTTCAGGTAGTAAAAATGTACTCATAATTGAATTTAAACCTAGTTTAGACCCTTACCAGGTTACTGACTTTTTCATCCACACAGAAAATTGTGCAAGTAATGAAATCACTTGCCTCTAATATTTTGTAATTATAGCCTGCATTCTCCTCATTCTCCTTCAAATAACTTTTTTTTTTTTTTTTTTTTTTTCCCCTGGAACAAATTCACATGTGTCTTAAACTTCTCTGCTTGCTTTCTGCAGCTGGTGTGATTTTTTTTTTTTTTAAAAAAAAGAACTTTTCCTTTTAACTGGTGGTACTGCAGACAATTTTCTAAATCTTCAGCAGCTGCGGGGCTGCTTTGTACGGGAGTGAAGTGCCCTCTCGAGGGGTGGGCTGGCTCTGCTGGGTGACCCACTCCTTTTGGGAGGCAGGGGGTTGCGAGGGGGTGATCACCATCAGTTATGGCAGCTGTAGGACACAGACCGAGGTTGAGGGTAAGGGAGGTCTCCTGCAGCCTCCTGCCCACGTAGGCTGTGGGATCAAGAGCAGGAGCAGTGCTGGTGGTGCTCCCGAGCTGTGGACGTCAGGTTAGTAATCTGCTACCTGTGGGAAGACTTGCAAGTAGTTTTTGGCAGTGTAGTGGGTCTGTGTGGGCTGCAGCAGGTGCTTGCAGAGTGCTCATTTGATGAGGCAGTGCATGTGCCATGGTGCAGGGCTAGACTTGCTCGGGCAAGCACCTGATAAAACCAGCGCTCCAGATTTGGGGAGCTTGGGAATTAACACTTTCTTTTGGCCTGAGGCTGTAGACATTTACATCTCTCGTGGGTGATCAGTGTGTTCCTACCTCTGAGCTTCCAGCTTCCAGTGGTCTGTTCCCCCCCGCCTCTCCTTTCAGTCAGGCAAGTAATGCAGAAAGTCAGAAAGATGGTGGGGATTTTTATCAGCTGGCAGCATATTTGATAACTGCAGTGCTGTGCCTCTGTATGGGGGAGCAGCCTGAGCTGGGGGAGCAGCCTAGGGGTAATATTTTTGCTGGTGTTGCTGGGCTGCTGTGGTGGTTGGCTCCCATCCCCGTGAGGCAGTGGATCTTGTGCAGGCAGGATCAGAATGAAGCTTCAGCCCTATATTGCCAGGTTTTTTGAGCAGTTAAAAATGAATGTATTGATACATTGATTGACTCAGAGAATGCTGCTGGGAAGCTAAACAAAAGGTGGTAAGAAATTACACCTGGGGCTGCAGCACTGGATCGTGATAGGATTGTTCTTGGTCTTGCTGTGCAACCATTCCAAGCTGTGTTGGAATTGTCTACACTTTTATGTGAACATTATTTTACTTGGAAGTTTAAGATAGAGAATGTGTGGGATTTTTTTCTCTTTTTTTTTTTTTTTTTTTATAAGCTTCTAGTTAGAAAAACAAAATTGTATGTGACCTAATATAGCACTGGGCTCACTGGGGGCCTCAGGCTCTACTGTATTACAAATAATAGTTGAAAGTTGGTATATTCTGGTAACCTGACAAAAAAAAAACCTGATTATTCTGTATCAGCCTTTCCTCTGACAGAATTTTTAGCTTGTAGTTTTGGTTTAGAGGATTTCCATTAACCTGCTGAAAACTTAAACTGGTAAGAGAGAAGCACACTCAGTTATTTGTACTGGGGCTGCTTTTCATCTGACAAAGATACTTTTGTCTGCCCATTTAAAACTTTCCCAAATCGCTTCAGGTTTTTTTGGACTGATTTAAATAACTAGTACAACTATGGAAGTTACATCTTGTCTTTGATGGGGGAGGTTGTTATTTTTTACCTCATTTACCCCATTCTGTTTTAATCCCACTGCTGCTTCACCTCCCAGCTGCGTGAGGGCAGAGTCAAAATGGAGGGAAATCAGGTGAGGGGCCGTGTCCTGTGAGAGGGATACAAGTCCGTTGTTATTGACGTTACAAAAGAAGTGGGTTGGGTCTTTGCTTGTTTTTATTTTTTTTGTTTGTTTTTTTTAGCCGGTATGCTGGGGTCTTTGCTGGATGTCTGTGGAAATGCTTTTTCCCCCACCCCTGGATTTCTGCAGCTCAGCGTGGTCAGTTCTCCATGTTACTGCCCAGTAGTGAGGTGTCCTCACCTGCTGCTGTGTCTCTGGGGTGCTGGGCAGCCCTGCGCTCCACTGCTGTTTTGTTGCCTTTTTTTCTGTTAATTACTTTGTTAGTACTAGGTTATTTACAATTTTATAAGCTGATGTGCCGATATTGCTGTCTGATCTCTCATTTTATTTCTGCTGCCTTAAGGTATATATTTAAGCAGCAAAAGGACGGTATGGTTTACAGCATGAGTACATCCCTGTGCTAGCTTGGTTTAGCTGCTGTGGATAGCAGAAGTAGCAAATATGCAGGGGCATGGGAGTATCGGGCTGGCACCTAGGATGCAAGTGCCCCAGGGTGCTGGGGTATGTGTCCTGGTGGCTGCACCTTCACCACTGCTGGCAATTCTGCAGGGTAGCTCCGGCTCTCGCTCCACTGTGTAGACGTGCTGCAAGTGTTGGTCTGGCTCCTTTAAAACCAGGATAAGTCTCTACCACTCTTTTTTTTTTTTTTCCTCATGTAGATGTGACCACTCCCCTTGCTTATCTCTGTAGTTCTGCCTCCCTTTTCTTTCCATTTGCTGCACCTGCGTGCAGCCACCAACAAGCTGCTGCCCTCCTTTGCCACACCTGTGATGGTAACTCCTTTTGCATTTTGATTAAATACACCCATTGGTGTCAAAATACTGATTGCCCCTCATCAACTGGGCCTTGCTTTTTCCTTCTGAATTTCTTAGCTTAGGCTACTTTGTGTGCTCGTGGCATTCAGCTTGATTATTTTGCGTGCCTTGCTGCCAAGAGCCTGTGCCATGGCTGAAACCACTGCAGGGCTCTGGTGCTAAAGCAAAAAGAGTCTGGGCCTGGTTTCATTTAGAGTAGGTCTATGCAAACTGAGCTGCCTGGGGAGTGCAGGCAGCCTCAGGGCATTACCTCTAGTGACTACGAATTCTTTTTCAAGTCACAGATTTTACTGAAGCCACTGTTGTGTGTTGCTGGTTTGCAAAACAACCTTTACTTCTCTTTCCTTCTTTCAGAAAGCATCACTTCTCTCGGTGATGCCAGTTTGGAGATGCTGTTTGATTGCATCTTGTCTTTTTTTGATTCATGGGCTCTTTGCACGCATACCCATGCAAAGAAAATGTGAATCAAAAAACCACGTGAAAATGCATCTCAGTACATTGCTCCCATTGCTCAGTCTGCTTGTACCATCTCTGTTTAGCATCTCTTTTACAGTACCACTTTTGTCACCAAGGCAGCTGCAACTTATATTTGTTAATTATTTCTCTGTACCCTAATATGTTGAAAGAAGGGAGATGGAAAACACAGAAGATGATGCTTAAGTGGAGATGAATGAGAATGTCTGCTCTGTATGTCCAGCACTTGAAGTGGAAGCAAATAGAAATAAGTCCTTCAGAGTGTTATCTGCCTCTCTTTGTATTTCTGACTCAGTGCTGAGGCACCTGATGGCATACTTTGAAAAGTGAGAATATGTAAGTGCCTGTAAATCACTGTGGCTTGACATATGAGACTACTTGTGTCTTTCAGTTTGTAAATATGATTTATATTCTATTGCAAAGGATCTGAAAAGTCCTCTGTAAGCCAAAAATGAACAAACTGTTGGCATCTGCAGTTTTTTGGCTCATCACTGCACTTAATAATACTTACACTTTGGAATATTATGTGTTAATGGTTTCACGTGTATGAAATGCCAGTAAACTTGCTCTACAGCTAGTGTAAAAGTGTGAAAGACCTCAACATTGGGAAGTTAATTAGCAGACGCTTTTTTGTTGTCTGAAGAATGGTACTATTTCTCATGGGTGTAAATTCATGATCTGTTTGTTTCCCTACAACTTCTGATCTATCCATTAAATTGTGGCTGGCTCATGACAGACAGCAGAGTGGGTGAGTCAGCCCATCAAAGTGCTCTCTGTGTGTCCATCTTGCAAAGACTGACGTGCCAACGCAGTTATTGCTGACTGTTGCTGTAGACAATCTTGAGCTGGAATCATGAAGTAGCATTTGCCTCTTGACACAGTTTACTATAATGGGCTTAAATTTGCATGACACCTATTCAGAGTTCAAAATCACTGCAAATACTTCTTAAAGGCAAGTTGGCCAGAGCTGCTGTTATTGCACATGGTGTGCCTTATGTCTGGGTGAGCGTTTAGTCCTGCCTCCTGGCTGGAGGTCAGTTCTTAAAACAGAAAAAAGTTTTGTCTATTACTGCAGTATTTTTAGATTTGGTAGTGGAAAAATCTTGTGTAAATGCACAGGAGTACTTTGGGGACTATTGGCACGTATAACCTGTAGTATCTTGCTGCTTCAGCCTCTATTTCCAGAAGTACATCCCTTGTTCAGACAGCTGCTCTGGGGCAAGTGGAGTTTTGGACTACTTGGCTTGTGCAGCATGACGAGAACAAGCCACATCTGCTGCAGCTCCTTGGTAATGCTTTTGGGCTTTTCTCTGAGCGATGAAGCGCGTGGAATTAATATAGGTCACAGGACCTTATTGCTGCTGCTCAGAAGTGGGGAAAAAACAAGCAGGTATTACTAGACAGGGTTGAAAAAGTAATTAAGGTGGCCGAGTATGTAATTCTGCATATGATAGGATTTCCAGAAACACCATTTATTTTGCACAAACAAGTTTCAGTTCATCAGCTATTTATGGCAATTGTATGTGCGTTATTAGCCCCTGGCAAAAGCAGGGTCACTTGAGTTAAAGAGCATGCATGTGCAATTACTGTTTGTTCAGTTGATTCACAGTAACTTGTTATCACACAGTATTTTACTGGGGTTTTTGGTCTTTCCTAGCTTTCAGGAGAGGCAGTGGTATTTTAAAATTACAGGCTTTGCATCTGTAGACACCTGTAAGCCTTTTAAAACCTTGCCCAAAGTGAGTGCTACACTGAGTGGCTTCCCCCCTGTGGGGTGGGCAGCCTCCTGGGCTGAGAGCTGTCACTGTGTCCTGCTTTCAAGGCACTACCTTGGTCCCACCAAAATTATATCTTGCAGAGAAGTCCGTAGCACTGCAAACAAAGCGCAAACTTCAGCTAAACCAGATTACTGTGTCTATTTTTGGACTATTGGAAGTGGCACTCAGCTTTCTTGCATGTGAGTGTTTCTGGATTAAAAGCCCCCTTTATCATTTTCTCTTGGAAAATAGAGGAGCCTTTCATGTTTGTGTCTGAAGAAATATCTCTGAACCATTCAGGATATCTAATTTGGAGCATCTGGGTTGCTTTCTGTTTTGTATGTGGTGTTTTAAACACAACTTCAAAAACAGTGGGAAAAGCAGCTATGGTGCAAGTAAGCTAAACTTTATTTGCAGTACTAAGGCTTTTTTTTTTTTTTTTATCAGTTTGGATTTGGGTCATTGCTTTAAGTGAATGTTACAGTGCCAAAGACAGGCCCTGAGGACTTTGTGGTGGTGGTGTTCAGTGGGGCTGGTGCGGGGCTGCAGGGGGATCTGGGTCTGCGACTGGACCTGGTTCAGTGTGGGGACCTGGGGCTGCAGCAAAGGGGCTGGGGTGTGGGTGCGGACTGGGCCGTGGCTATCCCTGGTGCAAAGCTGTGCAGGGATGTCTCTGTTTGGAGATGCTGAACCCAGCATTTCCCGTGTCTCTCAACTGCCTGACCAGGTCTGTCCTTTAGCTGAGAGCTCTCGGGGTCCCCTGAGCAGCCACTCTGCACTGCCTCACTGTTCTGCTTCCCAGGGGGAAACTTTTGCAGGGGTCTTAGGCAAGCAGCGTTACCCTTTTTGCTTCTCCAGCTTTCCTGCATCACAGCTCCCTTGGCATGGAGTAGCTGCAATCTCTAAAAGACCCTGCCTTTGTACTGAAGGTAGTTAATTCTGTTCCTGATTCATTTATTTCAAAAAAGCTACATGAAAGCCTAAATAACATGCTGGTCTGAGCCTACCATCCTTAAGGGCACTTCAGTGAAACTGGGCAGGAAATCTGGCATGAGGAGGGATGAAGGTACGTTAACTACAGTTGTATAATAAGAATGCCTTATTGTACATACGGGGTGCAGAAACGTGTTGCATAGGGATATTTATATAGTGCTCAGGTCGAGAGCCAGGCATTGCATTATGCTTTTGGGCTGTGTAGGAGGGATGCTGCTAAGGACAATGAGCCTGAGCATGGCTTCCTCACTGCTGGAGCTGCGCTCGGCTCTGCCCCGCAGGTGGAAAGGCGGTCGTGTGCTGGTAAGGGTTAGCACCCAGTGTCAGCTGGAGAGGGAGAACTTCTGCATGTGTTCAGTATCCACCAAGGGAGTTAAGAACCCATAAATTGACAATTTTAATTGAAAAATCGGCTTTTTTTTTTTTTTTTGACAGGCCATCAGCAGTCTTCATCAAAGCTAAACCAAAGAGGATTAAAAAAGACAAGAAAATATTATGTAATTGTGTTTCTTTCTCTGTTGAAAGTTGTTTTGTTGTGACATCTCTGAAAGCATTGGTATTTTATACCAGCTTTGTCTGGTTTGATAGAAAGCTATAAAATAAGATTTGCTAGAGGAATAGATTGGTTTATTAGGAATGCTATAGTGATATCATGCTAAAAGTGGGTTTTATTCAGACCAGTATTTGTTGCCTATATGTTGAATATGACTAACTTCATAAGTGATGTAAGTGAGCTTCTTGAAGTTTAAAAATAAATAATAATAATAATAAATAAAAATAGAATATGTGAAAATACTTGGTATCCATGTGGCTACCATTTGGTCTGACAGCTCGTCACCAAAACAGTGAACTTGCTCTGTGGCTTCTCAGCCAGGAGTGAGTCCTGCCAAGCAGCCCTCCATCCCTTTGCATGCTCAGGTGTGCTTGACTAGTTGGGGCAATGCTTTTCACAAGGTTTTGTCTTCTGTAGAGGTGAGCGCTATCAGCAAAAAATTATGGGCAGGGATGACTGTGACCTTGTTTTTTCATTCCTTGTGCTGATGGAAAACCTGGAAGGTTTGTACTTCAGAAGGGGCAGCTGGGTGTGTGGGAGTGGTGGCTTGGTTTCCATTTTTTGTTGAGCAGTTACTTGAGTTTGGGTTTTTTTTTGTTTTGTTGCTTGGTTTGGACTTTTTTGGTCTGAGAGGACAGTTTCTTATTAATCCCAAATTAAAAAGGCGAAAAAAAGGTCATCTTTACAAACAGATGTTTACAGTTTATCTCTGATCTGGGCTGGGTCATTAATTAACTGCTGATAATTTTTGCATCTTTAAAGAATTTTTACTTTTTAAACTTGTTACTCCTGTATTTATTCTCTTTCAGTTACTGATGCCCATGTTCTAGTTACATATTTCAATTAGCTTGATTCTGGTTCTGAGGTCTTGCCTTTGCATATCCCAGTCCATTTGGCACTTTCACTTTGCAAATTAATGGAAGGCACAGATAAAGGGATCTTAAAAGGCTGAGCAGCCCATGGAAGAGCAGAGTTTGTAAGATCCTTTACTAAGTAGTAAGAAGTGGTCTTCATGAGGTCACCATTAATTTCTTGACTTATTCTCATTCAAATAATAATTACCTGGGTAAAATGTGAGGCAAGGAAAAAAGGTCAGAACCCAGCACTTTAGTTCCCAAATGACTGTCACAAAGAACTGAATCCCCAATCCAAGTGATTGTGGAAAATTGCGTGGCAGTACGTGGTATAGACAGTACAAATGTTATAAAAATGCCTTTAAAGCGTTGATGTTTCCATTGTGTATATATATACAATGGAAATACTTAATCTACATTAAAGAAACAGCTCATCAGGAAGGATCAAGTCAAGAAACTGCATCTGGCAGCGTGACCGGCAGGGTTATGGCTATAAAAAGAGGGATGTGGAAACACTCAGCTTTGGACACTATTGGCTTGTTTGGGTTTTTTGTTTCTTAAGGGATATTCCACATTAGAAGCTGTTATCTAGTGAAAAGGAGGGATTCTGTTGCTGCAATTGCTTGAATTTAATTATGTTTTTTTGTCTTTTTTTCTCAATCTAAATAAGGCATCTGTTCATTTTGTGTTAGTAAAATAATATTTTGGTAGCACAATGTGTCCTTCTGGATGTGTACTAATTTATAAGGGCTAGTTTGCAGTAAACCTCTTGCTAAAGGATGTCTACAGAGGACCTTGCAAGGCCTGAGTACAGTGAATTTGGGTCATACTTGTTGTAATTCTCTTTTTCTTTTTGTTTTGTAATGAATACAATTTCTAATAGGATTTGTATGACCAGAGTAGCTGGAGTTGCATATTTAAAGAATTTTGTTCTTATCTATTCTGGTTTTGTGATGTTTCTGTGAAATACTCTTGCATGGCTGTCCTTGTAGATCCATCCACTGTTGTTATGGATTTAACTATGCAAGTAGAATGGTATCTCTTTGATAACTCTGTTCAATGTGTCCCATCATTTGGGTTTTTTTCCCCTTTCTAGAACTGCAATAAAGTGGATTTTTTTTCTGCTGTTGAAACCTATGCCTAAATGAAGATTTTTCAGCTCTGCTAATTTGGATCAACATCATTGGCATCTAGCAGGCTGACTGCAGAACTCTTCTTCTCTGGTTGCTTTGAGACTTTGAGAAACAGAAAGGTTGTTTTTTATATATATATTAAGGTCTGCAGGAGTTGGTAATTTCTTATTTGATAGAGCAACTGGTATAGTCTGAAATCAGAACAGGTCCAAAATCCCTTCTTCATGTCCAGTATGTGGAATTTCCCATGTGCGTCCTTAGTGTTTTAGTTATATTCTAAGAGTATATCAGAAAAGTGTTTTGTTGAAATAGTAATGTCAATAGGTTTCTATAGCACCTGCATGTTTGGCAAAAGTCTGTGAAATTGCAATTATTTTTGCCATTCTAATTTAGTTTCACTTCCACCTTGAAATAAAACTGTGAAAAGGTTGAGTAGGCTTCACTGCATACTGTTCACATGTGTAGGAAAAAAATAATTAAGCTGATACCAAGCCAACACCAAGCTGTGTGGTGTGGTCAACGTGCTGGAGGGAAGGGATGCTGTCTAGAGGGACCTTGAATGGCTGGAGAGGTGGGCCCATGTGAACCTTGTGAAGTTCAACAAGGCCAAGGGCAAGGGCATGCATGTGATTTGAGGCAATCCAAGCATAAATATAGGCTGGGCTGAGAATGGATGGAGAGCAGCTCTGAGGAGAAAGACTTGAGGGTCCTGGAGGACAAAAAGCTCAATGTGACCTGGCAGTGTGCACTTGCAGCCCAGGAAGCAACTAACTGTATCCTGGGCTGCCTCAAAAGAAGGGTTGAGGGAGGGGATTCTCCTCCTCTGCTCTTGTGAGACCTGACCTGGAGTACAGCATTCAGCTCTGGGCCTTCCAGCGTAAGGACGTGGACCTGTTGGAGCAAGTCCAGAGGAGGGCCGTGAGGATGTTCAGAGGGCTGGAGCACCTCTCCTGTGAAGACAGGCTGAGACAGTTGGGGCTGTTCAGCCAGGAGAAGAGCAGGCTCTGGGGAGACCTTATAGTGGCCTGCCAGTGCCTAAAGGGGCCTACAGGAAAGCTGGGGATGGGCTTTTTACAAGGGCATGTAGGGACAGAACAAGGGTTAATGGCTTTAAACTGGAAGAGGGTAGATTTACATTAGATATTGGGAAGAAATTCTTTACAGTGCAGGT
>JAVJGJ010000001.1:15067115-15091680 GCA_035590215.1 Microhierax caerulescens | reverse complement strand
CCCCCCCCCCCCCCCCCCCCCCAGTTTCTTAACCAAGACGTTGGGCAGAACTGAGTCAAGTTCTGTGCAGCAGTAGCATATCTCATCAATGCTTGTCTTCGCAGCTAAAAGCAAGAGAAAACCTAAAGTTCTGTCAAAAAAAATTAATTAGTTTGACAAGACTTACTTTCCATGAGCTTGTTTGATATTAATTGCTTTAATTACTTGATGCTTATTAATTAAAGTCTTTATTAATAAAATCCTAAATCAAACTTATCATTATTTTGGATGGGCTTAGCATCCAGATGACAAGCTATCATAAAGTTAATCTCCCCAATTACTGATTTAAAGTACTGCAGCAACCCTAGTTATCTCCCAGGCTTTTTGGAACTTCCCTGGTACACCAAGACTTTCTGAAAAGGAGTGTTAACAGCTCAGATAAATCTCCTGGGTGTTTTTTGTTGTGCCCTAGTGATGCCCAAGAGTTGAATAGCCATAGTCTAACATTGTTTTACTATTTGGATACAGAACAAAATTATCTGTTGTAGTCTCTGCTTTTTTTTGCCTTTTTCTACACGCACCCCCCACTATTAGCAGCAGTTCCACAATTTTCATATGGCTATTGGTATTTTTTTTTTTTTTCCTAGTTCCCATAAAGTTAAAAGTTGCCTTGTTTTACTCATGGTAATGATTACATGTACTTTGCCTTTCTATCTTTTAACACTTCTAATTAATAAAACTTTCTGTTGGCTTCCAATTTTTCACATATATCCTAGGGTGAGAAGTGTAGTTGGGAGCTGCTTTTCTTGCCACACTCTAACCAAATTGTTTTTCTTGCTAATTTTGGGATGCAATGTATGGTATTCTTAAGTTCCAAGTTATCATTTACATCTCTAATTATGCCCGGTAGTTTTGTCTCAAAACTGCTCTGAGCTTTACAGAACTGCATCTGGTAAAGCGCTGTGTATGTGTTACAGGATTGGACTTGATTTTGCTTGCTCATACGTGACCACTAATTATTACAATGTGAGAACTGGTATCTTAACCAGGGTGGGGCGTGCAATAAATTTTCTGCATATTGAGTGTTACATTTATTGAGTTAGAAAATGAGTGCCCAGATACACAGGAATGTCAAGCAGTGCTATTGTTCATAGCAGTTAAATTCCAATTAACAAGTTACTGAGTAAAAAGTTAAAGCAGCGGCTTGGCCTTTTCTCTGTAACATACAGTAACTTGTATCTAAAGGAGATGGTCATACTGTGTATTTTGAGAATGATGGGGGTGGAGGGTGTTTGTGACCTTTATCAAATACAACTGTCTGTCTCCATTGCTTAGATCAAGCTAAGCAATCTGTGCATCATCTCCTAAGCCATCCACTGCTGTTCATCCTTGCCATTCCAGTTGTGCCGTCCTTTACTATGTATAAAGATTTTCCAGCAGCTTTCCACGTGCCCTCTTCCATGTTAAGAATGAGGGCTTCGGGTTGAGAGCAAGGAGACTATGCTGAAGGAGAGACCGGGATTTGGACCCGGGATGATGGGAGCTGACTTTATCTCCTGGACAGGAAGGACTTTCTGTTGTTATGTCTTGCTTTTTTCTACAAGCTGTATTTAGATATGCTTTCCATGGAAAAAAATATTTCTGGTGGTTTTGTCTTTTTTTGTGAGTTTACAGGTAGTTTTCTTTATTTATAATGAGCAGCAAATCCATGAAAAATATTTTTACAGACATTATTGTTTGTGTGTGGAAAGAGACACTTAAAACAATCCATATAGCACTAAACACATTAAAAGTTTTATATTGCAAGCAAAGCAAAATTTTGGAAATAGGCCAAAAATGTATTGACTGACTTTGTTTTAGTTTTATTTTTTGATAAGGTTTACCTAATGGAGGAGTTAATTCCACAGAGGTATAGAAACGTTTTTCCTGTACATGTTGGCAACCGTTCTTAGCAGAGTGAGACTGTGGTCCAGAGTTTTGACAAACCCTTGCAAGCTGCTGCAGTTCTGTCACTAAAACTATAACAGAAACCTAAGAGGTTGCCGTAAGCAAAACCTGACATTTGTCCAACATCCTGCTTCATCCATTATTTGCAAGGTCTCCAGGTCTCCCTTCTGAAATCTGAAACGGGTTTTTACATACAAAATACCTGCTTGACTTAAGACAGTAGTTGGTGCTTTACCACTAGAGCTGAAGGGCTTTGCAAGGACCAGGTGGTTTGGGGATAGGGCTTGAGCCCTGAGGAAAGCTGAGTGAGTAGTGCTGCAAGACTTTGGAAATGTCTGTTGCAACTTTGATTTATTCTAATCTCAAGTGTATTGAAGGGGTAGAAAATCCTTTAACTAACATTGGTGATAGCGTGGACTTCTTTCCTGTAACGGACCGGTACTGGAGCTATGTAGCCAGCCTGCCAAGCCCGAATGTCTGTAGAAAATACGTAGTGGCAGCAAGTTCAGGGTGGTGTTTTGGGATATGCTTGCATCTGCTAAACTTGCATCTCTCAAGTATCTCTGCTGGCACAGTGACACTTAAACTTGTGCTGTTTAAAGTTTTTTACAGCTCTGAAGAGAGCATCGCTTCTGTCCTGCGCCTTCTCAGCTTCCCAAGACAGTTGTTAAAATATATCTCATGTGGCTACTGCTCACCTTTCTTTTTTGTGTGTGTGATTGACTGATGTCAGTCAGTAGGCAAAATATCTGTCAGTTGCTTTTCTCATAAATATGTAAATGAATATCCGCAGTAAATGTTCAAGGCTGTGCATATTGTGCAGTGGGGAATAGTTTGTTGAGGCAGTAGAAACTTTTGTCCAGTCCACAACAGGAGGATTAGCAATTAAGTAATCTACAATATATTCCAAAATAATAATTCTCTCTCATTTAATGATTCATCTCCTTAAATGCTCTTCATTTTTTAGAGGTTCTTTCTCATCATTCTGATCTTTTATACAGCAAGTTCTCCTTAAGCCACTGAAGTATATGTAAGTGACCTATATTTCTCTCCATTCCCAAATTTAAAGGCCGAAGAAGGCAAACAAAAAGATGCAATCTGTCATTTTTCTTTAATGTTGGTTGGTTGGTGGTTTTAAATAAATAAAAAGCTGAGTACTGGAATGCTTACTATATGGAATACCATTGTCAAATGAATTCTCCAAACTAAAACCATCTTGCAAAGGCTATAGATCTATCTTAAAAAAAAAAAAAAAAAGGGAAGAAAGCACACATTCAGACATTTTTTCAGTCGCTGCCATCACCTAAGGTGACCTGTCATCATCATGGTTCAGAACTCAATGTGGGGATACAGCCTGCAGATTTTTGAGGGAAGATGTAATTTAAAGCGAAGAACAAGGATTCTTGCTCTTTCAAACCAGAGCTTTTACATTTTAAATTCACAGGGCTATTTTTTCCTACACCACAAAGAGCCAAAGGTGAGGCTGTGTCCCCACACAGCCTATGATGATGTGCTTTTTGGTGGTGTTGGCTGCCTGCCCTGGTTGCAGAGCCATAGGGGGATCTGCTCTCTTCAGCTGAGGGGAAGGAGCACGTTGCAGGAGGCAGGCACACACATGTGCTGCTTCTTTCCTAATTTCACAAACCACTTCCCAGATTTCCACCTCTGCAATGTGGAATTGAGGTTTTGCAAAACTGATGGGCAACAAAGATTTTGGTATGAAGTCCTTATCTGTGGTGGGTATGCTTCTGAAGTAGGTGATACAAGCTGAAGCTGTAGATCACACTGATCAAAATGCTTTCCTCTTAGGTTCTAGGCTACCTTTAATGCTTAATTAAAAGTGGTGTTTTTTTTCAGACTCTCACTTACTGTGCAAATTGAATACAATTCTGTTTTTAAGAGTGTCCATAAATCTGACATGATGTTGGTTATTTCTTTCACCTGACTTCCTCTTGCTTCAACTAGCTGGGAGATGTTTTATCTTGCAACAGTCTGATGCTGGGGTCAGAAGGTCAAGATTCCTTCCTGAAGTTGGTATTTCTTCATCAGGAATACAAATTCTTTAGATGAGCCTTGTCCAAAGTCACGTCTGGGCAGCCCTCTTGTCTTCAAATTATGCTGACCAAGACCCCCTGTGCAACCCTGTTGTCTTCAATATAAATGCTTTTGAGCAGCTATCTGGGACCAGATTAACAGGGTTCTCGATGTGAAAAACTATTTTATTTGTCCCAGAGTAGCATTGGCCTGCAAGAATAAAAGGTAAGATGTTTCTGGGGTTTTGGTTTGGTTTGGGGTTTTTTTGTTTTTTGTTTTTTGGTTTTTTTTTAATGTACTGGTGAGTAATGTTATTTGTGGTGCCCGTAGGAAACTGAGTTTTTGGGTTTAGGTGTTGGTTTTGGTTTTTTTTTTTCCTAAACAAGAGTTTAGTAATACAGCTGATGTATATGTGCTTATTTAATGCATATAGATGTGTTTTATTTTGAGGAAGTGTTAGTTTTAAATTAAAGATTAGCGGTTAAACACTCCTGCAGTGGCAAATACACACTGGCTGAGAGTTTTACGTGCTGATGCTCTTAACACCAGCTGATGTCAGCCATGCAGTGGAAGATTTTAGCCTCTGCTGTAGCTTGCAGGAGTTGCTGGCAGGCTAAGGAAGAAAAGCTGACCGGTTGGTGGTGGGACATCAGTCTTTGTGAAAAGCTTGTGGACTCTCACTTGAGAGCTGTCACTAACGGGTTAACACCTGTATATTGATCACATTTACTGAAAAGATGTTTACAAACTGAGGATCTGCATGTGGGTGTGATAGAAGTGACTGCAAGCTGATGACTCCTCTGAGGCTGTATGAAACGTTGGTTATTCGGCATCAGGAGCTGTATCATCTACATGAAACATTTTCCATTGATACAGCTTCCTCTGTGTTACAGTGCCTTACTTCTCTGAAACATCACTGTGACGTGTTGAGGAACCAGGGTAAAACTAGGAGGAGATAAATAGTGCCGTGTAAATTTTTAAGTATTTGCTTACAGATACTTAGTGTAGATTGTGTTTTAGATATTAGAGAGGGGAAACATGGTGAGCTTTTGTTAAATTGTTTGCAAATCCAACAAGAAGGCTTTAGTTGAGGAAATCTAACTTGAAGCTTTATAGGACCTTTCTGTTGTAAACCATACTTGAGACAGCCAGGCCTAATTTCCTACTCAGCTGCATAGAAAAATAGTGGTATCCATTTAAATGAATGATTACGAGAATCATTTCTGCTGCTGGTGCTATAAAACTATGTTGTTTTGAATGGAGGATTCACCACAGCACTGCCAGTAGTGGGGACTCCACTGTACTCGGAAAGGGATGTGGTTTACACTTCATTTCTTTCTAGCATTGTGAAATAAGTTCTTTTCTAGTAAGTTTCTTAATGCTTTCTTCGAAAAATTGAGTAATAATGAAAGTCAAGCAAAAAAAAAAACCTTCTCTGTATAGATATGTTCTGTAGCTTACATAGGATCAGTTTTATGAATATTAAATTAACAATAAATATAGTCCTGTAATATGCTTTCTTCAAGAGTGAGGACTGTAGAAATAGTATTCATTTGGCTTTATTCATCGTGTGAATAGAAATGAAGCAAATAATAACTTAGGAGTCTCTTCTTTTTTTATTATTTTTTTTAATAAAAGAAAATTAGCTGATGCATACAGCTTAAGCCAGAAAGAGCTGTTGCCTCCGCAGTGTTAGAAGATCGAGGTGAAATAACTGAGATGGTATTTAAACATTTAAACAAGGCTGTGAACCTAGGAGAAGTCAGCCTTCTGAAGGGAGATGGTGAGCCTAAATCCCGAGCTGCTGGCAGAAGGCATTTGGGAGCCTGGTGGTAGGTTTTCCCCTCCTGCCACTGAATTACACCCCGCTGACCCTGCCACTGTGCAGCACTGAACGCAAACACTGTGTGTGTGTAACAAAAGCACAACTTCTTTAGCTGAGGTATCTTCCCAATGAGACCATATGTCTTTTTTAAAGTGTAATAACAAATGAACAATCTGCAGGTTCCCTTCCCAGCTTGTTTCTCTCTTTTATTACCCTGTCTCTTAAAAGCTTTTCTCCTGATTCAGTCACAGGCACTTCTTTAAAAGCTCTTTAAAAGTCCTTTTAGCAGGCACACTCTCTCTTAAGAAAAGTGAAGTGACCTATTTTTAAATTTGCTGTTATCTTCAGTCCTCAAATCGTTCTTTTCTGTACCTCTCCCACAAATATATTCACTTTTGGACTTTTGTGTATTGCATGTTCGTTTGCTTTCACTCATTGTGTAATTGAGTATTCCAAACAAAAATTACCATGTCCTGGCTTACTCCAGCAATGCATGGTGAGCTCCTGTTGGGTTGCTCTGGCCTGTTCTAGCCTCCCTGAAAAAAAGACAGCAGAGAAAAAAGTCAGCAGCAAAAAAGCAGGGGGAGAGAGGTTGTCCCATGGGTAGCACTCCTTTCTAGATAAGTGTCAAAAGGCAAAACTTGAAAAGTTTGTTGAATGGGCTTTACCAGTCCAGAGCACTGCCGTACTAACGCTGTATCCTCTGTCAGTCTTTGAATTCGTTGCTAATCAAATATCCAGAAAAACACTAGTGATTTGAGAGTATGTGCAGTGCAGACCTGAGTCCTGCAGAGCCAGATGTAGTGGCATGCTTCTTCACCTGCAGCTGCTTAGTCATGTTTTCTAACACATACTGTCTCTTACTTGTATGCTGCTAACCTAAGTTAATCTTGAGGAATAAGACAGTACGTTTTGCAGAAATCTTGAGTCCATATTTACGCATGAACTTTTGTTAGTTAAATTCGGCCTATGTCAGTAATGGGTTGTGTGTGTGTGTTTTGGTGCTTGTCTTCCAACAGGCTGAAAGTTTTTCATTGCATTTCTTTATTGGCTTTTCCCAAAACATCTTTAAAAACTATACCTTTTGGAACAGATCTCTTATTCAGTCAGACAGCTGAACACAGGCTTGTTACAGCCTACTCGGGCTTTCTAATCTAAATATGCATATCCCTAATAGACGTAAATTAGGAGGATGCTTAAACAACCAATGGGCTGGAAATTATTAATTGCTCTCCCGTGATGCAAGCCTCCTCTTCTCAATGTGAGCGATCCGCTGCTTTCTGTCAGCGTGTCTGTCCTCTGTGCATCGTTGTTAACAAAGTTACCTAGCACAGGGTCTGTTCTTTCTGGGTTGTCCTGGGCTTTCTATACTTGTCACTTTTGTTCATAAAACATGTTATTTGGGGAAAATTGGACATCTTCATTTTTCCTAATTAATCTCCTGTATTTTTTTCTTATTCTGTCATTTGTTAATTAGTTTTCTTTATTGTTTGATGTGGCCTCTCATTTTTACCAAACTAGGATGGCTTTTACCCAAGGTCTGGGGCATTATTTTGTAAAGTAGAGCTGTGGATTAGCATCCCTGTCCGGCTAATTCGGGGCCAGTTCCCCATCTCTTTCTGCTTCACCATTGGCAATATTGGCACTGCTTGCTTTTTTTTTTTATTTTTTGCCAGTTCTGAAGGTACTTACTAGGTTGGTCATGACCCTGCATGGTGCTTGGGATTCCCAGTTGGATTTGGATGATAGGACTGAGCAGCTTGGCATTGTCTGGGCATGAATAGCTGCAGAAATCTGAGTGCTAGGGAGGATGTAATCACCAGTGGGCTTACAGCACCTGTAGAGCCTGTTAACTGTCCCTTTAGTGTTCACATAAGACAGGCAGAAGCAAAGGTGGCAGTTCAGTTGTGTGTTGTCTCGTGCATGTGTGACCAGCTGGTGGTGGTGGGTCTCTATAGACGATTGCTGCTTACTAATGGAGTGGCTTAGCTGCTTAGTTTTTACATTGGAAAGCAACCTGTGCATTTAGAAACTCAGATGACTTGTTAGAGGTTGTGGGAGATCTAGAGCATGTGTCTAGAGCATGTCAAAATCCGAAGACTTTTTTTCTATAGCATAATTCTTCTAATCTATTTGATAGCTGCTTAGTCAATGACATCCATTCTCTAACACAGTAGGATCACAGACTCCTCTCAGTGCCCACTGTGCTGCAAAGAGCCTGCAGATCTGTCCAAGTGCAAAATCAAGTAAGGAACTGAGTCATCCACATATGTAAAACAGAAAATGAGGTTTCATGTAAGACGTCTTATGTGTCTCATCACCTGTTTAGGAAGGGTAAACCCCACAGCTTTAATTTTTGGAGGACGTGAATTATTTCACTCTTTCAGTTGTGCTGTGTTTGTATCAAACCTTCTTCTCTAAAGCAAGAATTTTCATTTAGTTTTCCTTTTTAGCCAAACTCCTGGCACTGGTGTATAAGCAACTGGGTAAGAGTGGGGAGAATGTTAATATTTTTGGCAGTGTTGCTTTTTGTGTCACAGCAGTAGGTTTTTGTACCAGAGCTGTTACCTTCAGTATGGTGTCCTTCCGGCTAGTTGACTTAATCCTCAGCTGGAGAATTTAGTGATACTGGACATGCAACCAGAAAATGCATGCCATAGTCGTTTTGGTGCAAAACAGTTGGAGATGGATTTCAGTCAAGAAAAAACAGACCTTACTCCTTCCTTAGTCTGTGAAGTATGAATGGTTGCATTTGTATTGCTCCTTTCCATGCTTGAGCTTCAAGAAGTTTTTTTAATATGCTCTGTTGCAGGTTTTTTGTATTTTTAAAAAGGAAACATTTTAATCATTTCCATACATGTGCTGACTTGAAAGGGTAAAATAATTGCATCATCATTTTTTAGCACTTGGCAGAGATACGATCCTTGCTAATTTTATCCCAAATCATACCAACTTAAAGCACTTTTCGTGCAATCTTGATTTTTCAGTACATTTTTTATACTTAACACACAATTTATATGCTCTCCATAAAGATACAGTAGTCTAAATGACCTTGTCCCTGTTTGGATGCCCTTCATTTTATCTAGTACAGGTTGTCAAATGTAATGCAGTGGCTCTTATGATAGAGTAGTCCCAAAAGTGATGGTTCTGTGAGAAAAATACATCACTGTGACAGTGGCGTATGACAGAGAGAAGGAGCTGATTATAATACTTCATACTAAAAAATGCCAAATGACCCCATTGCAAATCCAGTTGTTAAAAAAAAAAAAAAAAAAAGTTGGGGGAGGGGAAACACCTCTCCAGTAATTGCTTTGTATTCATGAATTCAGTTTTGATTTGCTGCTTTTTTTCTTTCCTGAATATTGTAGGAACTTTCCCAGGGAAACATAAATATTTGTTTTGAATAGTTCAGAAATTAGCTATTGGTTTGTAGAAAGTGGGGCATAACATTTTCCTGTTTGCCTGACGGTAATAAAAACCCTGGCGCTTTCAAGGTATGGAGGGCATGTATATAAAAAATCAGTTTCTGCTGTATGGGTTTTTTGTTTGCCTTGAAATTTCCCATGAGCCGTTGTCCTTTCCCTTTTCCTAAGAAAGGAACTTCCTTAATGTCACTTATTTAAAACCAGCTATAAAGACCGAGCAGTCTGTATCCTGCACTGTTTGGAGTGCATGTTGCACAGCCAGACCTGGCAGGTTTCTGTCCTTGCAACAAATGATGAAAGTCCAAGGCTGAAGTTCACTAAGTTTGCTATAAAGCAGAAAGTTGCTTTCTCTCACAGTGTATTCTAGCTTTCATTGCTTCTGAGTGAGGGAATGCAGCTTTACATACACACCGCATCTATGAGTTTTCTTGGTCTTGATAGAAAAATTAATGAATTTGTGCAAATTGTGCAACATATTAGTGCTACAACAGTATCTTTCTTCCTAGTCAGATGTTGTCTTCCTGTTTAATTTTTGCAGTGGTTTTATCTAATTTCAAGTATATTTTTTAATGTAAACATTTTATCATATGAAGAAGAAGATCTTGTGCCAAAGAGGAAGTGAGAATATTTTCATTTGAAGCAAAAAGGTGTTTCCACCCTGCGGAGGAAATTTAAAAATGGTCATTTTGCCATTCATATACTGCACCTCATGTACTACCATCATTAGTAGTGTTTAAGAGTGCTGGTAAACAAATCTCAGACAATCCAGTCAGTCAAGTGGTAGAGTCTTTTACAGCATCGTTTCCTGAGCATAACGTATATTGCTGCAATCTCTTAAAAGATATTTGTATGAACTAGAGGACTATCTGTTCAGAATTCATTGTCTGAAAATGTTTCCTTCAATGGTTTTTCAGTCTCATTTCAGACCCTGCTATATTATATATCTGCATCTGACCGGGGCGGGGGGGGGGAGACGGAGACAGAGACAGAAAAAAAAGTATGTGTCTAACTGGGGAAGTAATTACTAAGTAATTCCTGTGTGATTCATGCATCTTCCTTCACTAGAGGACAAAAGTAGTAAAAGGTGTTTCTTGCTTGGGTCAGTAACAGTTGCAAGTGAAACTATTGCTCCTGTGTGCATTTAGGTAACCTACAAAGAAGGTCTTTATTACTGAATTTCATTGGAAGCTAAAGTTCCATGGGATGAAATCTATCTTTGAAGAACTAATAAAATACAGTTGTCGTAATTCCTAGGGCTGCTTCTCCATTTGTGTCCTGGTGAAGTTTTAGGGATCTTTGCTGGCAGGGACCTTCATGTTGCACCGAAATCAGTGGACCCACTCCTTTTTGGATTCAGCCCTGGGTTGGAGGCAGTGGTTTCAGATTCCTCTAGAGACTTATTAGCGAATATGGGAGACCTTTACCATGAAATATTAAACTTTGAGAAACGGAATACGTTGATCCACATAACTGCAAGCTTAAAAACCTGAGATCTGTAGTATGCAAAGCACTAGAGTAGCATTTGTCAGAAAAGAAGGTAGATGCAAAATAATTGAAATAAAATGTTTGCCAAAAGTAATGGTACCAGGCTAAGGTTAAATTTCAGCGGAGCCTTTGGTAGAATGGCAAATTGAAAATACATGACTTCAAACTAGAGAGGAATAAAAAAAGAGATGTGATTAACCTCATGGGGAGACAAAAATTGGTTGTCCCAGAGAATGCTTATTAGTAGGTAACAATTGGTCTTTTCGTTCTGTCATTTTCTTCTTCCCAAGCTTATGGCAACAACTAAGAGTGAGGAACAACTAAATGCATGATCTTGCATTTCCTACGTTCAAGTCTTGTCCCACTTCTATAATTAGGTATTCAGCGCCTATACACAACTCTGATCCTTTTGTGTGGTGATGATAATCCTCAACATTGTGCTAAGGGAGCACATTTTAGTAGAGCAGTACTATTTTTACGAGAATGTGAAGAAGAAAGACTTGAGACATCATTAGATGACATCCGAGTAACATTCTAAAAATAATTAAGGAGATCCGTGCAGTAGGCTTTGTATGATGTTTAGTGACCATGTTCAGTGCTCCAGGGAGCCCATCCTACTTGCAGGCTCAAGGGAAGAGCAGCCCTTTTGTGACTTGAGACTAGTAAAGCAGGTGGTATCAGAGGGATAGGAAGGCTGAGAGAATGTATAGTGGTGGGTGGGTGCCTTGTTTTTAAATAAGGCTTTTGGCGGGACTAAGGACTGTCTTAAAAGGTTGTGGTTGGGTTTTTTAATTATGTTTAAGGTGAAGAAGAATAATGCTGGGACAAGGAGGAGCACGTATAGCTTGGGTTGTGTGAATTTAACCTGGAGGTTAAAACGTTTCTAGTTACAGGAGAGGCGACGTTCAAAACCATCTCTCTGAACAGGAGTTATATGGGAAAAATATTTGATCAGTTTTAAAATAGGGCTTGTGAATTTACAAAAGATTGCCTTGTAAGGTGGAGGACTGCACAAACTGTGGAGTCTCATCCAGTTTCATAACTAGTTTTGCTAAGCATGGAAGAACTTCAGTGCTAGAAGTGTAAGATAACCTGTCTGGTGGTTACTGTCATTCCTGGTATAAGTAGGGAAAAGATGAAGTTCAGACTTGTCTTTTGTTACAATTCAGTAAGAGAAATACCTGTTTAACTTATTAAGAAAATGCCTCAGACAAAAGCTACTGTAGCACAGTGTGGACAATTCAGTTATGATCAAAAATGTTAGGGTGTGTGTATTCTAACTTGTCTAAATACAGCTTGCAAACCAGGTAATGAAACAGTTTAGACAGTCATACTGGACAACCCTACAGCCTTCTCAAATGAATTTAAATAGAATTTTGGAATAGGTTAGGGATTGTTCTATTACTGTTTTTTTTTCCTAACATCCTACCTAAGATTAGTGCTTTTAATCCAAGACTGAACAAGGTATTTTCTATATCATTTCATAATTGCTTTTAATTTTACAAAAGCTGTGTCTGAGTAGGCACTTCTTTTGCATTGAAGCAGTGTAGCTAAATCTAGTGCTTCAGTTTTGATTTCAGAAGATTTCTTTTCCTGGATTACTGCAATGACCCAGCAGAGATTCGAGAGGAAAAAATGATACATTCTTTTCATTCATTTTCCTTCAGTATTTTCTGTGACAGTGAATTCTGTGGTTTTGGCTCAGTGCAGGAACATGCAGAATTGTATTTCTGGGTAGATTATCAACTTATTTTTTTCCAGTAGGAACTTGAATTATAAAGAGGAAACTTTTAAAGACATTTGAGGAGCAAGGTTGAATGTGTATATATGAGTCTTATTTTTCTGCAATGCAGTTAGAGGGCTGTGCAGAGAATGTGGAAAACCTTTGGCAGTATTTTCAGAGCAGAGCACTCGTGCTGAATAAAAACTAAGCAGTCAAGAAAAAAAAAAAGAACAAGAGAATAAAAAAAAAAAATTGCCTTCTAAATAGAGTCTGGAAAGCTAATGAGCATATGACATCATTTAACTAGTTATAAAAAGATTACAGCTTCTCTGATCCAAGAAGCAGACCCTCAAGGTTTCCAATGTTCCCTAGATGAAGGAGGTCTAGCATTGCATTGCTGAGGTTTGTCCTTGCCAGTAGCAGGGCATGAAGACCCTTGGTGCCAGCAGCTCAGGTTGCTGCTGGTTCTTCTCAGGAGCAGCACCCGTTCCAGTGGTTGGCAGCAAAGGGCCGTGGCCCATCTCAGCTGGGATAGGCAGCAGCAGCTCAAACCAGCCAGCAGATACGGTCTTCTGCTCTTGGACTGCCTCCATCTACGCTCGGCGAGCAGGAGTTGCTGAAGATGACCTTGTGTGCTGTGTGCATGTATTCCTGGAGACCCACCAGGCCCCTCAGAGTGGTGCGAGATGTGCAGGGCCAGGAGGGGCCTGTCCGTTGTGGGTGCAGCACCCATACCAGGGACCCTGCACCTCCCTTGGGCTGCAGCTGGTCCAGAGTGGACCAGCTTCTCTGAAACCCAAACGGCCATCAAGCAGACACTATTCATGTTCCCTGTACCATCACAGTGAGGGAGGCAGGTCCACAAGACCGTAGGTGGACAGAAATTTCACTTCTCCCCTCGCAGCTGTTTGCATAAAGGCCAGAGCACTGGTTTGCACGGTTGTCAGCTCTTGGTACTGTGGATCTTCCCCCATCCTGGTGGTGTGCTACCACCTGTGTTACCTTCCTGCTTCCCGAGAGCAGCTTTCTTGCAAAGGCCCCCATGCTCCAGCCTGAGAGCTAGTAAAAACCATGGAAACATAATTTTAATTTTTCAGTCTCAATAATTATATTTCAAGCTAAGAATGTATTTTTAGGAGGGGGAAAAAAAAAAGAAGTTACATAACTCTGATTTATTACATTGGCTTAAAGAGCTAGCAAACCTGGGATTTTCCTCTCGTCACTTTGCTGTAAGCGTTTTCCTTTATGGCAGCAGGGGGGGCAGCGTATGATTCTGTTCTCAAGAGCAATTCAACTTTTTATAAATCTGCTGAACATGTTCCTCTCCATCATGTCTAGATGCATAGCAGGGAACAGCCGCTGCGTCAAAGTGAACCTTAGAGTGGAGACGTACCTTGACGTTGAGGGAGCATCTTGAAAGAAAGGGAAAGCATCTCAGTTCTCTTTCTGTGTGTGGAGGTGGATTCAAAGCAGTAGGTAGATTTGTTCCGACTTAGAGAATTTTGAAATTAGCTGCATAGGAACGGTGCATTTAGCTGTAATGTGCGTATGGAGATAATCTGGAGCAACTCTGTGGAGGAATCCTGGAAGTTGCAAAATGTGGTGGAGCTGATATGGAGAGAAAGGGATTATGATTCTGTAAAAACAAAATTAGGACGTGCATGTTTGTGACTTGTTGGGAATAATTTGCATAATAAAAACAACTTGAGAAAAGCAGCACAGAAGTTAACATGCATTTTGTCTGCTTCATCAAAAAATAAATGAAAAAAAAAAAAGCCATAAAAATTTGCTTTTATTCTTGTCCAGCAACTACAAACAAAAAAGAAAACTTTCAGCGTTCAGAGGAGGTTCGTGAGGGGGGGACACGACTACAAAAGAAAAATAAGTACTGGATATAATTCAGAAAAGACACGCAATCAAACTGAACAGATTGCTCAGGAAAAGATCTATTCTGTTGCTGAAATCCAAGAAAATGGGGGAAAAACAGGAAATAGTGAAATCTGTTATCGACCATCTGCTAAGCCTAGGAACTTGAGAACCATTCCCATGACAAAAATACTAGATTGTGAACTCAATTTTATATTTCATAATACTTAAAGTACAGATGCAGAAGTCCGATGGAGAGTCTTGTATTACTAAATGTTTAAAAAATATCTAGAATTCTACATATAAGTCTGAGCATTAACAGGTTTGAATTTTTTTTTAACTTTATTGATGGATTTAACAGATTATGCCTCGTAAGGACAAGGCAGCCTTTTCAAACTTTCAGGAGGAGAGGGGGGAAATGAGCATGATGAATTTTCTTTGGAAGGAGGCAGCGGCCTTTCTCCTCCAACTGCCATCGCCCTCCCCCTTCATTTCTCCCTCATGAGCGTTGCCACATCTGTGGAAATGAAGCGAGGACCTCGTAATCGTTACCATCTGATGGTGGGTCATGTGGCTGCGCAGCGGGAACTGTTCGTGCGCTCTGATGTTCAGGAGCTGCGAGCTTCCCCTTCCCAGTGCCGCCTTCGCGGTAGATGGCTTGTTTTTTCTGGCCTGCTCTCTTTTTGCCTCTCCTTTTACATACTTGTAAGAGTTGGAGAAAATGCGGTACAAAATAATTCAAACTGTTTGGGTTGCTGTAAGTAATCCATAAATTCTTCTGGACTCCTAGTATTTACAATTGTTCTGCATGCATAGAGGTGTAAATACTGTTTTCTGTAAGCATTTTCAAAGTATGTAAATGGTGTTTAATCACAGAAAATTGTAATCATTGTGGCTACTCAAAGGCTATGTTGCTCATTAAATTGTCAGTATTAATGGACTCTGTGCACAGTTTGAACATTACCTTAAATATGGGCTATTGGCTAGCTTAGCTTTTTGGAGTCTTTTCTCTCAAGTCCCTCTTTGAACTGTGAAATCTTTGGCAAAAGTGTGTGTATGAAAATTATTTATTATATAGCATGTGGAAAAGTTACGATAAATTCATTTTGTCATGGTGGCATTGTACTTCCTTAACAGAGATCGATCTTTTTCTGTCAAAACTTTCCAGACTTGCTCATGTTCCTCAAATGAAGGAGGCACAGGTCTTCCTAATGATAATTTTTTCAGTTATAGAATGTACTTGAATTTGCTCCTCCAAAGTTGCCATCCAGATAATGGTTCATTCATACTGCGTACAAAGCAGAGTTGTAGTATATAAGGTTGCATACAGTCACACAGCTATACAGTCACAAGTACTTCTGGGACCTCTCAAGGAAGTCAATGGAAATAAATTCCATTTCGTGGAATAGTGTTGGTGTCAGTGTGGCTTGTTGAACCTTAAAAACTAACCTTGCTGATTTTGCTAACAGACTCGCTGTAGAAAGAGGCCATAAGTAGTAAGGCACAGGGAGATCTTGGAGTCTTCACCTCTCTGCCTAATCCCAGAATTTGGTCTAAATAACCTTGTATTTCCATCTACATTGCTGCAGAGTTTTTTGCCTCTCTTCCCAACAGTCTGTTCCCTCCTTTCTTCTGCTCCTGTATTCTGTCTTGCCTGGCATATTCTCACCTTGCCCTTCTCCTTGTAGTGCTGTGGTTATATCCACTTGTTGCATTTTGGCAGCCTCAAGTACATAGCCCATCCTGGTCCCTTAGTGTTCAGACTGGGATCTTCCTTTCCAGTCTGCGCAGCGGCAATGCATTAACTGAGATGAGGTGGGATTAAGTGTCCTTCATCTCAGTTCACAACAGCAAGAATGGGCATCTGTACAGAGGGAGGAAGGGAGAAGAGTGAACTTTGTTCAGGCCTCATTTACACCTTGCTCAAAGTAGGTAAGATGTGGAGGGAATACTGCTGCTAGATACGGCAAACCACTACTGACTGCATGCAAACCCTCCTTTTAGGGGGTGGGGTTGAGTGCATTTCCCCCTAGCTGGAAAAAGCATCACCTTTGACTCAAAGGTCAATTCAAAGTCAGTGGACTAAAACATGGAAATACTGGTTTTCAAAGGGTCAATTGTAGAAAACTTGAAAATTGTCAAAACAGCGTTTTCCCCTCACTTTGATTTTTAAGAAACAGCTATAGTATTTTTCCTGAAACACAAGATTCTTTCAGCTTGAAACACACCCATGATGGAAAATGCTAATGGTTGGTTTAAAACAAACAAAGGAACAAAACCTCTCCACTTGCTGAACGAAAGTGAAATGTTTGGCAATTTTAGTTGTAGCTGCTGTTTCACAAAGTTTACTTAACTTTGCCACAAAGTTAAAACAAATGCGGGACAGGTAGCAGAAGTAGTTAATACATTATCCTTAATATTTTATGATCTTTTGCAGTTGTAGCTTTAGAACCTGTAGTCATCCTGAGCATGTACCAGGTGTTAGTTTTCAGGAGGGTTTGTGGTGCTAGTTTTACTTTCACATTCTTTCAGCTGACCCTAGTGTATCGTACGCTGTCCACGGGAGGGCCGGCAGCTGCATAGGGGTGACGGCGGGAACTGCCAGTTCAGTAAGGCTGACTCCGTAATGCAATAACCTTACGCAGAGTGACATCCTAGTGTTACACAGTTCAGGTGCAGCGGGTCCCCCAGGTAGCTCCTGCATCTTAGCGAGTTGATCAGAGTCTGCGCCCTAATGGTATTTAGCTGCTGGCTCCCAGCAATGACAGCCTGCACCTTCCATGGAGGAATGAACTCTGCAGACAATTTATTTGGTGACACGTCTATATATGCAAGTGTCTACATACATACGAACACTTACATATAATTTCTAAAAAGGTTTAGGTGCAATTCACATGCAAGCTTTGTCGCAGTGTGAGTGCTTGCTTAGCTGCTGTCCTCTAATGCAAGTTTCCATGTCCTTGAGGAGTGTGGAAGAGAGAGAACAAAATATCCCCTGGCCTTTATTTATTCTCTGCCACTTCAGCCCACTGCCCAGATGTACAGTTATTACAGTTCCTCTCTGCATACACAGTGATTATAATTTACAGTAACTATTGCCTAGCTTCAGGTCATGCTGAAATGTGTGTTTTAAAGAAACCTGTATCCTGAAGCAATTTCAGGTTTCAGGTTTTGGTTTTTTGTTGTGTTTGGTTGGTTGGTTTTTTTTCCCCCTTCAACTCTAAAACAGAAAAGATTGCAGTATGAAAGAGGAAATATAACTGAAACTTCATTGAAGAAAAAAAAACAACTAATCTTTTCTTCTACTTTCTTAAAGGGTTGTTTTTTTGGGGAGGAAGTATGGGTAGTTTGCTAGTATTTAAGACTTTAAGCATAATTTTACCGGTCTCTCCTTAATGACAAAAAAAAGTGCTCGTTTGTGCAGATAAAATTTCTGTCAGGAGTATGTGTGCCTCCTGGCTGACTGCTTGAACATTGCTCAGGTTCTTACTCCGCCTTTGTGGCTAAAACTTTCTGTGGGTTGGTTTAAAGGAAAGACTTTTTTGTGATGCAGCTCAGTAGCTGGTCTGGCGTACTTCATCAGTCGTGAAGTGAATTTCTGGCCCACGTTAAATTGGGTAGAAATTTTATCAGATCTCAGCGATGAGGTATGAAAGGTATTTAAAGGTATGAAACCAAGACTTAAAATTCAAGTCTCGTGGCTTGCTGAATTCTGTGAATTGATTCTTCATATTTAGGTATTGGTTTTGCTTGTATCAGAAGTTATTTTATATATTTTTTTTGTTTTTTTAATCATATTCTCAATTTCATATTTTGTGATTCGTTACAGATTAAGAAGTGTGCTCTTTGGATTTGGGTGGATATAGCGCTTTATAAGTACTGTTGCATAAGCCTCTGTATTTAAGTGCTTATGTGTTTTGTTTTGCTTTTCAACCTGCCCTGCTTTGTGTTCCTTGATGGTAGTTAAACTGGTCTCACATTCTAGTTAGATGCAATGGGACTCTGCTGAAGAGGTTTTCCTCTTGTCATCAGCAGGGTTTGGGTATTCGACCTATAACAGGGACTTAGGCCACACTCTGGGCTCAGAGTTTTTCTTACTCGTCCAGCTGTTGGATTATATATCTGAGATTATGCACATATGATGATACTGCTCACCTCTGTGATGCCATGGCAGGACTGCTTTACTGGGAGCAGTGATTGATCCCACAGCTGAGGGCAGCTGCAGAGGCAGAGCTCTGGCTTTGCTGGTGCTAATGGTCCCTGTAGAAGTAAAATCTTCAGTGTTTCCATTGAATATTCAATTTGTTTATGATCAATATTTTTTTTTTTTTAATTCTGAGACTTAAAAACTAATTCAGTGCCCGAAGCACACATAGTGCAAATTCACATCACTGTAGACCAGAAATGGAAAAGTCCCTGGAGATTTTAATGAAAAGAGCTCGAGATCTATCTTGTCACCTTCTTTAGCTGCTGAATGGAAATAAGAATCCTTGCAGAAAATTCCTAACATGGTTGTAGAATAGATGACATGGGATTCTGTTTCTGTTCTTAACTAAACAAGTGGTTTATCCCATTTCAAAGGGATGATAGCAGAGATCATGTCCATTTGGCATGGAGGAGTGTCATTCCCTGAGAATTCCCAAGTGCTTCACAAGGGATAACCATTCCCTGACGTACATCTTATTTGGCTTTCTGGTCTTACTTTCTGGCTGTCCAGGACCATGTCAGTAGGGGGTAGTTAATGAGATGACTTTCTATAGCATCTGGGCTGTATTTATCATTGAATGCGACCTTTGTTTTACACAAGAAATATGTGGAGACAGAATAATAAATGATGAAGGAATAAGTGTATGTTTTCAAAAAAATTTTTTAGGTTTTTTTGGTCAATCCAGAGAGTTGAGGATGGACACTGCAGTATCTCCTCCTGAACAGGAAATCTCTGCAGCATTCTTGTTGATTTTTCTTGTTATGCCATCTTCTTTGACATGGCCAGCATGGGACACTTTCCTGTATATATCAATGTTGATGTATTATTTATTTCATCTCTGGTGAGGTGGGAGCATCTCACTGTCACGTTGCCTGGTAGCTATCACCTGCCTTGGGAAGACGGATTCTTTTGGTTGTGGTTGATTTCATGGCAGTAGTAGAAGTTCCCTGTGGCATTTCATTGCTACCTCTGCGTTTGATGTCTTGGTGGTCTGTCTCAAAATGGAGGTTGAGAAAAGGGTTGTGTGGTGGTTTTTGTTCGGTTTTTTTTTTTTTTAATAAAAAGAGGAAGCAGACTCTGTATTTCATAGCCACCTAATTTGATGATTATTTATGGAGTAAAATGGCAGCATTAAATTTGGAAGTAGTGTAGAATCAAGTTGATTTAAGTGCTTGTGTCCACTATTAGTCTTCAAGGATGCCAATACTAGAAAAGAAATACTGCTGTGTCACATCTGTCTCCGTAATTACATTGTTTTGTGTTATATTTTCCCAATTCCGTTGAGACCTAGAAGTAAAGTGGTACTGTACAGTTAAAAAAAATGCCAACTGTATGGTACCGTAGCTTTTATATATGTACATATTTATTGTATTTTGTTGTTACAATAATAATTAGAATAATATTAATTTTAGTTGCATACATATGTAAATATTAAGTCTGGGCAAGATCATTAAACCTGTGACATTAAGGCAAAGAAGCCTTCAGTGAGCATGTGATAGCTTGGTCACGTAGAACAAGTTTACAAGCCCATATGGCCGTTGGTGCCAAGGCATCCTGATGATCCAGCCTAGGCTTCTTAGCTTCAGGACTGGCCTTCTAAGTTGCTGTAAATTACAGCAGGCTTGAAATTACTTTAATTTATGCTTAGAGATGATGTTAAAAATTATGTTGCCTCCCTTGTATATAGAAATCACTTGAGAAATTTGTCTAACCATTCTTCTGTGTTGTGACTTCACTGTATTATGGGGTAATTAAGAGCGCTGTACATAGTAAGCTGTGTTAGCATGGCTAACAACAAAGTTGTGATGGCATCAAAACTGCTCATTCGAGCTTTCTGATTCTTCAATTACTACATTTTAGTAAGCGAATGTGGAGAAATTTGGCCTTGATTTGCGTCAGAAAGTGGATGTGTTCGACTATCCAAGCTAGATTTTTGAGATACAAATACATTGGTTAAGTAGCATATCTGTATTTATTATTTAAAAATGTGAATTGTGAAGAATTGACACTATGCTGAATGTTGCATATTGGTAGAAATATTACATAGATGTTCTCTGTGTGGCTGCCTGAAAAGCGATGCCCACCACAGTAACTAGATTAGTTTTAGATGGACTCTGTTGGGAGTCGAGGAAACATTTACAAAGAGGAAAAAATGGTGGCAGGGTGGGAGTTGTTCTTTTTCATAAAACTGGCATCTTGACTTTTCTAACTATATCTTTTAGTATTTGATTTCTTAGAACTTTTGAACATCTGGCCTGGAGGTTGTCCTATTTTTTATTGGCTTTCTGTGGAAGTGAAAATACTGGCACTGAAAGCAGTCTCTAGTTGGTCAGTATAGGATTTGTTAGTAAGGATATTTTGTCGGCTCCAGCTCTGAAGGGTTTTCTTTACTTAAGTATCGTTGTTAATACAAACCCAACAGGTGCTGCTTCTGAATTATGGATGATTACAGAGTCACTTTAGTTTGGATAAAGGTCTAAGATAAAATGCTTTAGGTATTCACTGAAGTAAGCATCAGCAGATAACCACAAATGCCAAAGACAGTATTTTTACTTTAGTGCAGGCATTGCATATACAATTTCTGACTGATACGGGAAGAGGAAAATCTAGCTCCAGTTTACATATTTGGATGAAGAAGTCTACAAGAAACCTGGGGAATTGCACAGAAAAAGATGTGAGCATGTAGTGCAGTATATTCAAACTTTATGATGATATACTTAAGCAATAAAACTCGAAGGCAAATTTCTGCCTCAAATACACCTATCTTTGGAATAGCCTAGTGCGTCAATTCTGCTCTTAAAGGAAAAATAGTTCACATACCTGACATATGAGTCCTTTAAATCCTGCCCAAAGATGTGTTTAGCATGCAGAAAAGTAGAAGAAAACATCTGAATCTTAAGAGAAAAGCTTGAGGAAATAAGGAAGGGAATGCAAACTAAGGAGGTCACAAGGGAAAAACTCTTGAAGTGAAAGCTTAGAAGTGAGAAGTGTACATGTAACTCTTTTAGTTTCCTTTAATATACTGATGTTTACTGTTTGAATTATGCTATAACATTACAGAAGGGATAGTTCAATATAAAGTAATTAACAAATATTGACCAAAGACTTCAGAAAGAAAAGATTTAAAAGATTTTGTGTATTTGTCCCTAGCCATAATAGGGAAATGGAAAGAGAGCAAAGAATCATTTGCAGTGTGTGAACTCCCCTCAAATAATTTGAAAATAGCTATGAAAGGAGCAGATCTCCCGTGAAGAGGATGGCTTTCCTACGTGTTCAGTTTATTTGTACATTTACAGCAAAAGTTGTACAGCCTTACAGTTAGTGCTTGTAACTTTTGCATGGGACGTTTGGTCTTTCTGAGTTGAGCAGGCACACTCAACTTCTAGTGCTAGCAGAAGTATTCTACACGTGTATCAAGATAGCATCTGTGTCCATTTGAACATAAAGGTCTTCATAGAGCAAACACAGAGAAAGCAAGTCATACCTCTCTGCAGGAGGTAGCAGTCCTGTTTGTGCACATACTGACCAGCTTGTTTGGAATATCACCAGATATATTTAATCCAAACTGAAAAGAATTTTGCCATAGACTGTCATGAACTTCTGCGGATTTAGTATTTAACATTCTTTCAGATCTGTGAATGTCACTGGAGGTGGGGAGAAAAAAAGGAAAAAAAAGACTACCATACAAATTGAATGAAGTATGCATTGTTTAAAGGATAAATGATTGTAAGCCTGTGGTACCTTTCCATGAACAGACTTGCATATACATAAAACATTCTTTAGAAGTAGCCTTGGAAGCATGTAGAGTTTCCAATATATCATTCAGACCACTAAATTAGACTTTCTCCTTTCCCCCCACTCCTCCATGTTACCATAAAATGACAAGACATAGTAAATATACTCCTTATTCCTTTTTTCCCCTGTCTTTTCCCTTCTTTCTCCCAAAAGATTGTAGGGAATCATTGTTAAACATTGATACTCACTGGCTCTGTGATGCATAATATGTGAAGAGATTGCCTTCAGCTGAAGGCAAAAAGGTAGAAGGTTACTGGAAAATACAAGTAACTATATAAGTAAATGGTATGGTAGTGTGTTAAGGAGTTAATCACACATCTCAACACTAATTTTATCTTACTGGAAAAACCAGAAGAGAGCAATTTTTCTTCTAGTGAGTACCTATATGACCTATTCTGTATTGTATTTACACTCCTTGTAGTGAATTAAGGAGGTTGGGGGAGAAGGCTTATTATTCTTTATGCGCTTCAGGTGTCCTCTTAATCTGCTAGCTCCCCTCTGCAGGCAGACAGTGAACTATAACAAAACGCTGGAGCAGCTCAGAATTGCGTTTCTGTATCTAAGCTGGGGTGGTTTTGAAGTGAATAACATTGTCCCTAACAGGACTGGAGTTAGCAGTGTACAGCAGCTGAAAATGTCATGCTTTGGCTCTGTTGCTAGGCTAAGTATATTGCCCTTTGTTATTCTTGCATATCATTTTATTTTTAGGTGGCATTGTTTATGAGGACATAGAGAAGAGGAGTGGGAGACAGAGAGGGAAAGAAAGGTTATTGGACTAACAACCTTAATATACAGAAGTAAGCTGGTGAAGAGTTGGATCACAGGAGTCGTCCTAAGAGATCTGGACATGTGGGTGGGTAAATGTTAAGATCGAGTGTGAGCAATAAGTTAACATCAGAGTATTAGCAATTTATAACAAGGTTTTGCATTTGTTCTGGTTTTGGGCAATTTGTCCTCATGTAGCTTGTGATTAATTGTATGCTTTGTTGCATGAAAATGTTGTTCTGATGAACTTGCAGCAGGGGAGGATGCTGCAAAGTAAAGTGAGGGTTTCAGACAGGTAAACGTTCCAGACGGTATTTCAGATGGGCTCCATCATGTTATCTTCCAGGAACAAATATGTGGGATGCAGTAGTATTTTAAGCAACAAGCTCATTTGGACTGACATAACTACAAGTATTTGAAACAGCTAGGTAGACAGTAATTTAGAAGGTGAAGTTCAGTAACAATTTGACAAGTAGTGCTTCAGTGTCACTCATCAATCTCATAATTCAGTTATGAAATATTTTTGCACTTTCTCCAAAATATCTCTGCCTGGTAAAGTATCAGATGAGATGGCTTCTTGGGTACTTTTAATAAGGAAATTGCAGAAAACTGAGAATGAAGGGCACAGCTTCAAGTTGTAGTGACTGTTTTATGTGTGAATTTCTTGAAACCAGTGAGGACTGCAGTAATAAAGAAGTGATAGATGTAATCTTTCTGTACTATCAGTAATAACCAGAGTACCTCAGACTACTCTCAAGAGTTTGGCAACGCAATGGTTGATAAAGTTATGCCAGGACAGGTTTGCCACACCCATCTGCTTAGCATAATCAGAAGAGAGTAGTTCTGCCACCTCTTCACTTAAAGAATTTCTTTTTTGCTTCAATTGAGAGAGGAGAATTTTCAGATTTGGAGCACAGGGTTATTCCCAGTAGCTTTTTGGATGTAAAGGGGAAGCTGTGGGAGAGATTGTCCCTTACAGGAGGAGCCACCTGGAAGCAGCACCCAGTCCCTGCTTCCCCACCAGTTTTCAGATGCACCCACCTTGGTTCTGTGCAAGAAATAAGAGATGGAAAAGATCAGTCGGACTGTCTTAACTACATTTCTGTCAATGAGACATTGGTTCCTATAATAAAATCTTAAATCCTTTCTTCATTAAAGTTTTAAACCACTTAGCTCCGGAGTAAAATGCTTCTGTTCCTTTTCTCCTTAAAAAAAAGAATGCATGTATGTCTACTGAAATTGCATTGTTACATTTAAAAATACCTTAACAGGCTGCTTTCTAATGAGCAATTCTTTTCTGATAGCGGTGCACTTTTTCTAGAGCAGTGGAGCAGCTCATCAATAGTTAATTGCAGCAATAGCCATACTTGTGCACTTGAATAACAGTTGTGGTGGATAACTTCTCAATGATGCAAACCGGTGCACTGCAGCCTTATCAGGAACAGCAACAATATGTCAAATTTTGAAGAGGACTGGGAGACACTGACAAACTTTCCCATCTAATTCAAATTAAG
>JAVJGJ010000001.1:15045742-15055911 GCA_035590215.1 Microhierax caerulescens | reverse complement strand
TTTTTTTTTTTTGTTGTTAATGTCTTAAAAATATACCTTCAAAGTCATAGCTGGCAAAATAAGTTTATTTTGGTGAGATACTGGTCCATTTTTTTAAATTACAGCAAATAATATTGGACTCTGTGTGAGTTCTTCATCATTCGCTGAAACAAAGCAAACAAAAGTGAATGGTAATGCATGTGAGAGCTTCAGGGTCCTGAAGTATGGGGTGTTAAAAAAAAAATTATTTATAGCAGAAGAAAATACTATTTTCTAGGTGGTTTTTCTTCCTTAATTGAGTTCCCTGAATATCCTAAACATTGAAAATGTACTTTCAATGGATGTTTTTTATATTGTCTTTATTATTGTAGTAGAGAAAAGACATTAAGAAAAAAACTAATCCTTTCTCTAACCACTTATATTACCTATGGACTGATACAATACTCCAGATGTCAGAGTAAATATGCATTGCTTCAGATGTTAGTTACTCTTGGTGTCTATCATCCATAATATGTGTGGAAGTACACAGCTTTCCTAAAATACAAGATTGTGTTGAAGATTTGTGAATCTTAAAAGTTTTTTTGGGTTTTGGTGGTTTTTTGGGTGTTTTTGTTTTTTTTTTTTTTTAAAGGTTTAGTCTTAAAAAAAAAAAAAAAAGAATCTTAGCCTTTTTTTCTTAAGGCTGCAGTTATAAGGGTTGGTAGTGGCCATGAGTCCCAAGGGAGCATAACCATTTCTGTAGTGTCTGTCTTCATCCCTGTAGAAGCAAGGTAATGCCCTGAGAAACTCACCCAGAAGAATTTGCAGCTAGGTTATTTAGCAATTTCTATTCCTCTGCCAAACATCAGAAGGTAAATGTTCTGCCTGCATGCAGGAGTGTTGCTGCTGAGGCTTGGGGTGGTTTGGTTTCAGCGGTCCTTCCTTAGCTCAGCATTCATGAAGTCCCATGTGACTGCTACCTTCTCTGAAAATCTGATCGTTTCATCTCTGCACCTTTTCACTTCTCTATACTTTCTTGGTCTGTTGACAAGAGGATTGGTTTATATAGTCTGACATTTAAGAAATACCATTTTCCAGTCTGCTAATCTGCTTCATACAAGTGGTTGTAAGAGAGAGCCAGGGTGCCTTCCTGCAGTGAAACTTTTTAAAAAACTTTGGGCTACACAAGGCAAAACTGATACTGGTCAAACCTTAGTACTGACAGTTAAAACTCACAGTGTGGAGCAAAATCTGGGTGGCGGAGGGCATGACCAGCATCATTGGATAGTGGTCAAATAATATATTGGAAAACTTTTGACCAGTGTAACATTTTCTAAATAACTAGTGGAGTTATTTTGGGCAGTGAAATTCTTATTTCTATTTGAACACACACAAAAACAATTCAGGTAGTGTGAAGAGGAGACCGTTACACTATCTAGTGTGATGGCTGAGTGAATGACTTAAAGGAGGGTACTAGGAGAGCTGCTAGAGAAGTGATGAATCAAAGGACACACTTAGAGGTGTGAGATAATTGTGGAAACCAGGAAGAATTCAGGGCACTATTTGGAGGGGGGAGAGAGTATATTTGCAGGGTAGAATAAACTTGGGAACCAGTCTCTTGATTTTAGTGCTGGGTAGCAAGGAGCTGTATTAGCAGTGTAGGAGTTTCTTGTCTCCCTTGAGCAGCCTTGCCTTGCTTGCTGCGTTGAGGTTGGTGAGGGCCAAGTGCGTAGGTGTGCTGCTGCAGCGGTGTGACCGGCTCAGTGGTGCTGGGTGCTCCTGGGCGGCTCTTGGTCAACTCTTTGGCCACCTCCTGACCATCTGAGCTTCCCTGGGTGTGAAAAGTGGGCCAAGCTCTGGTCTCCATGCTCAGCCAGACAGTCCGTGTCATGGTTGTGGAATACCATTGAAATACAAAGTTCTTGTTTTGGGCCACAGAAAGGTTAGTTCCAGTATCTTAATATGTGCAAAGCTAACTCATGTTTTTGTGTGCTAATCCCCAGTAGAAGATGTCTCTTGCTGGAGGTTACACCCCTTCAGAAACAAGGTGAGAGGGTAGAAGTAAGATGCTGGCAGTCTCTGCATCTTGAATCTCCTGATTCTCCTTCTTCCTCTTAAAAGGTTGGGTTTTTTTCTTTTGGTGAAAACATGATGCTGATCTCAACTTTTTGTTACCTTTATTTTCACATAAATTTATTTATTGAAGCATACCCAGGTTCCTTCTGTTTGTTTTACTACCAGAAGAATTCTGTATGAAAAAGAAAAGTCAATGACATGGAATTAAAAAGGACTCATCTAGATCTCGTAATAAAAAAAGTGCTTGGAACAAATGAGTTTGGGATTCATGTTGTGGCTTATGCTTCTTTGTAGTGCTTCATTTTATCATCAGAGAGGCATCGTTTGTTTAAACTGTGCTCCTGTATGACATCTGGTTTGAAAAGCATAATAACCTATATAATCAGCTTTTAAAATGCTGGATTATCTGTGGTTTTATTGACTCTTCTTTACAAAATCTGTTATTTCTAATTAATTCTCCATATAACTATTACTAAAGCCAACTTGCAGAGACACAAATGAGCTTGATGGCAATGGCTAGTCAAGGTCAGCATTTAGCTGCCAGCGTTTGCACTGTTGAGGATAATAAATCAGGCTTATTCCTAATCACATACCCTACAACGTGACAAATGTTCGTGGAGCCATCTAAGCAACCATTTTACAAATCATTTGGAGGATACATTTGGCATTGTTAAACTGCTCCATGCTGCCCTTGGCTGTAAAAGCATTGTGATAAAATATGTATGCTCTGTTAGATCTCTTGTATTGGAATACTGCGGAGTGCGTGTGTCTATGGGGGGCATGTGTTTGCTTTTTTTCTCCTTTGTATTGGAAATAGAGAGATGTGAAAGTAATAATACCTGATCAATCTATGGAAACCACTGGTTTCTGAAAGCAGCGATGAATCGCCAGCTCTGTGGCATTACTTCATTTTTCTTGTGTTTTCAGTTAGAAGTTTATATTTAGAGTAGGTTGCTGCCTACAAGAAAATTTCCGGGTCAACAATAGTGTACTGTGTGGAAGTTTTTTTAAAAAAAAACAACAACAAACCACTGTTAAATATCAGAGCAATAGTTGTTAGGCTCTAATTTGGATTTGGACAAATGTGTAAACACAGTGATTTCACTTGGGCTAAAGTTTAAGGCTCAGTCATGCTGTGCCCACAGATGTCATTAGATTTAGTGTGTCATTCAAATAGATATTTGGCAGTAGGCTAATTGCTGTCCAGGGAGTCAGTTGTGAAGTTCCTGATCTTTTTGTATGGTATTCATTCTTATTTGGACTGAGTCTTGTATTTTTCTGAAGAGGGGATGAGGTATTACCTAAGTAATCTGGATTACTGTATTGAAACCTCATCTGGAGAATAAAAAAATCAAATTGAGCTCCAAAAAAAGAACTAAAATTAAATTAATGTATATATCTATTATAATCAACTGAATTTAACACTTAATTTTTACTTGTTAAGTGTTACCTGCCTGTTACTTTTCCCACATACCAGTTTACATTAGGATTACTTGATAGAAATTTATGGGATACTTCTGTGGAAAATGAATGAAAAGGGAAATATTTACCTTGGAGCATGCATGAAAAGCACTTCCAAAGAGGCTGGTGGTTTTTTTTTTAGTGCAGTGTTTCTCCCTATACATATTACAGGATATAGAGTGTACTGATAAATTAAATAATTGGTTTAATGAAAACAGTGAATAAATAAATAAAAAAAATCATTAATACTGGATATCTGGCCTTGAAATGAGAGCGGAGAGGTAGTTTGCACAGCAGTCAGATCTTGATGCAGATCTTGTTCACCATTGCCAAGTAACTAAGAAAGGAATGGCAGCTTGAACGTAAGAGAGACTCAGAAGGAAAAGGTGGAACCATCCGTGCATGCCTTGTTGAGAAAGAAAAGCTTCCATGGAGAGAATGACTTAATCTGAGGTTTAGCAGTATGATTTGAGCATATTTTTTGGACTCAGCCTTTTATTATTTGCAAGTATGTACAAACACCACTTTATCTTTTTATAAAGCAGTATAACAGCATTTTGAATTGGCAAATATTGTGGTGTAGCATGGGTAAAAGAGAAAATAAGACTTTTTAGAAACAAGCCGAACATTGCTCGTTATAAGGCAATCATAGAGCAACTTGGAGGAGACTTAAGTACCTAATATCAATGTTTCTTTGCAATGAAGTATTTGAGCACTGCTCCATGTTGGATACTCCTGATAAGAATGAAAATACCTTATTTGTGGTTTAACCTATTCCAATTTTAAACTGGTTAAACGAATGTATAGGAACTAATTGGATTTTATTCCAGAACATTAAGTATCCACCTGTGATGCTGTGGCTGAGTAGTTGAATCCATGCTTTCTATTCAAGCAGTACCTTCACTTTTCAGCTATATTCAAACCCCTTGTTTAGAGAAGCAGTGTATAAAATATGCTACAGATTATAGATTCTTAAGTAGGCAATTAATAATCATGGGTCAACTATTGTTTAAATGGGTCTTTACTGGCCTTTTTCACCCAATAATTCTGTTTAGATGAAATTTTATATCTTGTATCTAAACTTGTATCTAAAAAAAGTCTCTCCCACATTCAGCAAATCCTACATGACAGATTATTTTCAACTAATAATAATACATGCTTGTATATATTACGGTATGTATAAATAGAAGGTGTATTTATATGAATGTATATATATGTAAATATGTAAATAATAAAACATGCACATTGCTGTGGTACCCTGGAAACCACCATTTCTCAACAGGAAGAGCTCTCTAACAGAATTACCTTTGTTAGATATTGAAAAGAAAAGTACACTGAGCTTTTTCAGGGTAGAAAGACTAGGAAAATTTTTGCTGGTTTTATGAAGAATCAGGAACATGCAGCATCAAAATTACTAATGCCCCAAGACATTTTGGTGGTATGTCAGAATTGAAATGTTTCCCTTCTCAGACAAAATACCATCATTTGCCATGAAAAAGAAAAAAGAACAAAAAAATTCAAGGAGTTAGTGTTCCAGGTTATAGACATTTTCTCTAGAAAGCAGTCACCTTTTAAAAGAATTTGTTTAATGAAAGGCTTAAAGTTTTTCATGCAGTATGAAATGTGCTAGAGGGAGTAAGTCACGTTCATTGCCTAAAGAAATCCAAACGCAGAGATGAACACCAGCACAGTCTTGGCACACCCTGGAGAAGGTACCTTTCCTTAGGGGTAGATTAATGCGAAGTACATAGGTAAGACTGTCACTTGAGCACACAGAACTTTAACATAGATTTGGTGAGGCTTTTCTTTGTCTCTCTAACAGATGAGCTAATGCCATCACCTAGCAATTATCAAGTAGCGTGATATTATGTAATGAAAGTATAAATAGCATGAGGACTAAAACTAGTAAATCTAACAGACTAGCGAGCAGACAAGAGCAGGAATACTATTTGGAACATTTTGATTAACATCTGAATGCTGTCATTTGAAAAGACATTTAGATTTGGCGTTACAGTGAAGCTGCAGGCCAGGAGAGTTGCAGTCCTTGATCTGGAGTGACAAATGTGCTGTGCCCCTGGATAAATCACTTAGCCTCTGTATACCTCTTTAAAGGAAGACAGAAAATGGGAAAAAGGCAAAGGGTGCATACTTGAAATTTCTGAAGCAGGCTGGTTATCTTATGTTTGAATTAAAACTACCTGTGAAATTTGTTTCCCAATGACTGACTGACAAATAGCCTGTGACCTGCAATTTGAACTATCAAATTATTTCACCATAAGTGTAAAGTCTTTTGGGGTTGTTTTTGTAGTTGTTTGGCAGCATTCAGAGAGATAAGGTGTGAAGAAATGCGAGAGGTCATGTTTACCTGGAGAAGAGAGGCAGTGTGGAAGGAAAGACTCTCCCCAGCCCGCCGGAGGTGTGGGAGGGATCCAGATCTTTCATCTCCTTCAGTATCTGGCACATTTCTGTGAGCGTGCTGATTACATTAGAGTGGCATTTCCAGTTCCTGAGGGAAGAAGGGAGGGAGGAGACTCACTGCATCATGAAATGTGACTTGTTTTTGAAGAGCGCTGTCTTTTAGAGTTGCCAGTGGAAAATACTTCCTAAAGATACCTTCTGAGAGTTATGGTTTAAAAAGACCCAGCAACAGAAATGCCCTGTCTTTTAAGAAGGCAGTAGATGGCTGAAGCTGGGTTTGCAAGGTGCATCAGCCTGCAGAATTTCAGAATGGTTTCTGAACCTCTGGTACTGCTTCTCTGGCACCTACAGTCACATGGAAGGGTCTTCTACACTGGCAGAATGTAAAAAGGCTTCAAAACTACTTCAGAAGCAAGCTGTTAAATTTCAGAACTATTAGCTATAAGCTTAAGGACCACTGTAGTGGTAAGCAGGAATGTGGACAGGAGAGTACATGCCACTTTGCCACACTACTTCATAAATTGGTCTTAGTGGTTTTATTAGAGGTATTACTTAGCTTTAAAAGCTTGAAACAAACAAACAGAAACAAAATTTATAGCTATCTGGTCAGTCCAGAGTGGTCTGTTTGTTCTTTATTTTCAGTTGTAATCATCTGCTACCAATAAATTCCACTGCCCTTGTGGTAATTTCTCACATTAACATTGATATATTATGGGTGGTTTAAAACAAACAATAAAAATATTGCACTTACTAATTAAAACAATATATGTATTCTGCCAGGCAGTGCCAGAAAGAGTTGTGGTTTCTTAATTGTTAGGTGCCTTGAGCAATATACCTGTTATAAATTCTTAATTGAACTTTGCATTATGGCCAGTGTGATTTGAAATATTCATAGCTATTTTGTTTGGTTTGTCTTTGTTGTTTTTTTTTTTTTTGTTTTGTTTTGTTTTGTTTTGTTTTGTTTTTACTCCAGCTCTTCATTGAGAAGTGTATCAACTGGATCTTCAAGACCTTCCAAAGTGTGTTTGGTGTGCGGAGATGAGGCATCTGGATGTCATTACGGGGTGGTTACATGTGGCAGCTGTAAAGTTTTCTTCAAGAGAGCAGTAGAAGGTAAGAAAACACAAAAACCTTTAAAAAAAGAAAAGGCAAAATATGTGTGCATTTGTTGTGGGTTTTTTAATAGAAATATGTATATACACAGGTGCACATATAGGTTTTCCTATGTGTTTTCTGTTCTGTGTTGTTACTCTGAGTAAAAAAAAAAAAAAAATTAAAAAAAATTGAATGAACTCCAATTACGTGTGGTATCATTTATGTAGAATATGCCAAGGTGTTTTGCAGTGTACACCTTCTAAAGCATGCTTTATTTGCCACTGCTCAGTCAGGTTTTTCTCCACACCTCCAAGTGGTTTTTTATAATTTTTAATGGACACAGATACAACAGACGTAAACATACTCCTGCTTCTGTACTGGAGGATGAATAAGTTTGTCTTGTTGTGTTTTGGCAGCCTTATATGACAGTACAATTGACTCAGGTCAGTTATTTCTCTGTGGGTACCTCCAGGGCTTTAAAGTCTGCTTCGTCTTTCAGCATCAGCGAAGTTGGTGAGGAAGCAGGAATTGATCATGGTGCTTTACTTAGAGATAATTTTCTTCATTGAGGTCTAGGACTTTCATGAGGACTATATTTTGATAGCTTTATCATCACAGGAGTGTTTTGCTGACATCTCAGTATTCTATGTTAATTATGGTATAGCTAGTCTTTCCTGGCCATCTCAATAGAAAGAAGGTAGGATCACTCGGAGTGCTACAGGACCTCTGGTCGGTGTTGCCTTTCCGTGACTTGGGTCGTTAGGGTGATTGGAAACGTTTGACCTTTACAGTATTTGTCAGCAACTTTTTCGAGTGATAAAAATTAAGTTTTTAATACCTGATAAAGTAAGTTCATGGCAATCAAAGGATATAACTACTGTATAGTTTTTTTGAAGTCTTTGCTGATGAGTGGATGTTCTTACAACCACTGGTGAAGCAGGTGATACCTACTTATTTATTTCCATGAAGAAAAACCTAGAAGGAAGAAAGTAGGCTCTTAATATGGTGTCCAGCATGTGTACTGTGAAGAGTGAGGTAGTGTGTGATGTGATTAATTTCTTTTGTGATCATTAAATCTGCTGCTGATGGCAATAAGGATTTAGCTCTCTGTTAAATAGACCCAGAGGGCTTGTGCGTCATTGAAGTCAAGACCTCATGTAATATCTATCAATCTATTTATCTATCTGTCATCAAAAGTGTCAATCTAATTCAAATGAACTTTGCAAAGTTACAAGGACACGGAAAAGGTTTCCCCCTTCTAAAAGCATTTTCTATTGTGCAATAGCTGACGTTGATGTCTTCATTCCTTAACTTCTTCCTTGAGATTTTAGTCATTTAATGTAGCACGTGAACTGGAAAACCTTACTTACTTTCACTGAATCATGTCCTCCACATGTATCCATGCCACATCATGGATGGGTCTTCAGACATCCATGTCTAAGTTGGCCTCTGAACCGTAAGGACTTTTTTGTTGTGGTGGTCATGGTGAGGTTTTGCATACACCTGCACATACTGTGTGAAGTAACAGCACCTTCTGTTGTCTCCCTGCCTTCCAGGAAAGCTTCCTTCCCAGTCTTCAGTCACTGTAATTTCAAGGTACTGTGTATCTGCATTTACCGTGCCCCTCTTTTGATGTGCTTTCTGATATAATCTGATGGATACACTTATCCAGCTTTACAGAAATTTATGAAAAATTACCAGGGATTCCCTTGAGGAGTTAACAAAGTATCAAGACTACGTTTCCAGGCCTCAGGAGCCAAAATTACTAGGAGCTGATTACTCTGTAATCAGGCATAGAAATACATTTTTTAAATGTAGCTAAAAGTTATTAGTAATTGCTGAATGTGTATAAGTTAAGCAAAAAACCCTCAAAAAAGAAAAGACAAAACAACCCTGTCATCCCTAAAAATTGAAGGCAGTAGTTTTATCTTAAAAGATATTTTTTGAATCACTGCATTAACATACATTTTTCCTATAGACTTTTGCTTGGTATGCACGTGACTGAGCTCTTGATGCTACCAGTAGCATTGCTGTCATGCAAACACTGAAATTTGGCTTGCACTTTTCTGGTTTTTTTTGGTTTTTTTTTTTATATATATATATTGGGGTGTGTGTGTGTATATGCATAAAAATACATTGTAGAGTATACATAGAAGGACATAGCAAAACTAGAATATACATTTTGGCTCCAGACATCCTGGAACTATCAATCTGAATAAAAGTTTGTGTAGGCAATCATGGAATAACTACATTTTTTTGTGGAGTTGGCATAAACTTTTCAGTTGGGTATATGACCAATAAAACACCCCATTCTGAGGTTTCCTATTTTAAATGAAGTATTTGTAGCAATTAATCTGTATCATATGTTCATGAGGATGTTCTTAAAACTATGGTAGTTCTGTGCATGATATAAATAAAAAATAAAATGGAAGAACTACCTTAAATGTAGATAGTGGCCATAACCTGTCTCAGCTCTGAGCTAAAGCTGTGTTCGTCACTTAAGTACTTGCATTCTTGTCTCTATTACAAAGAAAATAGTAAAACACTCTCTGTGAACGTAAAAACAACTTTCTGGGGTATTTATAAATATGGTGGGTAATGTATTTGAGTAAAAATGAATTGTTCCCTCTCTAAAAGATTGTAGTAAATGAACAGAAGAAAGTTCCTTAAGTTTCATTCACTATTTCCCTGAAATTATGAGTATAGACTTCTTAGAGATGTATTAATATTTTTCTAGTTGTATTTTACACACTTTATCACACACACGCACACAAATTTCTTACTTGATTCGCTAAACGTTTTTCAGTAGAAAGTGGCATGAGAAATTATGTTCTTTCAAAAATAGCTTCCTCTTCTCTTTCAGTTGTTATTAAATACAGTGGCTACAGTGGGTGCTGTTTTCAGAGAACCACAGTATGGTTGAGGTTGGAAGAAACTTCTGAAGGTCATCTGGTCCAAACCCCCCCTGCTCAAGCAGGGCCACTTAGATCCAGTTGCCCAGGACTATGTCCAGATGGCTTTTGAATATCTCAAAGGATGGAGACTCCATAACCTTTCTGGGCAGCCTCTGCTAGTGGTTGGTCATCCTCAAAGTAAAAAAGTGCTTCCCGGTGTTCAAGTGGACCTTCCTGTGTTTCAGTTTGTTCCGTCTTTGAATGGAG
>JAVJGJ010000001.1:14986198-15045379 GCA_035590215.1 Microhierax caerulescens | reverse complement strand
TGTGTCCAAAAGTATGACAACAGAGAAGGGGAGTTTGGAGAGAGGGGCCACTGCACACCACCCTGCTCTTTGGGTCATGCCTAAATTGCTAACGTTGTCAGCTGGCCTTGAACAGTTTTTGAGTGCCAATTCTTTTGTGCTCCTCTGAAATGTCATAAACAGAGGGTTTTTAACAGAAAAGAAAAACTGCATTGAAATTTAAAAAGTATACAACAACAAAAGATACTAAAGCTTTTTTAGAGTTATATATTTTGAGTTATTATTTTGAGTTATATATCTGGTAATTGTATTCCCAGTGAATCTTAGTTTGGGGACTTGCAGGAAATGTCTAATGAATTTATGAGAGGGAGAGCTGTAGACCAAAAAAAGTATTAAAATGGGTTTATTGGTGAAATTTCAAAAGTAATTTCAGATGGAATTCATTACAGGGATATAAATTATTGAAGTGCAAAATTTTGATACCAAGTAAGCATGAACTTTTTGCTGACTGACTTGATGAACAGGAGTCTGGTATGAAGAAATGTGATCATGTCATTAATATAAATCTGATCTGACTTGCAAACACTAATATCTTTTAACCATAAAAGTGTCGATAAATGGTGTCATGGCAAAAGCTAAGGCATTTGTATTTATAATACATTTTTACCTAGGATAACTACAGCGTATGATTTTCTAAATTATGGATATGACTAATCATGATGTTATTTAAACTTTAATTTATGATCATTAATAGAATCATATGCTGAAAATACACTATACTGTGAGGGAACCTAAAGCACCTGGCCAGTCTTGTCTTCTCTTTTTCGACTGAACCAGTTTTCTCTAAGGAGAGTAACAGGCTTGAAGTCAGAAATCACAGCTGTTCTTGCGTATGCTCTGTGTTTTTAGTCTTAATTTGTTTAAGTTCCAGACAAGTATGAGGTAATCTGTCCTAAATCAAAATCTAGTATCGCTTCTTAAGTTGCTAAAGTTAATCTTTCATTCTTTCTTTGGCTTGAAGGTAAGAAAAAAGGAAGGCATTTTTTTGATCTCCAGATAGTCCTAAAGACTACAGCAAAAAGGACAAAGACTGTCGTCTTCCAGTTATTTTGCTGGGAGATTTTTGGCTACTTGAAGAATTAACAAATTATATCATATTAATCATAGGGAAGTTTGTCCTTTTTTTTTTTTTTTTTAAATACAAAGACATGATGTTCAGTACAATTCAGATTTTGCTGTTGATTTCCACTCCAAGAGGTTTGCCTTAAAGCTGGTTCTGCTATTTTAAGTCAGAAACATAGATCTCTTTTCACCTCTGATGTAGAAACACAGTCACAGTAAAAGACATTTCTAGGGTTGCATTTCTTTTTCACCTGAACGTTTGCTGTATGCCTATTTGAAGTAGGGAGAAATTTGGCTGAAGGAAATTGTTCAAAGTCTAATCTGATGGCCTCCTGGATATAGTAAATGTACTGCGCACCTCAGCAAGCAGCCTAGTAACAAAGGAATCCTACCTCTGCTGTGTGGTTGAACAGCAGGTTGTCCAAGACTTCGCTTCAATAGTGGAAGGCATGAAATTTCTTGTATAGCAATCTGCAGGGACTTGGCACAGCGGTGGGAACCAAGGTTGCCTCAAATACAGGGTTATGGAAAAGAACTGCCATTCTTCATCGCCCTTTGTGCCAGGCTGCAATGAAAACACAGGAACAAAACAACCTGGGCTGCAAGATTGAGGGTCCAACCCACCAGTCACCTGGGGTAACTCCCAGTCTGCCTTGCCTAGCACCAGTATTTTTGCCATAACCAAAGGGAGCCAACAGCCTTCTAGAGACTCACCTTTGCATGAGGGATTGCAAGGCACTGTGCATCTGTTTAGCAGTGGGCCAGATGCATAATATCCCAGGGATAATTTTTTGGTTTTGTGTAAGTATAGGCTCTGCTTCTAGAAGGCCACACAAGAGGGAAGGTGGTGTGTTATGCATAACGTTTTTTTCAGAAATGGGTAATCTTTCTATGAGTGTAAGTGTAAGAACTTCCCAAGGCTCTAGACCCCCAGTAGAAAATAAAGAAAGACTAAAGCCTCTGTGTGCTTCCTAGATTTTTTTTAATTTGAATTGAGGCAGAAAAAAATATCAAGGTATGAGAATTTAAATGCTGGAGTACGTAGCTCTTGAATAATTTGCCTCATTATCATAACTTAGATTTTTATAAAATACTACTGGTGAACAGGAAAGTTTATCTTATTGATCAGTTCAGCTTCTACAGCATTAAAAAATATTGCTTAAGTGGATACATTATATTATATATAAATAAAAAAGCATTTTCCACACCATTTTGCAGTGTGTGCAGCCATGAATTTTGTAGGTCTGTATTACTAGAATTAATTATACATACATTTCTTCGCTCTCCACTCTTCTGTTCATTCACTGTAATGGAGTCAGTGTTTTTCCATCACAGGCTGCAATTTTCCTTTTATCCACTTTCATAAGGTCAGTGGCCTCTCTAAATTCGACATCACTCAGTATAGATGTCCATATGTTTTCATAGAAATTTCTATGTGGGATTTGAAGTTGACTCTGTTCCTGACCTGTTGCAAGAATCTGTTTTACAACCTATCAAACAGAAATACTAGGTGAAGAGCAAGCAGATGGGTGATCTGCCGAGGGCAAGTGAGATGGTCAAATTCATGTAGCAGCTGCTACTCATACTTGATATGCTATGGTTAATAGGTGTAAAATAAAATTTAAATAATTAAGTTGTCGTAGGTTTGAAGCTGCCACCAGCCTTCCATGCTTTCATAGAAATAAAAAGGACTTTTTCCTGGGTTTTGCTCTGGCAGGCAGTGTTGCTTAGTGAAATGAAGTCGTTGTTCCTGCTCCTGGTTGGCTTTAGTTACTAGGACCTTGGTGTTCAGGAGGCTGGTAGGAGGAAGGAGCTAGAAAGGTTTGCACTGAGACCCCACAAAGGGGGAGAGAAATAAGCAACAAGAAGTGACACCCAAAAAAAAAAAAAAAAAAGATTAATAAAGCATGTATTACAAATTACAATTGAGTATCTTAAAGCTGGGGAGAGGTAGAATAGAGGTAGAATGGGAGTAAGAACTTCCCTTATGGCTTCTTGGAATATGTGGGCTGCATGAGAAACTCCAAATGATGCTCAAGAATATATGCTGTTAAACATGGATAGCAATGCTAATAGAGCAAGCATATTGTGTTTGTGTTTCAGAAAGGAGGGGGTAGGTTTGGGAACCACCTAGGTGATAGAGTGTCTTCGTTTTAAAACAGGCAAAGAATAGGGGAGTTTAACAGCTGCAGTGCCACAAAGCACCAAATGTTGGTTAATGGCCAAGAAAATAATTTGAAAAAAATCCACATCCATGCCTTTCCAGAAGCATTAATAATTTCTTACCTCCCCAGGACTTTCCAGCATTCACAGTTTTTTTGATTGTAACTTATTTACCATATAAGCTGGGAGGTCTGTGTACAACTGTTCTCCTCCGCTCTTCTGCTTGTCTTTTGTTCTTTGTTTTCTGAATACTAATTTCTAAACTGCTTCATCTATAAAATAATAACATTCAGTAGGTGATAGCCAGCCTGCACAAGCAAAATATGCAGTAAACAGAACATACATGCAGTAGTAAGGTTAGTTTATCTTGGGTAACAACCTTCCATTGACAAAAATTCCAGCATCAACAGACTTTCATTTGCTTACCTTCTACATCCTTGTAAGGGGAATTTTTGGCATACTTATTATGATGTGACAGGGAGCTGAGTTACAGTAATTTATTTTTTTTTCAGTTGATTTCTTTTTTAACACATCACAGGGTAACACTCCAGTAGATCAGAGTCTTCATAGAGGTGGGGTGGCCCTGTGAATGCATGCTGATTTAAGGTAGCCACAAATACTTCGGCTAATGAAAGTTCAAATGTCACAGCCATTAGTCTAGTGTTTTCTTGAATGCTTCAACTGCCTCTTCTTAAAAAGGAATGGATTTTTTTCCATATGCCACATAGGGAAGGTAGACAGGGTGCTTGCTGTGAAATTCATCTTTTAGTTAATAGATCCAAGATGGCTGAGCCACTTGTGTAACGTAGTTACGCAAAATCCATGTGTACAGAAGCATCAGGTATTTCAAGCAGACAGGGGAAGCATTCACACCATCATGGTACAAATGATGTTGGGCATGCTTATGTGGAGTATTGTGCATACTTTTGGTCACCAGCGTGTTGAAGACAGATTGAGACTTGATTTGGACTCAGGTAAACACAAGGAGAGCTCCTGAAATGATGTGGGAAATAAAAATGTATCTTATGTCAGGTGACTAAATGCTTTTAGCTTTTTTTAGCTTACCCAAGAAGAGTCTGAGTTGGGACATGATTGCTGTCTATAAATATTTCACAGTTGAGGAATAGACAACTGAGAGGGAGGAGAGTTTATTTTGAACTTAGAACTGTGCTGAAATAAGAGCAAATGGGTAAAAGTTATATTGGTTTGATATTTTGAAAAGGCTGCAAACCACCAAAAAGAGGGACTTTCAGGAGCACTTTCCTGAAAGGAGTCAGAAGGACTTATGTACCTGCTTTGAAATGGAGTGTAAGAGAAGTAATGGATGTATTAAACAATTTGGTTATCTGTGATAGTAAATGATAAGCCAAAGAGATCTCGTTTGGTTAATACTGTGTTCTGCTAGGAATGGAGAGTTCATCTGACTCCAAAACTGAAGGAAATAGGAGTACTAAAAGAAAGGATGAACCAACTAATACAGTTCTAGAATATTCCACCTGTAGTGGTGGTGCATGACCAGATCTTCACAGGGATACAGGACTTCAGTTTTTAAAAATCAATGAAAAGTGCTCAGTTCTTGCAAGAGGAAGAGTTGTTTTGTATTTGTGGTAGCAGATGATTGTCTGTGTCCTACAATGACTTTTCTCATTTTGAGTTCAGAAAAAAGCTCGGAAGAGTGAAGTCCTTTTGAAATACCTCCATCCTATCCAGCTAAGCCTCTGCAGGTACTCCCAGACCCCATCAGGTGACCTCATGCTTCGTTATGTTTTCTAGTAATGCCCTCGGGTGAGAGCCCAGCTACTGAGAATTCCTGTCATTGAAGTATAATTGGTCTGGCTTCTTGGACACTGTGCTGCTGGGTGTCTTTTTTTTTTTTAATGCTTAATACAATACAAGTGCAAACAGATAACTAAAGCATGAACAAACATATACAAATTGGAGCTTGCAATTGGATGTAAATATATATACAAGATCTTCCACATCATACAGCATAAAGCATATCAAGTATCGTAAAACATCCATAGTCAGATGCTTTAGCTTCTCACAGCTCTGGTACTGCTTCTTAAGAGAAACCACTTCATAAAATGCTGTTATCTACCAGCCTTGGAAACCCATCGAAGCAATGCTATAGTTTTAACTTTTAGTAGCAAATAGCACTTCTTCTCAACAATGCTCAAGGTTCGGAAATTTTTTTGGAGCCTGAAACGGCTCTTCCAGTCTTAGGTTAACTACTTAAGAGCCAGAAGGGGATAATCCTGCAAGGTGCTTTCAGTGAAACGATGTTAGAGATAGAGAATTTTGCTGTCTCGTGGCTGAAAGAAATCCTAAACAGATAAAACCTCAAAGTAAATATATAAATATATAAAGCCAGAAACAAATCATTTTTTTGTACTTCCTAATCCCATTTTAAATAAGAGGGTGGGAAAACAGTCTCCAGACGAAAAAAATGAGATAAAATGTACATACAGATCTGTCTGTTATAGACAGAGGGAACAAGGCATCTGCCAGCATCTCAGATATAAATAGAGTGGGAAAAGGTAATGGCAAATCTCCCGTTGCCTTAAAAGAAGCCAGGATTTCAGCCTTTTTTTGCAGCACAGTTTTAGGTTGTTGAAGGTTGGGAGTGAGTGCCTCTGGTTTGAAGTCTAGACTTAGACTGAGGCAGATTTGTCAGGTTTCTTAGAAGCAATAATGGCCCGTGGTCAACTGTGAAGCCCACAGTTCTTTATTATTTAAGGAGAGGAAATTCTGTAAAGATAGAATTATTACCTGGGTTTAACCTGTAAAAATTTTTGGTGCCATCTCTCGTATCTGATTTGCCCTGTGAATGGGAATGTGGTTCAGTCATTCTATTCCCACCTATTTCAAGAGTGATGATGGTGTGGGGCTTTTGTATGCACCTTGTTCACGCTAAGAGCAAGCAGAAACAAGCAGGTTTGGTGTCAGGTGAAGGGCTGCCAGGAACTGCTGACGTAGTAACGGGGAGCTCTGTACTTGCTGCAGGATGGGTGCAGAGACTTGGGCAGCTGTTGGAGTGGCCAGTATGTGAGCTTTCTCTGAGTGTGTGCATCACCTGCAGCTGTGTGATGTAGGTGCAGCTGAAGCCTAAAGTCTGTCTTTAGGTTCTGCACGCAGCAGTTGAGAGCACGTGCTTGGGATTCCTGTATGCTGTGGTTCCTGCACAGTAGAACTTTGCTGATGTCCCGATCTTGTTCATGGGCAGCAGGACAGACCCTTTCTTCTCCTGTTTCAGAGTTTGGAGTGTCAGGGCTGCTTGAGGTTATGATGTCCTTTCCTGGTCCTTTCTCCTCCTCTGTGTGGGTTCTTACGTTAGGTATAGTGGTGGTTGTCAGGCGGGTTGAGCTGCTTGTTTTTTTTTCAGTTTAATATGTTAAAAATATGTTGAGGGGAAAAAACCTCAAGTTTTCAAAATCGCAACTAAATAGAAAAGTAATGAATGCTAGTGGCCTGTGTGGACTTTGTTCATCTATACCACATGTAATGATTTCTAATTCTGCCTTAATTACACAATCACTTACAACTTTTCCATTAGGCCTCTGCCTCGTTCATTGAACAGATTGGATAACGTTCAATTAATGAGCAGCTATTCAATATCTTGGATTCTTCTCATTGCTTAGTGTATAGTTCTGTGCCTTCACTGCTGATTACTGTTCATCCCTTGCTCAGAATACATAATTACTCACTTATTGCAGAGCTTTTCTGTGGTGCTCATCACTATCATATCAAAGTGCTTCACAAACATTGTTTAATTTATCCTGCAATACAAGATAAGATGAGTGGTTATTACCCTTCTTTTACAGCTGAGGAGTTAAGATACAGATTAAGCTCAGGCATACCCACTGATTTGGGGTTCATGATTTATGATATTTAGGACCTCAGGGGGCAGAAGTACTTGGCATTTTATAGCACTTAATATGTTCGAAGTGCAGTTCCCATTGATTTTACTTGCAGCTATGATCACTTAAAGCACTGCAAATCAGACTGTGGATCTCAAGTTGGATATTCAGGAAACAAGGAGGATAATTAGTGATTTTTCTTGTTTATTATTATAGAGTAAGTCCGTAGCAAAAGAGATGCACTCCAGTTCTCCAGGGCACCATTCATCTGCCTCAGGCATCGACTTTCTCTCTCTTTTCTTTTTTCTTTGAATCTCCATAATCCTTTATGTACTGTGGTTTTGGTAGCATGTAAATGTGGACTCCAAGGACAAGTCCTTTTGACTTGATGGTCCTGATTCATCCTAAATCATCATCAGCATTGTCCCCAGGGTAATCTAGAGGTCTGGCAAGGTGGGACCAAGGGTGTAGAAGTAAGACATAATGTAAAGACTTATTGTGAGGATCAATATTCAGGTTTTGAGGTGCTGGGGAGTCTGAGGGTTCTTACCTGTTCAGTGATGGCAAACAGAGCAAGGTTCCTATGTAGTGGTCACATACAGGGTACTGATGGTGGTGGTGCTTCCTAGGAAAGCTACTTGAAGCATAATAGTGACAAGATGCCTCAAAGTCTTAGGAGCTGTGCCTAAACCATTTGACTGAAGTGAATTTGGGGAGATTGTGGTCTAGCTTCTCTAGTACATACTGATGCTTGCATTAGAGGGGGTTTACGGTATGGTTCCTCAAGTTCATCCTTCCTTACCTTTGTTCACACAGTACTTCCCAACATGTTTAATATTTCAGTTTGAACCTATACACTTGTATAAGTTTTCTGTACATCTGACAGAAATGTATTATTACAATGTGGTTCATTTACTGTCTCTTCTGAATATGCTGCAGATATTTTGCAGTAGTTTTTTCTTTTTAGAACCTATACTTTTCTTCCTCTTCTGTTTCAAGTTTCCTTGTGTAAAACTTCATCTAATACTGGGTATAGTGTTTCTTTGCTATGGAAGGTATGCCTTAATCACTTTGTGCCTTCAGGACTATAAAAGGCTTTGCTAATGTGCATAGGTTTATGAAAAGAGCACGATTTTGTGTGGATTAACTTTGTCCAAATGAGAAAGCATTATTATATGTCACAGAATTGCTGAAGTTGGAAGAGATCTTTGGAGATTTATCTAGTTCAACCCTCCTGCACAGAGCGTTGTGTCCAGATAGGTTTTGAGTATCTCAGAATAATACTCAGAGGGCAGAGACTTAGTCCCTCAGAGCAACCTGTTTGACTGTCCTCACCATGGGGGAAAAAAAAAAGTATTCTTGCTTTTCTTGAAGACAGAAGTGTCACCTGCATCCTTCTAGTCCTCAGGAGCCTCTTTCCATTACCTTTCAAAGAGAAGGGTGGTCCTGGTCCGTCTCTCAGTGATGTGAGTCAGCTCCCTCAGTGCTTGTGGGTGTAGCCATGATACCATTTGTTATATGCTTCCTAGCTTGATCCTCCTCCTCCCAGGGTTGTCTTCTTTGCTCCAGACTTTCCCTCTACTGTTGCTTTTCAAAGCAAAACTATCTGCTTTGGATTTAGTTGATTTTCATCTAGAAAATACCCCTGACATTTTTTGGTCCATCAAATTGCTTTGCTTTACATTGATGGGTTTTACAGTCTGTTAGTTGAAAAGTAAATAGCTCATACAAAAGGAAGTGAATGCATGCAGGAGAAAAACAGCCAAGAGTTACCCTCTGAGAGCCTGGTTAAGGCTAGAGGAGCTTGGGCTTCTGCCTAGATCTATTGAAGATCTCCTGCTGACTCACGCTGCTAGTTAATATGTGGTTGCAAATGGGAAAGACAGACTTAAAAGCTCTGTCAAGTCTGAATAATATTCTACCTCTCAAGATTGACTCCCATGCTTCCCAACAGATATTTTTTTTTTTCTGATTTAAAATAATAATTTTTTAAAAGATCCATCATCCACAGGTTTTCTTTAGTGGCATATAAGATGACCAGTAATGGAATTACTGTTCAAATCAGTAGGTTTTTATGTTTATTGAAACTACTCAGTGCCTCTCACCTGGAAAACAAGACCTGAAGAAGGACTAAATAACTGCCTCAAAATAAATGTGGAAAGGTTATATTTTAGAAATTCATTCTAGAGATTTAGAACTTAAAGGCACAGGGTGAGAAAAATACCAAAATGGAAATAGCCTCTGCAATAGAAAGACAGTTGCATGATTTTTAAACCACAATGTGATACTCATAAAACAGAAAACCAGTGTAACATTGGTTTAGAAGACAGTTTGGTTTCTTTGAAACTTTTGGTACTGTTCGTGCAAGATGCCAACAAAAGGCGTTGCTGTTTGTGTGTTACTGACCACTCTGATAAGAGTATTTTGAATTCTTACAATTTAATGTTTCACACTTTTACCAGAAATGGTGTCATTGCTATCAGCTTTAATGCAGTTGTATCAGTTTTATACTTCCTGTCTCATTTGTCTTTAATTCTTGTTGATTCTTGCTGGAAAGTGTATCCAGAACAGTGGAATTTTCTCCACTCATTTCCTGTTCGTGGCAGATCTGCATTCAGGCTCCTACCAGACGTAAGAAATAGAGCATAGTTTTCTTATTTGTGCACACCTATTTATTTCACTTCATCTGGAAATTGGTTTATGTTGCACTCTAATACAGAAAAGGACTGGACTTGATGTTTTGTACTTACTGTTGCAAAGCCCACTCCCTCATTTGTTACGTGTAAAGAAGTAACTAATGTGATTGTGTGTTGGAAGGAGACATATGGCAAACAGTTCTTGTAACGTCAGAACAGCAATGCTTGTTACAGAGCAGGGTGATGGATGGTATTAAAAAAGGTAATGTTACTTTCTTAGGGAGAGACTGTATGATACCGTGTGTGGGAACAGATTAGAACAACTGAGCTGTAACTTTTTCTTAGCAGGAGCAATTTAAACTGTTGTTTGAAAGTTTACAAACCTTTTGCATGCTCTGCACAAGTACTCTGCTAAGCCTTTTCTTCCTTAGGCTGGGACAGTATTTTTGATTCAAAGCTAATGCCTGTGGGGAAGAAGTGCAGTAGTCCTGTACTTTCAAAACTTGAGCATTTATGCAAGTTTTCAATAAAGATTTTAGGAATCTAACTGTATTATTCCATTTCTGAAAGGGTATTTTTTGTCTAGGGTATTTAACTGTAGATGGGTATTATATGTATTTTCACAGACTTGTGCTCTAATTTTTTTTCTAAGAATAGTTATATATTTAGAGCTAAGCATTCAATTATTCATCCATTTTACCACGTGGACTTAGCAAATGGTCTTGTGTTAGCCTATACACCATACCATGCATGCAAATTCCACTCTTAACAATACTGCTTGAAATTATGTAAGCGATAGGTGCTAATTTTCTCTGGTACAACAGAATAATGATAGACCATTGGGGAAAAAAACAACAATAAGTTAGGTTGTGTGCATGGGCATACTAAACTATTCATAAAAATAATAAAAAAAAAGAGGAGTGAAAAGACACTAACCTATCTAAAAATGATGTCTTTTACTTGCACTCTTTTTAGTAATAAGGGGAAGATGGTATTCCTGCAGTGATAGCACCATATTCTAGAATGAAACCTATCAGATTGTACATTCATTTGTTTGGGGGGAGGGTGGCTGTTAATGACTTGATGTGCAAGGTGCACACAACCAGGCAGTTGAACTCTAGATATTCAAGTTCTCAAGAGCCTTGAGAACTAAAAGTGATATTTCATTTTCTCATACTTCTGCAGTGTCATCATGCAGGTACTGTGCTGAATGTAGGGCAGCAGGCAGTCTGTCAAGTACAGTAGATATGTGTATATTTTAATACAGCAGCACTGCATACAGGTTTATAAAATAAATTAGGGTATTGGAAAATAATGCTGGCATTTGGATACAGTGGTCACACCAAGCTGCATCTTTTCTTGTTTCACTTCTATTTTGTGAAGGAATCCACTTCCATGTAAGATGTTTAGAAATAATAGCTACCAGTTATTCCATGTTAATTATTCATTTAAAAGTAAGAAGAGGAAATATGACAAGAATGAGATCTTTCACTGACTGTTTAATAATGGAAGATAATTCATGGAAAGCTTATGAAAAAGTGAAGGACATAAAAGCACAGGCAAAATTGTGTGTATTAGTACACGCTCAAGGAGTTCTGTGATAATACAGAACAAGGTTGAACAGCAGAGGGTTTTGGACGGTACTTGGGTAAATTTGCTTACTTGAGCATCTCTTTTTCCATAGAGTTAGAAAATGTTCCAGAAATAGAGAGCTGAAGGACAGTATCATCTTTCTGACTTTAAATTCACAGAATCACAGACTGGTCAGGGTTGGAAGGGACCATCTAGTCCAACCACCTTGCTAAAGCAGGTTGTCCTAGAGCAGGTTGCACAGAACTGCATTCAGGTGGGTTTTAAATGTCTCCAGAGGAGACTCCACCACCTCTCTGGGCGGCCTACTCCTGTGTTCTGTCACCATCAAAGTAAAGAAATTCTTCCTCACAGTCAGATGGAACTGCCTGTGTTGCAGTCAGGCAATTTCAGCCCTTCCTATTGCCATTTTCACATTTTACTGTATTTTCTGTTACCATTCCACTAAGAATGGGAAAAAGTCCTTGTTACTGTCACCATTCTTTGTGTCCTTGAAGCCGTGAATAACAAGCTGACAATGCAAGAACAATAAGCCACCAAGGAAAAAAAGTAGGAAATGCTACATACACTTCTACAAGCAAAGGTGCCCACTTAGGTTCAGCAGGCAAAGACAGATCTAAAGTATTGCTACATAATGCAGGTGAGGGTACTCCAAAATCCATATGCATGGGCGTTATATGGATTATGTAAACGAAGATCAGTATGCATGTGAATTTCTTGGAGGCTTCACTTAAAATGAAGACTGTCAACTGAAGAAGTGAGGGCAATTATTAAACTATTTCCATTCAGCTGTGGGACAAATTAAGATTCTATCTGAAGTCAGAAATGAGTGTTTAGAAAAGAGAGGGGAGAAGGGCCTCTGTCAACCAGAAAGGATCACAGAGCCAGCCACAGTAAAAACATTCCTCCTGTTCCAGCCATGGAGGGTAATGTCTTAAGTGGGACGTCTTACTAAGACTAATAAACATTAAATTTGAAATGAGAGAAAGATACTTGCTCAGAGAAAAACTCTTGGTGCTCAGGCCCATCCTGTCTGTCACAGAATGAGCTGGCTGGTGCTTGTGTGTATGTTTAGCTTGTGTATTCCTCTGCTTTTACCATTTGCTCTCTGTGCTTCCTCAGCATTCTGGGTCTGATAGAAGGGTTTACAAACAGCAAACCCATCTGAGAACGTGAGGAATACATATGATAACCCAGGCACTGCCAAAATTCATCCAAAGGGACATGGGGGCGGGCAGGCGGGCGCGTGCATGTGGCTGAGTCTATAAAGGGCTAAAATAGCAAACAAGTCTGCAGAGGACAGTCAGAAAGGGGTTTAAGGGGTTTGGGGATGGGGGTCTTAACAGGGTTCAGCAGCAGTGCACAGCTATTCTGTAGCACATTTTATTAAGACAGCTCGTTAATTTGGTGACAGCTGAAATCAGTCTGTTGCTTCCCTTTATTTCTTTGTGGACTACTTCACAGTTAATATGTGCAGTGCAGGTATTATGTTTATTTACTATTTGGTCAAATTTATTGTATGTATTCATTTTCATTAATCAGCCTGTCAGGATATTTTTTTTTTTTTTCAGTGTGTGTGGTTTGTGAGCAAACGTTTGTTTCCTGGGAACCCTTGACCCTCAGCAGAACCATGGATTCTCAGTGCTTGATTAGTTGGGTTAATTTCATTTTGCACAACTATAACTAATGGCCATTTAAAACTGCCAGAAACCCGCCGTGGGTTTCTCCTCGTGCCTGACCGTATTTGTGAGCAGCACATTAATCAGCACTCTCTGTCACGCTTTACTGCTTAATGATGAGGGTTAACTGACCACTTCCTAGTAATAATGAAAAACAGGGGTCAGCAATCACTGACTGAGCAGAGAGAGGATCTTTTCCAACTTGTACTTCTGCTCCTTCATCCTTGGGCAGCAACAAATGTGTCCACTCCACCACTTAAACATGAATACTTATCTTTAAAGTTCATCTTAATTATAGATCAATCCATGTCACGTGTTTACCCAATCGAAACAATCAAAACCACTGAACCAGTTACCTAATTACAGTCGATGTAATCATATGTGCAGGAAAACATTGTTCGATTTAAGTCTGTCTGTTTTAGGAGTGTGTAGTTGCAGCCATAATGTAATATGTGGATGTGGCACTGGAGCTCCCCAGCACAAGCGTTTATATGATGGTTCAGTAATCCATGTCCCTTCCAAGTGTCATAGTTTTAATTTCTCTGTGCGGATACAGAAACCGCTACGGTTTGCCATAGGTACAGGTTTTGATGAAACTGGTTCACAAACTGATGTTGAAGGATACTCTCAATTATTATTTTTTTTTCTCAACTTTGTAGTTTTACTGCTGGTTTGGGTTTGTGCAAGCTTCATGTACATGGGGCATCGTACTAGGTGCCATGGTGGGTGGCCTCACTGGCCAGGGGGCACCTGTGGCAAGGTGGGCAGGAGTTACTCCTCTTCTAGAATGGGCTGGGCAGGCAGTGTGCGCAGAGGGGGGACAGACAGCATACCCCCCACCTCCCATCAGCTATAGGGTGTTCTTGTTTCTGCCCGCTAGGCAGAGCTGAGGTGGGAGGCTGGACTGCACAGGAGGCGTGGGAGCATACAGCCTGCTCCTCCAGAGCTGCTCTGCTTAGTGGTTAGGACTTTAAAGCTCTGTTTCCTCTTCCTACACAGTTTTAGAAAAGCAGAGAACATAAATTAAAAGCCAATGTTGTCATAATTTTTGAAGGTAAATACTTACTTGAACTCCTGAAGCTGAACTCCAGGTTATGAGAGAGATTCTGCAGTCTTTTGTATACCAGCACAGCACATCAGATGCTGTGGAGCTGCTGTTAATGTCTTGTTCTTCTCAGGAGCGTGCGGGCCAAAGGGGGAGAAGTGAAATGGGATGCACATGAGACATCCATCCCTTGGTGCAGCACCTGGTGGACCACTGTCAGCCCATGTAGCTGTCTGATGGAAGTAACCTGGGGGCCAAACAGTGTTCCTTGGGGTCTTCCTTGCATCTGTAAGTTTCTGTGGCTGCTACCAGCAGTTTTCCCCATGCCAAAGCATGTGGAATAGATGGGTGGAGAACAAGCTCAGCTCAGACCCTCTGCCCTGGTCCGTGCTCTTTGCAGAAGGGAACTTCGGAGGTTGGCAGGCAACCTCACCAAAACCTTTGTAAATCTTATCACGTACAAACTGCAACTTTTCAGTGTTTTATACTGTGATCCGTTATAATTTTAAGTGATAATGTATGAGATGGCAAAAGGCACATCTGTGGTATCAGAGCAGTGATGCTTCAAAGGGTCTGTCTGAAAGTGTGAAGGCTCTTGAGCTTCTCAAATATGTCTGTGAAAAATGTAACACAGGGGAAAACCAACATGTTTCTCCCTACCCTTATTCACGAGCTTACTTTGCACTAAGCTTAGTATTTCTAGCTGATACATTCTTACACTTGCAATATAAAATTCAGCCTGAGGCAGACATCCAGCATGGAAAATTTCAGCCCTAACTGCTAATGTGTGGTAAAGTTACCAGCAACAGAAAAGGAGGTCTTAAAATGAAAAGTGTCAGGCAACCTTAACTATATGTAGTCCTACAAGATCTACTGATGATAATCTGGTTTTTGACAGATTTCATCCAATTTTCAGATTCAATTTGACATGTACTATACAAAGAAAGGGGGGGGAAAAGTCCTTGGAGTAGGACTCTCAGGCCTATAGATACCACCTTGTCAGGAGTGAAAGCAGTGATCATCCATGCAGTCATTTTACCTTCTTGCCAAATCTTTAAAACTGTACTGCAGAAAGTCCATTAAAAAATTGTAATATAAAATCAAGGCACTGATGCACTGAAGCACTGAAGCTGAGACCTGTTGGCTTTGTGCCAGTTGTTATCTCATTCTCATAAATCTAAATGTAGGTTGCAGGTAAATGTTGAATTATAAAAATTTTGCAGAAATTACAACATAAAGCTTGCATTACTTATATAAAGTTATATAAACAAAAGCCTAGGCTAGCATTTTATTCAGATATACATATCCAAGGTAATTTTAGTGATAAATGCTGACTTTCCAGTAAACACTGCAGACTGTCTTGTTCCAGGTCTCCCCCTTCTGTATGTTTTGGGGGTTTTTTCCCATTTGTGAGCTAAATATCTGACCAGGGTATTTCTCCAGAGTGGAACTATGAACTTTCCTTCTTTGGAGCACCAGGAAATGATTTTAAGCACAGCTAGGTGAACAGGGTTGGGGTGGGGGCACTTGGTTACCGTTAAGATAACTTTTCTCAGAGGCTTTGTCTATCAGTAGAGGGATTTGGGAATCCTATGTGCTCAAACATGGCTATTGGCTTGGAATGTTGTTTGGGGATTATATAGCAAGCTATATCCCTGCAGGCTTGTTTGCAGGCTGCCTGCAGCTGGACTTTGCTAGTTTTTTGTTGTGGGTTGGTTTTTTTTTGTTTGTTTGTTTGTTTTTTGGGGGGAGCGGGGCGGAGTGGGTGGCTGGTGGATGGGGGAGTGTGCGTAGGTTCTAGACTGCATGGAAAACCTGTGTGAATGGTAATCACCTGTTCCCTAGAGCAGACTCTGGCTGTGTCTACATGACTTTAGAAGTGTATTTCAGCAGAGCTCTGCTGACAGCTCAACAGTTATATAAAATGCTACTTTCCTAAAAATCACCTCCCAGCAATGTTGGTGCATGAGGAGCTAGGAGAATCCAGTTACTTCCCTGCTGGGATATAATTTGTTGTTTTTCAGAACTGTTCCACCTGGCTTACACAGACTGGGATAAAAATGTTTGCTTAATTGGGTCTCTTTACCTGGGCAGGGTAAATGGTGCTGTATGTTTGTGGCAAAGACTTGTGTACGTGTGTAACAGTCTTTATATTGAATAGTCCAGTTGTCTCATGGAAAATAAACTTCATATGTGAATAACTCTTTCCATTATCAGCAATAAAATGTGAAATTTCAGGCAATACAATCTCCATGTTTTATGGTAGCTCAGTTAGTCACAATTCATTCCTGGGAGGATTTCACTGGTATGTAGCTTAATTTTTTTTTTTCCTTACTTAATCTTATTCTCTTCATCAGGTCAAAATCTTTATGTACTCTTTATTCTTAAAACTAAGCACATGCTTAAGTGCCCAAGGCGAAAGGGCTTTTAAGGCACGTGACTGGAGACTTGAAGTAGGCTGTTATCATTTCCCGTCTGTAATTATCAGAGAAGTTACAGGCGGGTAAAGGGCTACTTTAAATTTTCTTGGTAAATCACTCCCTCCGGCTTCTAATCATTTCCGTTCCACTTCTCTGGACTTCCTCCAGTTTGTTTATATCTTCCAGTAATGAAGTGCCTGAACTGCATACAGTATTCCAGGTGTGGCTGCAGAAATGCATAAAGAGAGCACTGCCATGCCAGCCAGCTCCACCGTGTAATGCTCCTACAGAAGGAGCCAGAGGTGTTACTGGTGCTTAGTTTTCCTCTGCCGCATTGCTTCCTACATCTAGATTATCCTCTTATTCCTAGGTGTCTTTCAACGTCGATGCTTCCCAAATTTTGCTTTGGTTTTGCTCTGTGGTTAACTCTTTATTTTGGATTACTCCCTTGGTACATGCATTAGCATTTTTCCAACTGCAATTTGATTGCTTGTTTCCTGTCTTTGCTTCTAATTTCTGTACAGCCTTTTGTATTATTTTTCTATCCACACTTACACTGACAGCTCTTCCTTCTTTCTTCCTGCTTCCAATGAAAAGATGAAAATTAGCAGTAGTCCCTCTGATACCCTGATCTTCCCAGTGTGATAAACTGACTGTGTTTAGCAGTGGCTTATCCTCAGTATGAGTTCACTGTAGAAATTCTTAATGGTAAAATTAGATGGCAAAAAATAGGGTCTTCTCATCAAGTAAGTCTTGCCAAATAATAACAATGAACTGGATTCTAGACCTCTTGCTTACTATATAAACCATTTTTTCTGGTGAGGAATAGGAGGAGAGAGAGGTTAGTGGATGAGAAATGTCGTGGATAAAATGAACTGGGCGCTGTGCATCAGTGAATAAATAAAATACATTTCCTGCATGAGTGTATCTCCAACAGTATTTCCATATCTCTATACTTCACCGTTTAAAGTATTCCTCATCTGCTGGGTGGCTCAGCGTTTTCAGGGACTATTATTACCTTGGAAATACAAGGGATGAGGGTGCTCCTAGAGGCAGGAGTATGCTGTACCCAGGAGGAAAGTGCCAACCAGCACTTTTTTACACTTATAGTCTGATTTCCCATTTTATTTGGTGTAGACATCTAAACTTGGGTAAAATAGAGGTAAAGCATCATCATTCCAACCCTGCAGAGTCTTCTGCTTGCTTTGTACATGTATAAATGGCTTTGTACCCTTGGACTAGTTTAGCTTTGCCTTGCCAAAAACACTACTGCAGGAGTAAGTGTGGACCTTCAAGTAATTTGAGAAAGCCTGTGGGGACAGAAAGCCCTCTTTCAGAGGCTGGAGAAGCTTTGCAGAGGCATTACCTGGCCATAACATTCTTCCCACCGTGACCTACGTGCTCTGCTTTCCAGCTTTTCTTCATCCTCCTGAAACTCATGCCTTCTGAGCTTCAGCAATATTTTGAGTTTTATTCTCTCACCGTTTTTTTTTTTTTGCTGAGTTATGTAGCTTGATTGGTAACCTCAAGAGCAGGGGATAGGTGCTGTCTGGAAAAAATGGAGTTTCCCTGGTTGCATCAGCACTAGCTTTTTCTGTGCCAGCTTCTCCAACCTTAGAAGGGTTGTAATGACAGGGCAAGTCAAGTTCTGGTTATCATTTCGTCGCATCTATTCCCTTTCAAAAATTAGTTCACTTCTGCACTAGGTCTTGTGTTACAAGTACTTCATCTTTGGTCTTCTGGTTAACTAAAAGTCAATCTGTCTCTTTGGAAAACCCCTGAAACTCAACAATGACCAATCTTTCTGCATAACTTCTTAATTATTTCTCTGTGAGAGTTTTGGCTGTGATCCAACTTTGAAATCGTTACGCTGCTTTAGAGTGTAAATAAGTGGGATGGGATTAATAAATTCTATGAAACATGGTGCCACACTTCATTATAATCCACTTATCGAAGTAGAAAAACCTTTTAGTACATAAAGCGCATCTGCTTTTAATTTTCATTTTGATCTTTTCTTTGTGTGTTTTCAGACACGAGTGTACATTTTGAGGGAGGCTTTTAATGCTGGTGCCTAGCAGTTTCAAAGTTACTTCTGAAGAAGGCAAAACAGAGCTAGGAATCGGGATGTCTTAGGAAAAGCGTAGGGCTGGATTATCCACTAATAATTATAAATTGGGGTGCATGACATCACACTGAAATCTGGCATAAGTAGAAGGCAGATCAGGTTTTTAATATTAGTGACCTTTATAAAATTTTGGTTTTCTTAATTCAAATTTTATCACTTTTACTTACAAAACACGTTTCAGACAAGTGGACTGTTGCCTTCAGTCACTATCATTTTTCAAAGATAAAACAATTGATTTTGATGTCAGTAGTGAAACCCACCATTTACGGAATACAAAAATACTTTGTCAGCCACATGAAACTGAGGTTAAGCTCATACAGTGGCTTTACACTAAATGACCATCACCCTTAATCATCAGTTTGCTCAATGACCTCTCTTGCAAGCCTTAGATCTGATAGCTGGTGCTGAAAAGATTGAGCACTGGCAGTGGCTACCTTCTGTCACTTTAATGAGAAAATTGTTGTATTTTATGAAGGTTAACCCAAAGGATTTTCATACCATTCATACAGTTCTTGTAAGCAATGACATTTCAGTTCATATGACTTTTTATTGAATAGCTACTTGCAGGAAACTAAAATTAATTCGATCTGCTTAGTACTACCAGAATTTTAATTATGAAAATTGAATTAGGATTGTAAAAAAAACTGTGTTCAAACATGTGCCTTGTGAAGTTACATATGAGTAGACTGAGGTTTTGTTTTGCTTTTCTTAAAAGTATTGAATGCAAGTGGTGAGGATAACATACCATGAAGGAGCAGCTACCCTAATTTAGGGGTGTATTCTGAATATAAATTATATACTAATTGCCTCTTAGTTTTCACTGAGCAAAACAAATTTTGAAACAGCAATTCCATTGATTAGCTAGAATGATCTTTGAAAGTAGAACGGAATAATTTTATTTATGCCTTGGTCATACATTTATGCCCCTAGATAACTTTTTTCTGTTGTCCTATGTCTCTTTTTTCAGTTTTTTTTTCAGTGACCACCACAGTTATGGCTGAAATTTGGCATATTTTACCTAAATATCCATTCCTTTGTAATGAAGGAAAGGCCTGATCGCTTCAAGATCTTACTCTGGCATATGAATTATGTGTCTGAAAAAAATTGCTGTGCTTTAAAAGATTACCTTTTTTTTTATTTTTAACTCGCAGTGCTAACTTCCTAGATGTTGAAAATGCTGTGTGCAGAGTGAGTCATTCGCGGCTTTAGTTGTTCAAGACCTAGGATGATTCCAGTGTGAAAAATCACTACTTGATTTAGTTCTGTGGCAAAGCAAATTGCAATTTCTAATAAAATGGTGCAGTAATGAAGGCATGGGTCTGGTGCCGCGTGTGACAGCTGTCAGTGAAAGGCAAGCCTTGCTCCTACTTTGAGGTAATCCTGGTGCCAGTGCTACAGCCTGGCATGAAGGGGGCCATAGGAGTGTCACTTTCAAGATGATGTCCAATAAAATTTGGGATAATTAGATGGAGCTTTGATTCTTCGGTAGTTTTGCTGCTCTGTGATACTCAGCCTGTTGAGGTTGGACAAGTAAGCAAAGGGTGAAGTAGCTGTTTTCAGGGGTGTGGGAGGGGTTGCCCTGTCATGTTCAGGGGTTTGTGAAGGACTGTGGACAGAGCTGACCTGAATTCCAGGGGTGGAGAGGGCTGAGACCCATGGCTCTGCAGCCTGGAAATTCTGCACCTGCTTCAAGGGGGTGCTTGGAAAGACCCTCTCATCCCTTTAAAGATGAACATAGCTATTGTAATTGGTGTAATACCCTTTCTGTTATTTAATTTACACTTCTTGGTTTAGATTGTTAGAGTATTTTAACAGTGAACGTACTGTGAAATTTCATTATAAAGTCTTCTGCTGTTCCCCTCATCCTCTTTCTTCTGACTGGTTCTTCAGAATCACCTGGAATAAGAGAGCTGAGATTCCTGATAAAAATAAATAAATGGAGAGGAAAATGCAGAAAATAGGCAGATGGACATATTTCAAAGGGTGAAACAGACTCCTTTTAAAGAAGCTAGCAAACATGCAGAAAACTTTTAAGTTCTCTTTGGTGAGCATCTAATACTACTTTGGTCAACATTTCGGTGTTTGGGATCTCGAGATTCTGCTAAAAGTCTCTGTTGTGATGGTATTGCTTGCAGCTTTTAAAAGAAAATGATTTCTGACCAGGGTTCCAGAGGAAAAGATTTGTCAATGTATGTGCTGCCAATATTATAAATTGTTGCTATTATTCATAATAATATTCATTATTATGAATTTAGCATATTTCCAGTCTGAGCTGTAGTAAACTGTACATGAAAAATGCAAGAGAAAAATATGCTTTGAAGATAATGTGTCATTCACACAGAATAAAATTTATGATCTGTTGAGCATGCTAAATGCAATAACATAGCAGACTTGATCCTCCAAATGTTTGCAAAAACCAAAGGGTAGCTACTTTTTTAATAATTAAAAAAAAAAAAAAAAGTTGAATATTTTCACTGAGATCAAGAGCTGGGAAAAGTTTGTGAAACAAACTGGCTATTTTTCTAGTAGTATCTTATATAAATAGCATGCATCTCATTGAAGGAGTTGGCCCAGAATTGCAAATTATAAAATGGAGTTGCAAAACACAGAATTGATGCTGTATACCTTGATTTTTCTTTCTGTCCTAGAAGAATAGAAGTTAGCTTGTAGTTCACCTGTTCCATATGATTACTACAACGGCAGTTTGATACGTGCCTGAATGTATCAGTAGGATAGTGGGGCAGAGTAATAAGCAGTTTGAAATAGTGAATAGAGTGTAACAGGCTTCAGCCCTATATATGCTTACAAATATTTTTATGGAAGTTACTATTTTCAGCAGAGTATTCAGTGAAGGAGCATGGCTTAGGGAGCCATACTGTCAGCTAGAAATCCTTACATTACCAATTAGTAGTACACATTCCAGAAGACACCCCCCCACACCCCCCCTCTTAAACATTCCCTTAAATGAACTTGGTATTTCACACAAATTGTATTTTACACTTTGTACTTCCTGAAATCCAGTTGTAACAGTGAGCTAATTGTAAAGCAGGATACTACATCACGTATGTGAAGGTAGTAGAGCAGTTGACCACTTCTATCAGCAAAAATTGAAGGGCATTTTGGTTGCAGTTTAAGACTTTTGCATGATGCTTTTTAAAAAGGCTTTCCAGTCCTTTTAGGCCATTTCTTGTACATTGAAATTTTCCATTAAAGTGCAATGAAATTTGTAGTATGTCAAGAATGCCTTATCAGATTTTTAGCATGGGAAAGCAGAAGTAGGCATCATGCATGCAATATGATCTCTTATAAACCTATCATATGTACTACTTTGCAGATAATAGTGTCTAGAGACTTCAAAATCAGTCTTCAGTTAAAATTTAAAGCAAAATGAAAATTAGGAAACGTGCAGTGAAAGAAAATACTGTAAAATACTGGATGTGTGATTTTGTCAAAACAACATCCTCTAAAGCTCCAGTTCTCACTCTTTGTATTACTGTATCCATTATAATCTAAAATTAAAAGCAGTTGAACTGAAAACTAATTTCAAAACAGAAACAAAATTATTTAGCTCGGTAACAGGATTATTTTGGTGTCTGCGGATATTTTTTCCTTGCCTTTCCTCCTAAGCAGATTTCCAATGCTGTGTGATTGCACTGAATCAGAAATGCTTTGCAGATAACATACTTTTCTTGTTCCTCTTCTGTGTTGTCTAGTATCATTCAGCACTTCTTTGACCACATAAAAGGGAATTACTGCATAATAAGTCATGTGGCCATGTTTAGACTTCCAACATGCTGAACTGAAAGCTTGCTTGGCTCCTCTGGATTTGAGGAGGCCTCTGCTCTTCTGTGTGACCACCTGGTGGTGTGGTGGGTTGGTACGCACTCTGTCTCTTCTGTGGAGATAATGGTGAGAGCGCTGGGCATGGTTTCGGTACCAGTTTGGGGCATATCTTGTGTTGGTGGCTCAGCCCCTGTGGATAATGGCACAGCTGGAGCACCAGGAGCACGCTTGGAGAGGCTTTCAAAATGCTGCAGCATGTTTTGAGCATGGCAGAAGAAAGCGCACACATGTACCTCAAATAGGAGATATTTACATATATTTTCTTGCTCACTTGTCTCACTATTGTTAACAGGTTTCATCCCTGCTGGATGGTTTCTCCTGCAGAAAATAGTAGCCTCTTTTGGGCAACATCCCATGCTCCCTTGCCAAATTTCCTCTCTCTCCTTGATCCCTCTCATCAGTGCCCTTTCAGTCTGCTTAAAATAGTGAGTGAGAACCATTTTTATAACTTCTCGTCTCCTTTGCCAGGATCACCAGACCATACCAATTATTTTTGTTAACGTGGTCCCAGCCCAGCATGAAAGCAAGTTTTGTGGGAAGGTGAAGAAGCAGGAAAGAGTCTCCATGTCAAAATTGGCACAGCTCTGGGGTCTGTGCTTTTAGATGTGCATAGGGAGTGCATAACAGTGTGGCAATTTGAAAACTTACTCATATAAAGCATCAGGGGACACAGCCCTCCCTACTCCCTTCCCCAGGAAAAAAGGGGAATCGGCTTTGTATCTGCAGTCACTATTGGAGGAAGCACTGGTAGTTAATCTGTGCTTTCAGACTTTGGCTTTCTGGAGGAAACCAAGTGCGACAGTTAATGCGCAGAGCATTAAATCATTGTTCATGACATAATCACCACCTAAGGATAACCTGCAGCTCTTTCTCTGGGATGCCGAGTAAGAATCAGTAGCATATTTCAGATTAGACAGAGGAAAGGTCAGGTGAACACGGGCCAACACTCTGGATTTGAGAATGTTTTTGTCAACAGTGTTTAATTATAGCATGTTATAATTAAATAACAGTTAAACACAAGGTTTAAAGCACATAGAAAATTTAGGAAAATACTGTTGCAGAAGTTCATAGACTATACTTGCTATCTGAGCACCAACTGATGCACCCATGCTTTTAAAAGAGCCCTAACTGGGTTTTGTAGACCCTGAAGAAAATGATGCTGTGGAGACTGTTTTTTTCTGTGTCCCAAGTAGTTTTCATATACTTTGCTTGGGTATGCAAAATGAACTGTAGCCATACCTTTGACTGCAGTGTAAACGTGCCCTATGAATCACCTATTACTGGCTGAATGGAGGAAATAGCATATTTAGAAGGTAAATGAAAAGACTGAAGAAACAGTTGTGGAACAGGACAGGAATGAAAGGCTGAAGATGAAAGCAGATAAAGGAGAAGGTTAGAAAATAAATTTTATTGAAGAAAAAGGAGAGGGGAGTAGAAAGTAAGGAGACTTACCAAAATATCATAGAAATGGTAGGTAAATTAATCCAGTAACATAAAAGGGTAAAGAGACTGAAAGAAGTCCTGGATCTAGAAGTAGCAGAAGGTAATTGAGAATGAGAAACAAGCAGGAAATATCCCAGATGTGGTGAATATTTTGCCAAAATCAAAACACATTTAATTAAGCCTCTTAATTTATCATGAAGGAGGAAAAGCTCTAGATTCTTGCTTCAGAGGATTTAGGCTATACCTATGTTATAAGCACGTGCTATAATAATGTTAATAGATCAATATTGTTGGTTTCAGCAACTGTCAGATACAGCCTTTGCAGCTGAAAAGCATGTTGTCTGGGAATGATGCAGTCAGATTAGTAAAGCTGTGGAGTAATAAGGGAACTAGATACTGAAGTCAGACTAATTTTTAGGAAACCTGGAGATTCAGTATCTAAAATAGAGAGTGCTTGGGGTTAGTATGTAAAATGAAGGGGCAATATTCACATCTAAGTTCTGTACCTTGTCTGTGGCATTTATAAGCTTATTCTGCATTAAACATAAATCTCAGTGTGAGGAATCAGGTTTACCATGGTCAGACTGGACTGGTTTAAACAGAGCTGAGGAAGTTAATTATCACATCTCTCGGGTCTAGCAATAAGTAACTAGTAAGGGAGAGCGGGACTCGCTGTGGCTGCAGCCCTTGGAGCTGCAGCAGGGGGAACGAGTCCTGCGGTCGCATGCGGATGGCCGGCTGGGAGGGACTGCCCTAATCTGTTTCCCAGGTTGTTTGAATCAGTTCAAGAGCAGTAAAACAAGGTTATGTAATTGACATGTGACGTAGCCTAAAATAGTGACTGCAAACATAGGCTGCTGTTGCTGGGCAGTTGTCAACTGCTACCAAAAAAAAAAAAACCCCAAAAAAACCAACCAAAAAAACCCCAAACAAACAAAAAACAAACGCACCCTCAACTGTGTAGCAAATGGACCTTTTAAATGAAAACTCAGTTCTGATTTCCATTAAATAGCAGGCGTTTTCCTTTTCTTTTTTTTTTTTTTAACTAAAAGAAATAGAGGCTTTGTGAAAACTGAAATTTGGAAAGAGATTCATCATTGTACTTACTGTGTTGATTTATTTGAGAGTACCTATCAGCTGCAGATGGTGAAATAAAAACCTCAGGTATATGCAGTTTGTTTCTTGATAGTATGATACAACTCGTGTCAAACAGAAAACCTTTTCTGTATGTGGAAAATCATTGTGACAAGTCTTAGCAATAATTTTATTTATACACTGGGCATTAAAAAGTAGGAGTAATTAATTTCTATCAATTGAAAGAGCTTATGTGGATTACAGAGATAACATCAATTTCACAAAACCTGTGAAGGTTTTGGAGGTGGATGAAAGGAACATACCACATAGCTCAGTGAGCACAAATGAGAGGTTAGGATGGGCAGATGATGTGATTTCTTGCTGCAGGACGCAAAGCCCTTCATTAGAGCTATACCAGAAAGCAGAAAAAACAAGTCTGAAGTTCTGTTTGCTGAACAGATATTCTTGAAGTAAGAGGTCTCCCTTAGAAAATCCTGATGATATTCTGCAGCATGTTTTCTTTCTCTTTCCTTCAGCAGGGAAGGTCTGTTGCCCAGGTCAGAAGAGTTGCAGGGGCTGGCTTTTGTGCAGTCTGACAGCCTGGGGGGTAAAGGGAAAGGACAGAGCTGAGCAGTAAATAACATTTATAGAATTGAGGCAACTTAATGTAGAATTTCAGACATTCAACCCAGATGTTTGGTTTTTTTTCTCCCCCTCATTCACTGCTGTTATCTGGAGCAACTTCAGTAAAATGGGTGGTTATGCTGATAAATGCTGAGAGGAGCAGCAAGAGGAATTTTGGAGGAGTCCCCTGCATTAAGGATGTCCAGGTCATAGTGTTTCACACTTACAAATGCTTGCTCAAGCAGGTGCCAAGCTGTAAGGCTTTTTTACTTGTATCATTGTCATCATGGAGATAATCTTCGTGCTTGGGAAATATGGAGAAATCTAAGCCCTTATTCCAGCCCAGAAGCTGCAAAAGGGATCCTAGTTTCAACATACAGACCTGCAAGGCAGAGCTCCTCTCAAACCCTGGAAGAAGGCTTGGCTGTTCTGGCAGCCTGCAGGGAGAAGACAATTTTGCCTGCATTTTATGAGTCAAAGTATTAATTCTTGTTATGGAGGAAGAAGGAAATTTTGAGCATTTTACATGTGTTTTGATGTGCTTCAGTGAGATGCTATTTTAAAAGTTGAGGTTTTTTCAAACTTCTGCTTTGCCTGGGTCTTTACCTGCCACTCCTGTTTTCTCACTTTTCTGTCCTTTTGTGAGGCTTCCTCAATCATGTCTTTGTCTTGGGACCCACAGCACACTCCAGTTTCAGATACTGTACCCAGAATGGCTTTTAGACTTTTCCCTTACCTTTCCCAGGGTATGTAGCAGTGGGCGTAGAGTTCTAGCAGAGGGGAAAAAGAGAGTTGGCTGCCCAGGTAAAAGCAGAAAAGAACATGTGGAAAGCAGCAGTGCCACAGGAGAGGAGCTGGGCTTTCGTGGCATGTAAGCGAGCATGAGTCAACAACCTAATGCCATTGCCAAAAGCCAGATCTGGTGCAGCATTGCATTAGCAGAGCTGCTGTGTGCAAGATGCGGGAAGTAATCATTTACTTCCTTAGTGATGATGAAACTCAGCAAGAAAAATGCACCTGTTTTCAGGCACTCTGTTTTTATGAAAGAAGCTGGAAAGAGAGTAAGAGGAATGACAACAGATTTAGAAAACATGACCTTTGAGGAAAGATTGAGAGCACTGGATTTGTTTAGTCTAGCAAAGAGATGGGAAACAAAGATCTTTTGATAGCCATGAGATTGCTGTAAGAAGGTGATCTATTGCTCTGTATGTCTTAGGGGGAGTGCTAACATCTCATCTCAGTTGCAAAATACTCCTGTTTGGATTAAATGCAAAGGGAAAGACCACAGCTTCAAGGCTGGCTAACCACTAGCCTAATCACGTGGCTTATAGAGAAGTTGCAGAATACCTTTCCTCAGAAGGTTTTAAGACAAATTTAGAGAAAGAAAAAATAATATACAACCTCCCTGAACTGTTAAGCTAGTCTTATCATGCTTCCGTGAGTGGGCTTGAATTAAACAGTCTTTGGATCCTCTTCCAGCACTATGCCGCTTTTTTTTTTTTCCCCTTACAAAATTTAACATTTGATCATAGTAGTTGCTATTTTAACAAGACAGCAGAAATGTAGAAGGCTCATTAATGATTTGCAGTTCCTGACTTAGACTTCAAAAACCGGGGAGAAAAAATAATTTTTAGAAGGAAGATAAAACATGGAATATCTCGCAAATTTCTGTAATCTTCTAATTTTGCCTTAGACAGTAACAGAAATATTACTGACAAGAAATATCTATACCCCATTCCTATTGCAGCCTTACATGTCTGGAAGTATCGTGGCCCCTTGAGGAGTGCAGCAGTGCACTGCACACGTACATGAGCTCATCTTAGCAAGGCGGTTTTGGGGACCAGTGGCTCAATCATTGTGCTGGAGTTCTAAAATGGGGAAAGGCACAACTGCTGCTGCAGCCATTTTGGAAGTAAATCATAGGCCAAATAAGAACAGCTTTTTTTCTCCCCTCCTTCATTGCAGAATTTTGCTTGTTCAAGAAAATGTCGAGAGAGGGAAGATTAAATTTCATGAATACTTTGTTTTTATTTTCTTTTGTAAGCCTATAAAAGCAGGGAATTAAAGAGTTTTTGCAGGTGAGAGAGTTGGAAATATTGAAGTATTTTTGTGCGTGCATTTGGATGTGTCTCTGTGGTAAGTAGTGACACAATAACCTGGAAAGTGCAAACTCAAATATTCCTCTGGCTCTGCTGTGAATAGGACAGATCTCTGTTTCTTAGTGTGTAACTGTGTAGTACCTATTAATTATTTATTTTGATCAGGAAATTTTCCTGGCATCTTTTGTAACTCTGTATTTTAGATGGAGCAGAAATAAGCTCGTATAAGTGCACTTAATGGTGGCATATGTAAAAATTACTTTCATCTTAACGTGTTTAGCACATGGGGGATGAGAATTCAATATCTACTCTGTTGCTTTCCAGACCACTTGTGGGTGATTAAACTGGATAAAAGGAACAGCTGGATTAAGCTAAACACAAACTATGCAAGCAGATCAATATGGGTCTTGAAGGACTTGGAGATCTAGCACCACAAAAAATCAGGCTCTTTGCAGGACTGTCTCCATCACCTTGTTGAGATCCTGAAGAGCCCTGGAGGTCTTGAGAGAGCTGCAACAATTTCAGATGTATAGATTTTTTGGTTTGGTTCTCAAGTTGAGGGGCATGAACGAGGCTCATGCTACAGAAATGGAACATACTGATTCATTATGAGTGTCTTTGCTTTACTAACTTGTCTGACAAAATTGTTTTTATTTGAAAGGTACCATATTTGATTGCGTGGAACTCTGAAGGCATTTCTTTTATCATAGATGATAAACTTTTAAACTGGAAACCTGTTCGTTATTTTTTCATAGCTGCACCCTACATAGAGGGTTTGCCTGAATGCTGATCCATTCTGTGTTTTAAGGGTTTTCAAGTTGCTTCCATTAATGTAAGCTTTAAGATAACTGTCGTTATTTAATTTTTTTTTTTAGAAATTAAAAAAAAATTGACAAAACATTTGCTTTTTGGAAAGACTTTTGCCTTGCTTACTAGAAAAACTGCTTACAGATTTTGTACCGTACATTAGTATTCAGAGATGCATGATTCAAAAATTGATTAATATTCACTGTTATGTTTTCTGAAATTATTTGGTCTAGAGTAGATAGTTCAGAAAGTACTAATTGCAGGCTATCTAAACCATTTGAAGGGTGACTTATGGAAGTCTTCTGCTGTTATGGGAATATTTCTTACAAAGTCACAGTGTGATAATGATTGAATGAAATAAACATTTCCACAATATTTAAGAATGTGACCCAAGTAATTACCCTGGAGTATGTAAACATTAACCTCTTTTTAGTTAGTAAACCCATTAGCTTTTGAAAGCAGTAGTGAAAAATGTTGACTTAACAGGTGTAAAATTTCGTAGAGCAAACCGCCTTTAGGGTAGTTCTGCAATGGGGTTCATTTTGCAGCGTTAGAGCTGACTTGTCGTATTAATAGCCTGCACCCGCCTGTGGAAGCCTAAAAATGGTATTGCAGTACTCTGTGATGTACAAAGGACATTGTATGAGCACTGAGCAATCGTACTTGCATTCCTAGCAGAAAATAACCATTTTTCCTCTTGCCCCACAAAAAGATAGTATACCAGTATTTGTAAGGGCATATAAACCATCTTTATACTATATATCATTATTTTAAACACTTCTGTTTTCTACTTAAATTTTATTTTCATGCTATCTGCATGATAGTTCTGCAGGAGATGTGCTCAAGTCAGTACAGAGGAAAAATGTAAATGGGGATTAAGTTGATATTTCTCATGTGTATCTCTTTTTTTTTTTTATATATATAGATCACATAAAATAAACATTGTGTGGTAAGCAGGTTTTCATTTTGTGATTAGCTGAGAATTTTATCTTTTTGTTGTTTAGCAGGCCTACTTAAAGACCAGCTGATAGATACTAGTGCTGTCACTATGTCATACAACTTGATTTTATGCCTGATGTAACTTCATGAGCTCATATTCATGAATTATTTTGCCTGAGTTTTATTATTTTTCATCTGTGTCGCAGTGCTAGGTAAGGTCCCTTAATAAAAACCCTTGTTTGCCCATCTGCTTGTTGTTTAAACATCTAAAGCATTACCTATGTGATGATAGCTTTGTGGTATTACTGTACCTTACTTAAATGAGAGTGATATTACAGTAACACTTTGCTTATTCAGAGAAGATGGGTTCTCTTCGTGTGAGATGCTCAGTGAAGAGATGCAGGAAACAGCCCAAATTTCAGTTCACTGTCTGAAGGTTGGTTAAGGGTGAAGGGATTTCAGATGCAGAGATAGAAAATGGCTTACCTGAAATTCTAAGGCAAATTCCTGACAGAGAACAAACCAGAAGCCAGGTCTCCAGTGTCCTGTGAATATTCTGTTTGTCTTTCCCTGAGGAAGCATGTGTTTATTGTGGAAAATATCTTGGCAAACGTATTTTATACCTCTTGTCCTACAGCAGCTCTGTCCCCTTATCAAGCCTGCATCTTTGCTCCCACTCCCTGCACACGTCAACCTCCTGCGCATTTCAGTGCAGCCCTACTTCTGAGCCCTGGCCAGGCTTCCTCTCCCTACCCGTGGCTGGTGCCTGCTTCAGTCATTGGCGTCACTGTTATTTGTACAACTCTTGGGTTTCTGCGCATCTCGCCTGCTTCGTTCATTGTGTTTAGGAGTCTCTCTGCTTAGTTGCTGGTTGGTGGTACTGCATTTGCAATCTGAATTTTTTCCCCTCTACCTTGCTTTTCAGACATCTTGGTTAGGAACTAGTGTTTAGTTTACGGAGTTAGAATTTCTTGCCTTATGTCCAAACTGCCTGGCCCTGAGGCTCGGTAGTTCTTACAGCATCCACTACATAAGCCTATAGCACGCTGTTGTGTTTTACGCAAGACTGTTTTCTTGTGCGTGCTCACAAATCCTGCAGCTTGCCTTACAGTCTGTTGTACTGTGTGCTCTGTGCTCTCCTTTCTTCCTTCCTCTGGAAACCCTCTGCATTGCTTTTTGTCACGTCTGCTGCAAACCATTTGTTCTGCTCATCCCAGATGCCCATGTGCCACGTCTGGATCAAGGCAGCTAAAATAATCTCCTGTCATGCTGCACCAACCCCCTCATGGCTTCCTTTATTTTTCTACATCAGATTCAAGTACCTTGCTTTGAAATGTCCACGTGATAGTGCCCTCATCTGATACACTCTGTGTGTTTGCTCAACCTATGTTCTTCCCACAAAGCAAAATGCCTTTTGAGTCTCCAAGTTGTTAAATGCCAGCCTATTTCCCTGGTTGCCATGTATTTCCCTTCTGCTGAATGTTGTGTGTTAAATACCTGCTGTCTCCTCGGGAGTGCTTCTGTGGGGCTTTATAGAACTGAAATAATACAGTTGTGATTTAAGCCTGTGTTGGTAAACCCTTCAGAAACCTTCTGCTGTATAGAAGGTAACTGAGTAGAGCAGAAATCGAGCACTCTGAACTGGTCAAAGAGGGTGAGGGTACATTGAGAAAGTTAACCTGTACTTTGTGTTTCTGCTCTAGGTTATGAACTACTTTAGCATGAGAACGGCCCTCGGTTTCTTACCAAAACTAAGACTTGTCACGCTGCTCTGTAATGAGGCATGTATAAGTAGACTTGAAAAAGCTCAAACCAATCGTTTGTTTTTCACAAAAAGAAAAATTCCAGTCCTGCTTAGAAAAAAGTAATGAGCTCTCTCTTTTGAGAGATGCACCAAAAATCTTTCTCAATTTAAGCAGAAGAGATGCTCATAGTAAAGCCCATGACAAGTCACCAAGATTATTGGAAAGGCTAGAGAATGAGATTGGGAACGTCTGCATTAATAAGAAGCTCAAAATTACTTCAAAACAACAGAGAAGAGCAAATTGGAATTATGTAAATACATCCTCTAATAATGCATTTTGGTTTTGGTTCATTCAGGACAGCACAATTACCTGTGTGCGGGAAGGAATGACTGCATAATTGATAAGATTCGGAGGAAGAACTGCCCAGCCTGTCGATTACAGAAATGTCTGCAAGCTGGAATGAATTTAGGAGGTAAGCAGAATATTAATAGTTTGGTCTCTTAATTTGATTAGGCAAAAACATTGAAAATGTGCAGCCTTTTTATAGTTCTGGCAGCTGCATAATCTCAAAAGTTTAAGGTGGAATTATACTGAAGAAGTGCTTAATAGCTAATAAACTCTATTGTCATTCTAAATCAGGTTTTAGAGATATATATTTTATGGCTCAAAAAAAGGAAAGTGGGTGTTTTATGATGACAGTAATTTTAGTGGAATTTCATACAGCTAAAAGTGTTAGGGTTTCAAGTATTACATGCTTTTTTTTTTTGGTGATGAGCATTCTCTTGAATAGCAAAAAACATTTTACACCATCATGAAAGCAAAATCACACATAGTGAAACCTGTCAATTCTTTTTGTTGCTTATTCCACATTTATATTGATTTATTTCTGCACCTGTTTGGATATGCAGTAGTTTTGATGACATTCCTCTGTTGTTCATGTACCAATCACAAAAAGACAAAACCTTTTCTTAATAATTATCAAAATTACTTTGAAAACAGTATGACAGCAAAACTTATAATAGTGTTTTTCATTGTTTTAATTCTTCCACTGCGATGTCTACACAATTCTGGCTGTGCTTCAGTTGGGCGTCTTGTTTCAAGTCATCACCTGAGCAAATTGTATTAAAAATCACGTTTTCTCACCACTCATAGGTTTATTACGTTGTTTGTGAACGAGGGTTTGGATACTGCTGCAGGTCCTTTCCTTTGATGCAGAGTGACCCTTTCCATGGAGTGTTTCCACAGTTCCAGAAAACTTAACACGGTCACATGAATTCCTTCAAATTGTGTCCTATCTCACAATTTGCTTTTTATCCTCCTGGACCTGTTCTCCTAGTAGCTTAGTTTAGTTCTACAGACAGATTTAGCTGCTTATCTTTCATAGGTTGTATGCAGAATCCTGGTTTATGCCTGCTGCCTGGTACCTTTATCTACCTCCCAGACTCCTTTTTCTGGCTTGTCTCCTGGCAGAATCACTCGAGCAAGCCGCTCCATACTTTTTTTGGATGAGTAGCCCTGTTAAGCCTCTTTCAACCCCTTTCCCAATTTTGAGATGCTGCATTGCCCCTTAGGACCGTTGTTTCCGCTTCCCAAAGGAAAACGAGGCCAGATTGTGGCACACTACGGGCTGATGGCTTTCCCTTGACTTTGACCTGCACTATTGAATCTACCAAGGAAAGCAGAAAAGCAGCTTTGTTTGATGAAACAAGAGCTCCATGGTAGTAGCTCCTTCTTCCCAAAAAATGGTGCTGAAAAAGTATGTGGAGCAGGAAGCCCATCTCTGTGGAGTGGTGGGAATTCTGCTGCAGCCTGCTAGCAGCCAGTGCAGGGCATGCTCCGTTGCCATGCCCTGTGATGCGCCAGCAGAGCTCCTGCAAGCCTGCCTTCCTGGGCAGGCACGGGTGCTTAGCACTCGGCTGCCATCCGACTTGATAACCTTTTGAAACAGCAACACATGACACTTTGTCTGCAGTGTCATGAGTTCATCACTGTGATTTCCTGGTGTGTTTCAAAGGACGTGTTCACACAATGTCCTCTGCAAAAAGCGAGGGAGGGGGTAACTTTGCTTGAGATAGTTGCTTTCTTTTTTTATTTATTTATTTTTTTTACTAGCTGGAACACTGTAAATGAGGAATGCATTGAAAAATCTTCCCTTGTGCTGGAGCTTGGTGGTCTGCTGGAAATCGTAATTAGTGATCTGCATTTAATGACCTAGAAGGCCAAGTCTGCCTGTGCAGTGTACAGCTGGCATGCAGTTGAGCTTAGCTGTTTAACTGTTTTGGTGATTTTCTTCATATAGAGAAACTAAAGCGAAATTTTCATTCCCGATTTGATCCCTTTATGCCACATAAAGGAGCTAAATTAGCACAAGCAGGTCCTTCATCGCTGCCATGAATGAGGTATAGTGGGGGCACAGCTCTGGATGTCAGTGCAATGCAGTGCCCTCTGCGTGGTCCAGGAGAGAAGGGCCAGGCTGGAGGCAGAGAGGAGGACTGCCAGAGAGATGTAAAGTGTCCGCAGCCCAGAGACAGTGTTACTGTTTCAAGGGCCCCGAGGGCTGCCACGTTATGCTGATGGACCCTTCAGCCTTTGAGCCAGCCCCTGTCTGGCAGGAAATACTGGTGGCTTATGGCCGTTTGTTCCTTAGGCCACTTTCTTCCCCAGTGGTGAGCTTTCCATTGGGCATCTACAGCGGAGCAACACAGCATCTCAGATTTAATTTTGGGAGCTTCTGTGTGCTGTTGCAGGGGGGTTCTGATACAGTGAAGATCATCACAAAGAAGGAGGTGGAAGTGGCAAGAAGAGGTCTTAATACGTATTTGAAACCAGTAATTTTCAATTCGTATAAATTTCCAAGGTTTGTTATTAAATAAAATCTTTTCATAATTAGCTTGAACACACTTGAGTATGTTCATATTATGAAGATACATCACAGCTTACAGTTTCATGTAGTCAGCCTAGTTTTGCCAAGAATATACATTACTCTGATAAAAATGGACTCTTACCTGTTTCTAATTTGGACTGATTGGCAAAGTGTGCAAGTATTTTGTTAGCCAGTGTGATCAGTAAGGAGCTAAAGGAAAATGGATTCATAAATGCAATTAAGTTGAAGTCCTGTTTGCAGCATAGTACTGTCTATAGCTGAGTCACACTGCACAGTGCTGTGCTTTTTGTGCAGTAGATCTAATCTAAACTCTCGCCCTCCAAATGGAAGCTAAGGTAAACACAAAAACCAAACTGTATCAGAGATGCCTATGTGTTTGGTTCATGAGAAATAGAGTAAGATGATAGACAAAAGGGTCATAAACATAGCTCAAGGTCTGAAATGTGTGCCGGTTCTGAAGACATGGATGTTTCTTTCCACTTGTACATAATTATGTTTTATCTCCTAACTAAAAATAAGAATTAAAAAAAACCCTCCAGTTGATCTAGAAGTGTTGCTTTAGGGAACAAGGTCCTGTCTCCCATGGGTTGGAAAAGAACTTGACTCCTTTTCAGCTTTCCCTGTCTGTAGATGGGAATGAAAGGTCCCAGGCTGCCACCCAGCTCTTCCCATTTACTGCAGTAGGTGGTTTATAAAGCAAATTTTGTAATTTGAAAGTTTGTGATTCCCTTCCTACTGTTACTGAAGATCCTAATCTCTGTAGTGGAAAACTGGAAATCAGAGAGAGCTTCCATGTTTCCTGCAGCATGTTTTTGAACAATCTCTAATTATTCTACTGATCTTTTTTCTTTGGTGTTGGTTTGTGTTTTTGTTGGGTTTTTTTTACTTTTTATTATATTCTTTCTCAGTAATGCTAAAATGTTCTCTCTTTTGTTTATTGTGTCAGAGTTTTACAGGTTTGTTTTGATGGCATAGTTTCTACTTCTTGGTATGCTAACATGTTTTTTCAAAAAAAAAATTTTGATGTGTGGCAGCATGCCATGCTTTAAGCACCTTAAGCGCTTTTTGTGTAATATGTGTAATTCAGTGATACAAAATACACCTTCTCATGAATGCTCAACCAAATTAATTTGGCAGTTTTATTGTTTATCTTCTCCTTTTGTTTGTTGAAAAATTGAAGCGTTTTCCAAGCTCTTGCATCCTCTAATAATCTTTAGAAAATTATTCATCAAGTCAGCAAATAATTTACCTAATTATGTTCTTGTCTCAGTTTTTGTTTTGATTTTATAAAAAGCACCTGCAACCTGTAATTTCTGCAAAGCTGAAGTTGCCAAATGCCATGTTAATTCATCTTCCTCATTTCTAGGAAGTGTGTGTGTGCACTGCAGACAGACATATCCCTTTGACAAGTAGGACTCCCCAAATATTTTTGGGAATCATGGTTTGTTTGTTGTTTTGTTGGGTTTTTTTAAACTCCAGTGACATATGTGAGACTTAATTATTGGAAGAGATTCAGAGTGAGCAACTGCACTATGAAGGTATGCTGGCCCATTTTTAGTTTATGCTCTTTTTGAGATTCTGTAATTAATTTTCAGTTAATTATGGACGAGAATGACTTCATGAATTGTGAAGTTTCTTCCAGCATACGCTGTGATCAGATTTGTTGAGTCTCTCACTTCTGCAGAAGACATTTTCATTTGATTCCCACCTCACACTGCTGTTTCTTAATCATGTCTGTCCCCATGGCAGCACCTGACCGGGGGGTCGTGGTGAGAGCCCCCAGTCCCACACTGGTGCTCAACATGGTTTCTTATGTCACCACCAGCTGAATGAGCAAGGCAGTATCATCCAGTGGCTTGCACAGCAGTGCCTGGGATGTTGTGTTGCAACCGGGGGACACAGAGCCCCCTATTTTCACTCCTGCTGTTTGCCATGCTCTGTGCTGAAGCCTGAGGAAGCAAAATGTTCTATATGGTGTGACTTGAGGGGACCTACACCCCCCTTTCATTGGCAGGCGAGTCCTTGCCACTCTCTTGTGGCCTAGTGACCAGGCATCCCTCCCTCTTCTGCTGCATGATCGAAGAAGATCCCTCTTAAGCCACGTGATGTGCCGTACATGCTTAGGGGACAAAAAAAGTGTTGAGGGGTCTGTACCATGGTAGGACTGCAACCATTTCCTGCCTCTCCTCCCATGTGAAATACTGATGAGACTTACCAGTACTGGTCTCCCACAATAGTGAGAAGCAGCTCGCTGAAGGTACGCTTTAGGTGTCAAAGGGAAATAAAATAGATTTCACCTTGCAAATTGCATAGTTCGTCACTCTGCAGAAACTGCCTGTTAAATGTGAGTGTTGGGTTTGCATACATTTACATATGTAAGGCACTTCATGCAGAAGACAGTGTAATTTGTAGTCTTCACTTGCAGATATCCTTATTTTTTATACATCAAAATATCTCAATAATCTGAAAAATAGATTAAATGAGAGAATCAGTAATAAGATACAGTACTTCACCTTTTTGCCCAGCTTTCCATTTTCTGTTTAATAACTCATACTACTAGGGATTTAAAACTGTGGTATTATTTTCAGTTACTGAAGCTTATGTGGTTTATATCGGTATTGTTCCTATCTTTTTAAGAAAAAGAAAGCAGTAAGGAGAAAAGGAAGAGAAAAAAACCCCACGAGTATTAGAAAACTGAAAACAAAGAAAAAATTAAATACAGCAAAAATGTTTCCTCTTGATTTTCTTCAGAAATTTCTACCAACTTTCTACTAACCAAGGTTTCATAAATTTAAAAGGAAAAAAAAAACCTAAGTGTAACAAATTGAAGCAATTTTAAGTACATGTATGGTTAACTTTTATTTTTCATGTAAACTTTAACTGCAAAGTATTTTGAAATGCCCATTAACTTTAATTGCATTTTTATTTGTGTTTATTATGTAGCATTTTCTTCTGAGGGAATCTGGTCAATTTTTTTTTTTTTTTTTTAACTTGAATATTCAGCTAGGTTTGTGTTAGCTCTTCCAAGAGACTTATACCAGTATACAGCAGTATATTAAAATTATTTGTGGGTTTTGTGAAGCAAAACCTCATATCATCAATTTTTCCCACATTTTAGCTGGACAGCATAGTTGTGGTACCTGCCAATGTCTAGGTTATCATTAGTATTGTTTTAAAGAACATCTATTTTTCTAGGTGTGACGATTTCAGATAACATTTGCATTAGGTAGAAATCCATCAAGTTAAGAGATTATGTTAAAAGCCATGCTTTCTCTTAGCAGTGAAGCACTGATTTTCCTACTTTCATTTGCACATACAGTGTATTGAGCCCAAATGAGTAATGTAACCTTAAGACGTAGCCTGCAACCATGCTACCTTGTGCTGTGATTTTGTTAGGTCTCGTGGGTGTACTTGTAAGCGAGATCAGCAGGGAAATTCCTGTCGCTGCGTGGAGTCTGTGTGGGTGACTCTTCAGAAGAGGACATCCTTCTGCCTGAGTAAGGGTCAGTTTTTCTTAAGGCGCTGCTGTTGCTGCACCACTACACCACGCCTTGTGAATACATATATTAAAAAAAATAAAAATCAGTCCTCCTGTTTTGGATCTTGTAGGAGCCAATTAATTGAGCAATGAACTTTTCCTACTTTTGTGTCCTTCTTCCTCCATGCTACAAGATACTGTTCTTGCCCTGCTCTTGATGTGTCCCTCTAACTTTTCAGCTTGGACCATCATCAAGAATATTGTAGGTAATTACCAGAACAGTCACTTGCCACAACTATTCAGAAACTATTTGGGAATGATTATTAAAAATGCAGAATTTTGAAGAAGGCTGGTAATGTCAGAGTAATCTCCCAGGCATCAATTAAAAAACAGTATTGAAAGTGTGTCCTTGTATTTTGTGTTTTGCTGATGGTTTTATTTCATATGTGAAGGCAGATCAAGAAGACACTGCAGTAGTACAAAAGCACACAGCTTGCATCCAGCAATCCTTGATCAAACTCCTAATCAGGTTCGTGTTCTCAGTCCTCTGTTTTTTCAAGTTTTGCTGGTTTCAGCTCTGCCTTCTGATGAGCACCCAGCTGCCAGCAACGTTTGTCTTTCCTCCAGGAACAGCCTTTCAGGCTTTTGGCACGAGTCTGCTGAACTACAGACTTCCCTGTTTTATCTGCTGGACTCTCCATCATACCATTCACGGCATAAAACCTTGGTTGCCAGCCTCGCAAAGGAGCTGCAACCTTTCTGGGCTCCTGCTGGGTGTATGTGTCCCAGCCTGCCTCATGTCACGTGGTAGCACTGTGCATGCAGGCTCTGTGGGGTTTTGTCTGATTTCAGCAATATGTAGTGCTTGCTGTACAGGCTCAGAGGTTGCTCTTCCCTGAGCAGTTCATATTCTATATGTGGTGTCTTGCTTTGGTTCGATATGCAAAATGGAGAGGGGTGATCACAGCTTTCTGAGAGGAAGGTTTAGGTCTTCCCAGAAAAGATGCAAAAAAATCTCTGCCCTTTTGCTGCTGTTAGGCAGTCTGACTGATGCACAGCAGTGGCTCTTGCTTGGATGCCTTCTGCCAGGCATTCGCTGGCTGGTTTGCATGGATCCCCTGTGCAGTCCCAGTGAGCTTTTAAGCTTTTCTGTCTTGTCAGGGCTCCAGCTTTCACCTCCAGGATGCTCCCAGGGTAGATAAAGTTGTGGCCTGCTAAGTCCCCAGGGCAATGGCTGAGCCCCACTTTTTCCACTGTACACTGGTATACTACTTCTCTGTCATGTAGGGCATTTAGATTTAACAACCTGTTTTCCTGAGGATCCTGAAATGAATTGGTGTTTATCTTTGTTGCTCATACAGATGCGTAAAAGCAAGCAAGCCCATGACACCTCTGTTCATTGCTTTGTCTCATCATGCTGGAGCAGACCAGTATGCTTCAGCATTTCTGAAATTCATTGCATACAGCTCTTGGTGATTTTTGTTTTTTTCCTGAATCACCAAATTATGATCCCTCCTTTCACAGTCTCTAAGTCTGAATCCTTTTTACTCTTCCCCATGGTAAAGCAGTAGTCTCTGCTACGAAAGCGTGCTTGTGTCTCCTTTTCCTCTTTCCAGAGCTGCTGGTTATTACCAAAGACCTTCTGAAACCTCCCTGCTGTGGTCTATGGTGGTGCGTTTCCATTACTCACTTCCCCATCACTGCAAGAAGCTGTAAGAGCAGGAGAAACGTGTAACTTTAGCTTCCACTGGGCCATTGCTTCACCAAGTTTCCACCTGCATAAGGGTGTGAAGATTTAACTTGCCATGTCTGACACAGCCTTGGACAAAGTAGTGTGGGATCAGTATGTTCAGTAGTGTTTTTTGTTAAAACTCTGGTTAGTTGCCTGCAAGTGTGTTGTGGACCAATTCAGAAGAGTCTGGAGCAGAGTAATGAGAGTGATTAGACGTCTTTAAAACTTGACTGGTGGGGACAGATTGAATTACTTGATGTTGTTTAGTCCAAAAAAAGGCTGGGGGGAAAGTTGAAGACAGAGGCAACAAGTGTTGCTTTAACAGTAAGCGTTGGTAAAGAGGAAAAGGAAGCGATTTGTTTTCCATGTTTGTGAAAAGTGGGACAAGAAGTAATGAGCAGCAAGGAAGATGCAAGTGAGGAAATGGAAAAGTATCTGTTACAGGAAGGCCAGGAAAGTTCTCAAATAGATGGTCTCGGGAAGATGGGGAGTCTTGTCATTGCATGTTTTAACAATCATTTAAGACAAACATATGTCAGAAGTGATGAGGGTACAGTTGCCTCTGGTCTGAGCAAGAGGATGGATCATGTGACTGTCCCAGGTCTGTCCGAGACTATAATTAATATTAATGGAGTTAAACTAGATAATTTGTATGCTTTAAAAAAAAAAAAAAAAAAAAAAAAAAAGTGAAAATTTTATTTCCATGTGCAGAAAGACTTTTTAGATTTTGATATCACTGATCTTCATTTAATGAGCTATTCTGTTTCTCTGTCCTCTGTGTGACAGTATGTTTTGAAGCGGCAGTGATGCTAAGACTATGTAAGTCGTGTTCTTTCTTCTGACATTGTGTTGCTTTTTTGATTGTCTGCTACTTTGCCACTTCGCAGGTTTTAAATTGACTCTGGAGCTGTGGTTTACTCCAGTAATGTCACAAGGAAAATTTATTCAATCACAGATTGTGCCTTAGCACGTGAATCTGTTGTTCTTTCCCCTTGTCCTCTCATATGTACTTCGCTTCAAAATTACTTTGGTAACTTGCATTTTGTTCTGTATCTGGTTTCCTGCTTTTTTCGCCACCAATCCCCAAGTGCATGCCTTTCCATTTTTAGTATCTGTGTTTTGCTACAGTAAGTTGGAGAAGTGGCAGGGATACCTAGCTCAAAAAATGGGCTTTGAATTTGATGTTAGTAGAAAGAATAACACACAGCGGGTTATGAAGGAAACGTTGAGCACATTTAAACCTTAGAAGTACACAACAGGCAAGAAGATGGTGTTCGACAAAGAGGAAGGCAAGGTGAAGGCACCAGTTGGAGCACCCCTGAGCCACCCTGTACCACAGATCTTCCTGCAAATTGGTGCTGGTCGTTTGTGTGCTTTTGTGGTTCCCTGCCATCAGTTTTCCCATTTTTCCCTCAACACTGATGTTTTAGTGGTGGAAATAATCTTCCCTGTTTAATATCCCCACAGAAGGTGCAAGGGGAGGAAGACTGTAGAACCTGAGCTCACAAGATCCATCCACCCCAATTGGACTGTAAGGGGATTTGTCAGTAGCGAGTAGAGAAGATACTGATGTGGGGCAACTCTCCTGCTCTCAAAACCGTGCAGTTATCATACTGGAAAGAAAGAGCTGAAGAAGCTCCCGTGTGGCTTTTGGTCCCGTCTGCACAGGGACCCAGCACACTTAGACGTCATTTAGACACCTTCTTAGAGAGACATGTGCCAGTCTTAGCCATTACTGGCATTTCATACACAACTACTTCAAGTTCAGGACAATTTAGAAACTTGCCATGCTATCGGTCACGAAGAGGTGCTCCGCTTCATGAGTCAGATTATACGTATGGGTAATACTGCAGTGTTGCGTTTTCCCTTGAAAAGTGGTTAATTTCACATACAGGGTGTTTCACTAATGTTCAGGGTGGTTTGTTAAAGCAGGAGATTAACATGGTTATAGTCTTCTCTTTTCTCTTTTAATTACTAACCATGAACTGGATGGTGAAAAATACGGCTGAGATGACTGCAGAAGATAAACAACCAGCTTGTATTTCACAGATAGTGTTGCTGTTCCGGGAAGCAGGGTGGATGATTTCTAGAAGATGAGGGACAGGGAGCAGAACTGAAAATATTAGAAATAAGGTCATTTGAGGGAAGTGTGAGTTGATAAAAACTGGGGTTATGGAAATGGTACAGATGAGAAGACAAGGTATCTCAAAATTTTTGTTACATGGGGAAAGATACAAGTGGGAATGTGGTGTGTTACAGCGTAACCAGAAAGACTGCAGAGGGTAGTGCAGCAAGCTGCGTTCTAGTAATAGTAGTACAAGAGCAAAATTGAGGCATTTAAAGCATGGCACACACTTTAGCATGGAGTGGAAGCGTGAACACTCAAGATAGGGGATGAGAGGTGCTGCAGAGGTTTGCTTATTTGTGCTTTTGGAAAAAAAATTTGAAAAGCTTGTTGAGTACCTGTGTCTCCAGTGTAAATACAAAGAGGAAATCTCACATGCAGTAAATGCCTACAGGACTGTACGGGGGGCAATCGAGTTGGCTTAGTGTTATGAACAGGGTGAAGGGCGCATAAATTACGGAACAGACTTAGCATTGGGTATCAACCCAAATAAAAGCAAGAGAAAAGACTTGGATGAGGAATGCCTGCAGAAGGTTGGACGGGAATGGATGTCTTGGGAGGAAGGTTGTTGCTTGGCACAAGACAGAAACCAGTGTTCATAGCCAAGAGCATTCAGTCTGGTACAGTGGGAGATTTCAAAATCTGTTCTCCAAAGTTTCCCTAACTTTGTTTTTAACCAAATTAATACCAATGTTAGCAGTTCAAGCTGCTGATGTTTCATTGCTGCAGATGTCTTAGAGTTGTAGATGACAAATACTGCAATTGTAGGTGACCTACTCTTCATATTCATGTTGGTATTTTACTGCTAATCTTTAAATCTATGTGATGAATAGTCAGAACTACTGATGCATTTAGTAGACAATGCTTAGCTCCAAAATGATTGAATTTGCCATACATTTGAGGAATGAATAAATAATCAGTATAATACGAGTTTTGGGAGCATCTGAAAGGGGCTGATTAAGATTGGCTTTCATCAACATCATAATTTTCTTTTGTCAGTTTTTTTAAGGCTTTGTTTATTGGATGATTTCAATATTTAGTAAATACATTTCTTTTGAAATTAATGCAGAAGTACAAGAGGGAGTTTTATATACCAAAAATGTTAGCTGTGAGACTGTATTATGTCAGTTTGGGATTTTATATGAAATATTTGGGGGGAAAATTTTCATAGTTTAGCCATCTCTCATTAAAAAGCTTTATCAAAACCAGCTTGATTTGATTTTAACAGGAAACTACTAATTGGCATTTGGTAAAAGTTGTTCCTGCACGGGGAGGAGTACCCCTATGAAACTGTTATTTTTCAATTAATTATCACTTTGAAGATTGCTGCGAAACAAGCAAATGTGTTAGACATTTTCCCTGACAACCTAAATATTCCTGTAAAACGCACATTGGAACTCAGCTTTCTTTTGTCACTTTCGTCCACTATCTCTTCACGAATGCGTAGCCTGAAGGTCAGCACGGGTTAAAAAGGGATTAATGCCCTCTATTTCTTACCCAAACGCTCCCCAGTGTCTTCCCTTCTTGATTGCTGTGGATGTCATTGTCCCACTCATCAGACAAGTAGGTAGCCTGAGCTTCGTCATTGAGTCAGACCTCAGAATATGCAAGATCTGATCTGGGCTTTCACCTTAGTTTTTCTGAGGCAACTGTGATGGCTTCTGTGCTGTCTTTGCAAGGCTGCTTCTTTTATCTTTGCTACAAAGGCCGTTCCTGTGAGTAGATCTCCATGGCTATGGATGCACAGTCCTGAGTCCTGCATGCAGAAGCCAGCGCACTGCAGAGGAACGGTGTTTGTTCCATGAGATGTGTGCAAGTGCTGTCATGAGGTGCCACCTCCCTGTAGGTGTTTGTATTTCAGCAGTCTGTATCTATAGCCGTAAGTATGATCAGAAGGAGATGCAGAATTCTCATTAAAACATCAGAAGATTTCTCATTAAGTGGTCACGTAATTACTTGAAATAGTATTCTCCAAGCATAGCTGTGAGCAGTTTGCTGTCACACTGGAAGGGCATCAGAAGTAGGGTCCTGTTGAGGGTCAGTTCTGGGTCTGCAGTTTTACTAATTACTTGCATAAGAAAGTAGAAAGTAAATATGTAAATCTACAGATGTAGAAATTCTCCTGTGGCCAGAATCAGAATTCAAAAGCATCTTCAGTTCTAGTGTCTTAAACCAACCCGATGGCATTTTCAGTAAAGTGCAGAGGGTTCAAGTGCAAGCTGAAGTGTACAAGAGCAAAATACCTGATAGCAGCTGTTATAGAGGCTGCAGTGAAGAAGCATGGTTACATGATGATTGTATGTTAAATATAGAGTCAGCGATGTAAAATTGTTGGAAAACTAGGAAAGAGCACTTTGATACTTGGGCATTATTATGTTCTTGTCAGAGCTGGCAGGTGTGGGCCTGATGGTTGTGTCTGGTTTTCAACACTGCTGGTCAGGGTGGCGGGGATGGGGCAAGCTTATGAAATTGTCATCTATGTTCCTTTGCTGGTTGGTAGGATTAGTGGTGTCTGTGTCCTTCCTTGAAGGGTACATCTCTCTTCTTGACTGTCTCCAGTGTGGAAGTCTCTGCTCTGTCCCTTGATAACCTATTCCAGTTTTTCACAGACCTTTACATTTATAAAGCTTTCCTTAACATCTAAACTGAATCTTCCTTCCTGAAATTTCATATTGTGTGCCTGAAGAAAGGTGTATACAGACTAGAGACTGCCCAAGGAAGAACAAGGATAATAAGCTTAGAAAGAAACATAAATCTATAAGGAACAGCTGAAGAAACTCAATTTATTTTGGTGTAGAAGAGAGAAATGTATTAAGAAGGCCATGATACCAGCCTTTCAATACAAAAAGTAGTGTGAAAGAGGGGATGGGAATGATAAGTTTTTCTTTATGGCCACTGGGGGAATGATGAAGAGAAATCAACTTTACTGCAAGAAAAAATGATGTGACATTGGAGATATTGGGGGAAAACTGAGTGGTTAGATGTTGGAGGAAGATGGGGGATATTTCAGAATTCCCTTTACTGGAGATAAATAACATACTTGGTTGGGCAGAGTATAGTTGATCCTGCTCAAAGCAAGAAGATAAACTGCGTTCACTTATATTGTTTCTGTCCTTTATAGTGCCGTGCTGGAGCAGCCTTGCACTGAATGGTATATTAAAATCTGTTCCAAACGAAACAAAATGCAAACACTTCTGAAATTGTTGTATAAGTAAGCAAAGTAATAAGCAGGAAATATTTACCTTGTTTTACAGTCAGTGTTATTAGTAGCTTAAATCCAACTAGAATAAAGAACCAAAATATGTTTAAATGAACACAATGAAAATAGTGTACAATTACGTAGGTAAAATGTACATTTGAAGCCCTTTCATGTGTGCTGTATCTCACTTTTTGGTATAAATATAAAAAATGAATGTGAACCAAGAACAAGAGTTACATTTATGGATGTGCTGGGATCTTTGCAGGGTCTGACCGAAAGCAAATAAAATGTGACATACCCATAGATCAGACTTCATGCATGTTTATTCCTTGTCTTTAAGCTGTCCAATCCTGTCAGATTAAAATGTTAACTATTAATTAGTAAGCAGTTGTGAATGATTTTGGCAATGCCAAACTGTCATTATTTCAGTCATGCCTATCGTTGCATTCTACTGAATTCAATCACTGGCTTGGAGCTTATTCTCCACTAAAAGCTTGCTTCTGCTGGTGGAGGATAAGAAATTAGGAACTTTTCATTGCTATGTTAATTAAACTGTACTGATTCCTCAGGCTCACGGCAAGTGATACTGTTTTTTATCACTTTCTATCTCCTCTAGGTCACAGTTGTCAGAAACAGATTTTAAATTTATTTTGCTATGTGAAAGCAGGACCTTTACTTTCTTCCTTACCAGCTGCAGTCATCCTTTCTTTGTATATTTAGACAAACTACTTGGTCTCTTCAGCATATACCAAATGTCACTGCAGAATTCACCCTTGGAAGGCCACTACTTTGCAAGAGTAAAGTCCTTTTGGTGGTGTGTCTTACATGATAATCTTGTGCTCTCCTTTTATATCCCCTGTACAACCTGTCCCTGTGATTTTCATTTGCTTCCTTCCCTTGGTCTATCTGGTCAAACCAGTGACTCATCCACTTGTCTGTGTGTCTCCCAGATCTGTTCCTGGCCCTTCCTCTTATGCATGGGATAACACTCCGGCTCACATTCAGAGGTTCTTTATCTACCACAACTCTACCTGAAAAGCAGTAATTCACTTCCCAAAATGGGTTGTTGATTTATGGAAGCTTTAGCGTCTCATCTTGGTTATTCCCTTCTTTGTTCCCTTAAGAATAAAGGGTGCATGCCTGAATGCAATTTGTAGAGGGGATGGGATGATGCTATAAGATCTTGTTTGCGTTACTGCTTTTCACTTTATTCCATGCATTTGCGTGTGTGTATATAAATATATATATATAAATAATATATAAAATGTCTGTATTATTATCTAGAAATTTCTCAGCAAAATCTTATAGCCATTGTGCTAGACACATGAAAAAAATGTCTGTACCAAGCTCACAATTTTCATTTATGTCAAGATACAACAGATTTGGGGAAGGGAAACTATTTGTGGTAGCGGTAAAATAGCTAATGAGAACAGATGTCAGCTCACTGAAGTAAGTGAGGCAAAGGCACCAGGCAAACGTGATGAAAAAATTCAGAGGAGGAAAAAGCGGCATTTTGATGGAGCATTTATCTATACCGAGGTGGAATCAAGCAACCAGGTGTGTATGCTTGGTAAGAGCTCAGAGGAGAGTCTACCCAAAGGCTGTTACGGCTGCATCCAGGAGAGGATGGACAGCTTGAGCCTTTGGTGACTCTGGTGCAGCAAGGTGCCGTAGGTTGCTTTTGGAGAGGAGAGGCAGGCAGCAGCAGAGGGGGGTGTGGGAAAGCCCTCAAGCATTTGGCGTGGGGTGGAGAGGAGAAAGCAGACAGCTGCTGAGGTTGGGAAGGAGGTGGTGTTTGTAGCTCTGGCGTAGAGCTCAAGCAGTGAGGTTGGGACCTGGATGGAGGAGCTCACGTGCTTGAAATGCAGATGTACACTGGCATGGCGTACAGAGGCGGCACAGGTAGAAGTGGTTGGAGTGCGTTTGTTTTGCAGTGTATTGTCTGCCCTCAGACTGCCTAGATCACTGGTAATACTGTACATACTTTGAAATAATCCCAAATTATACCCTGTTTGAAGTGCATATTGTGATTTTTTTTTTTCCCCTCTTTTACGTGTATTTACTCATAATGCCACTTTCTCTTCTCCTTCTTTTTTTAAACCTCCATCACTTTCTGTGTTCTGTGCTGTGTCCATTTTGGTTTCTTCTTCCTTCTGTTGATGTTCTCTGCTTTACACTACAGGTAGCATACGTTCCTGTAACGTGCTTTTGATATCGCTTACTGATTCAAAATTGTTCTGCAACATGCATAGAATAAAGATCAGTTGGGTCAGGATCAGTTTGGTGCTGGCTCTGGCAGAGTTTTACCTTGGAGATAAATAAAGCCCACAGTCATCTGTATCATGTCTTTAGCTATGCAAATAATAATTGGGTTTTGATAGGTAACAAGGCAAGCTATGAATATAATCTTTTTTTAAAAAAAAAAACACAACCAAACCACCTGATTCTAGGGGATTAGCATTGCAAGTCTTGTAATTCAGTCTGCCTAGAACTATGGATAATTTTCTAAACTTCAGATTTTGCTTTAGAGCACTGGATGCTAGCATGAATTTGCAGAGCATTTTAGATAGTTCATTTGCTAAATTTGAGCATGGATACAATTCTGCAAACAAGATATTACTCTGTTAAAACAGTGCTGAGTTAAATCATAATATTTATGGGCTCTTTTACCTACTATTGATAGCACTTTGTTCTTTGGCATTTTTTAGATCCCTTTTTTTTAACAATAATGATGATGAAAATTATTAATTTTGAGGCTATGAAAAATAGTTATCAGGTGTGTGGCTGTGTGGGGTCTATAACTTAATTTGTGTATATCCCCTGGGGACAAAGGGAGTATAGGTTAGCTCCCTCTAGACCCAGCTTGTATAGGATGTGTAGGTTTGCTATGGCATTTTTAAAAAGGGTGTATAGTAGTTTACCTGTCTGGTAACTACCCTAAAACTTCAAAGTTAACCTTTAAAAATCGGGAATGCCATAGATTTGTAGCTGATGTTCACATTATTCAGAAGACAATTTAGGGTCCCATCCAGTTAATGTCCTGATATTTGACCTAAAGTAGCACTCACTGTTGCAGATGACCAGAAGCCTATTCTGTGTTTTCCAGGTGGCACAGAAACTCCCAATCATGAAATCACAGGCCTCCCTGTTTCAGCTTTGTGACGGGAGTCTTAGAGATGAAGGGCCAATACTAAAGAACCAGTTGTCCACATCTGAATTCACTCCAGTCTCCTGCCAGCAGCTGTTTTCAAATGATTAAGTCCTGTCTTTCTGCTAGATCATAAGGCTGAGGCTGTAGTAAGGGGGAGGGAAGATACTGATTTGCCTTACAGTGCTTAACAGTACAGTCTTAATGGTGCTCAAGACTGTCTGAACTGCTTTTAATATGGCATCCCAGCCTTCCTTAGTGCCTCTGCAGCACTACCGTCATCCCTTTCTAGGCCGGTGGGGGTGGCATCGGTGTCTGTGGGCTGCTCTCATTTAGGTCTTCCGAGCATGTGGACCAACGCATGGTTTTGCAGAATTCGCAGGCTTTCCTTTGAAATGTTGGACACAGGCCTGCTCATACTAAGTCTGGGTAAAACTGTGCCTGTTTCTTTCAGAGGAATGGGGACTGCTCTTTGTGGTCAGACTTGTAGTTTCTTTATTCCTCTGTTATACTGTAATTTATTGTTAGAGCTACAGAGGAGGTCTGCTGGATGTGCCTTTTTAAAGTCCAGCTTTATATGACTTTTCAGATGCTTCACCTTATTTTTCAGTATTTTTATTGCAACATACACGACCTTGTAAAACACTTACTCAACAAAAGTCATGTCAGATATTTGAGGTGTTAACCTCTGGTATATCTGCAGTGTGGCTTTCACCATTGTTTCTTTTTCTTCAATTCTTATTCTATCTCAGGTGATTTAAAAATACAAGGATTATAATACAATATCCTGGCTGCAATAACGCTTAACAGGGGAGGGGCAAGAAGTCCTGCAGTTAGAGATAATACGCAGTCACTGGCTGTGCAGCTATTTGGATACAAGTCTTGTCCCCACCCCAGACAGGCTTCAGACTTGAGCTTTGTGACGTGAAACGCCCCATGCATGCCCCACCCCGTGGTCTGCGTGGAGAGCCTGCCGCTTCTTGACCATTTCCATGCGGCCGACGTGATGAACATGGCTTTTACCCGCAGATTCGGAAGTGGCTTTGTTGGTTTTATGCTTGGTATTGCAGTTAGAGAGCACATGTGAAACGCAGCTTCAAAAGACTGGATCGGAGTGCATACTGCTCAGAGTTTGTATTTAATCTTTAGTTGTTGGTTTCTGTGGGAGTTACCAAACCAGTTGAGCTACAGCACTGGCATGAAGCCCAATGAAAAATACAGTTTTCTTCACTGTAAACATGACTGTCAAGCAGTAATGTTTTTCTCAGCTTCATTTTAAAGGCATTATAATGGAAGAAAATGAAACTAAAACACATTTTTATGCCAGTATTATACATGGAAGAATGTTACTTCTTTTTTCTTTTAATTAAAAACTCGTAGAAAAAGGAAGATACAAAATCATATCTTAATAAATATGTAATCAGTTATCTGTGTTGCTAGATACTTGGTGGAGTAGATAAACCAATACATTTCTTACTGTGGTGTGCTTATGGTGAGAATGCATGGGGTTTTGCCTCTGCAAACATGAAAGATATGTGAAGTTCTTCATTTTTAGTCGTACTTTGATAACAGGAAAAAAAAAAAAGTGCCGATAAAACTTAATGAATAATAACAGCAAACGCTAATCTTTATCCACTCTTTCAGGCTTATTTTTAAACTCTTCTCAGTGGCCAGTAGCTCTGTTAATTCATCGTCAGGTATTCTGCTGAACTTGGCCATCCTTGCTTTGCTTTTGGGATTTATTCTGTTGAAAAATGTATAAGTTCAGCTTTGCCTTTTTAAGATAAATGCTAACTATATTTAATGCTCGCAGTGATTGCACTAGGACATCATCATGTAGATGCAACTGCACCAAACGGGTAACAGCAGCATTTTCACTTTTCAGAATTAAATTTATCGGTGGTGTCTGCTTTGCCTGTAACTCCCTCCATTTTATTCTGCAGACTGAGGAAAAAGCTTGTTTAACAAAATGTCTGATTAGCTGCTGCTTTGTAAAATGGCTTTCTGGGTTCTAGGAACGGAAATTACATCTTGAAGAATGGATGTCAACATCCGTGTAACTTGATGCACCGGAGAATGAAAAAACCTTCAGTTGTGCTTCGTTTTTTGAATGAGCTTTTTTAAGAGTTTTGTAATGGAAAAGTAAGAAATATGGTTGGAAGGGACTTTTATAAGGGTCTTCTTGTCTGTCCTGTCTCTTGAGACAGAATCAGCTGCGGTGAAACCTTTCCTGACAGATACTTGTCTCATGTTTTCCTTATAACCTCAAATCACAGTGATTCCAGTGTTTCCCTGTGTAATCTGTGCTAATGTTTCAGGTAATTAGGAAGTTTTTAAGTATATGTGGATAGATGAACAGCAAAACTTGAAACTAAATTTTATTAGATCTAGCATATTTTTATTTGCATATCTAACCCCTTTACTAAAAAAATCAACCCACCTGACTTGTTCTGATGTTTGCAGGCATAGAGAAATTAAGAAATTGTTGAAAGCAGACATACATGCTGCAGGTGAATTAATGAAGTGGCGTCCAGCTCTCTGAAGGAAAAGTGACGCAAGTTACAGAAAGATCTCTGAAGCTGTCTGTAGATCTCCTGAGTGATGTTAATGCTGAAATCAGCCAGGAAGATCCTTCTTTCATTGTGTGATGGGAACACCACCAGAATGGTGTTTGGATTTTGCACTTAACAGCTTGGTGTGATACGTGTGGCAGTAGTACTGAGCTGTATTCAGGTTTGGAAGATGACAGTCAAGGTGCAGCTGTTTGGCTGGGCGCCTTGAAGATCTTGCGTCTGAACGGTAACATCCCTGTTTTCTATAGCAATTCCCATGTTTACCCTAACAAATAAGCTTTTCTCTTGGATCTTGGGATGAGCCAGCTCCTCAGAGTTCAAGGTACTGTCCCAGCAAGGAAATGTTGAAAACAGCAGGCTATTGTTGCGCTTGGGCGTGCATTGTCCTGGACCCTGGGTGTCAGTATCCTGCCTCGCAGGCACTGTGAGCTCAGGCGCAGCCGCCGGCTCTGGGCAGGCAGCCCCAATTTCAAGGAAACAGTAAAACACTAATGGCTGCTGTCACCAGCAGCAGTCTCAGAGCAGCAGCAACTCTGCCGTTGCGGGGGGTTTTCTTAAAATGTGTGGTTTAAGGAGTTTTTAGAAAAGTAATGAGGTAGTTCTGTGGATCTTTGCAGGGAGTTTTGAGCGCCCGTGGTAAGAGGAGTGGGAAACGGCACATAGACCATGCCTTGAAAACTTCCCAGGAGGCAGTGGCATGGCGTGCCGAGCTACAGTGGAAATGAACATTGCAATAATGGAGAAGAGGGCTGAGATGGAGATGGGCCAGAAAGGATCCTGAAACTGGAGAAAAGGCTCTGTATTTGAGGAAAGGTTGGGTGTGTGGGTGTGGGTGTGTATGTGCATGGGACGGGGAATTGATGACAGGGGAAAAAGCTTAAGGAGATAGACTTGGGACAGGACATGGACTAGGAAGGGTGTTTGCAGTAGTATTCCAAGGAGGACTGAGATAGACTCATAATTACTGATGCCAGTAAAAGGGATGTTGCAATAATCAAGAGACAGGAGAATAAAATTCAAGACAAGGATTTTAGCTGTGTACCGATAGATAAGAAAGACTGTATCTGAGAGAAGTTATTCTGAAAGAGCTGCAAACGTATAAATCTAGTTCATTATTTACTGATTGTAAAGATTATTCTAGTTAGGTGTTCCTGTCCCAAAAAGTGATGGGATGGGTGGGATGATGTGCTTTTGGTTTGGCTTTTTTAAGTGTGTTTTTGTAATTTAATTGTCCTGCTTTTTATTTCCCATTCATTCCTCACGTTAAGAGATCATTTTGCTGGGGTATGAGCAGGGCTTTGTGCCTGCTTCTGTCTCTGTGCTTCACACTGCAAAGCTGAAAAGGCAGCCCACAGAGAATGGCTGGCATCTCTGCAAAGAGTGGAGGCGCACTAGCCTTGCTGTCTTCCAAGTAACTTCGTAAAGAAAAGGAGGGAGGGTAGCACTGAAGACAAAAAGAAAAGGAAAGGCAGATAATAAGAGAAATGTTGACAGTAGTGAGAAAGGTGTTACACAAGACTCGGTATTTTTTCCCTTAACTGGGTAAATATTTTTAGTGTTATTTCAGTACTACTTAAGAGAAGGGGATGAAACTCTTACAGGAAGTATCAAAGCGGCAAAAGCAAAGGGATCTGACTAGCTTAGGCTGTTCAAAATTGATTGACTGTATTTCTTCAAGTTGAGTTGCAGCCAGGGTGGGTAGCAGGATGCAAAAGCTTAGGAGGGCTCTGGCTGTGCTAATTTAGGCATTGCCAGGGAGATTTCTTTTGGTGACCAAATGCAACAGAGAACGTGAATTGCAGGCTTGTAGGTGATAAATGATTCATTTAAGCTACAAAACTACAAAATTCTAAAATGTGTAATTGGCACCAACCACAGTAACTGGGATGTTTTACTCATGTCTGTATGGAGACAGATACTGGACATTGTGTCGCTTATGAAAATAGCCAGTAGAGCAATAAGTATAAGCTTATGTGTGTCTTTTGGTCCACTTTGCAGAGTAATGATGCTGCAGGCAATTTCTTAAGGTCCTGCATCTATTTCATTTGAGAACTTTGAGATGATGCTTCTGCTTCCGTTTTCTATAAAGCCAGGGTTACACTGGTTTTCTGTACTAACTCAGTTCTTGTGCTGCTCATTTTCACAGCCCGGAAGTCCAAAAAGTTGGGGAAATTGAAAGGGATGCACGAGGAGCAGCCGCAGCAGCGACAGCAGCCACCACCCCAGAGCCCCGAGGAAGGGACAACATACATCGCGCCCATGACTGAGCCCTCTGTAAACACAGCACTTGTCCCTCACATGTCTGCTATCTCACCAGCACTTACACCCTCTCCTGTTAAGATCCTTGAAAGCATTGAACCGGAGATTGTGTATGCAGGATATGACAGTTCGAAGCCAGACACAGCAGAGTACCTGCTTTCCACCTTAAACCGCTTGGCCGGCAAGCAGATGATTCAGGTGGTGAAGTGGGCAAAGATACTTCCAGGTATGACCACAAGGCATTTGGTGAAATTTCTCCTCATTCTCTTTTAGCTTAATGAACTATTTGCTTGACAAATCACATCTTTAATCTGTGGGCCGTGTTGAAAACCTTCACAGGGGAGTGTGAGATGAACATCTGAGAGAAGATTGTTGGCTTTTTTGATTTATGTAATGTTTGTTTCATATGTCTGTGATCAATATTTAAAAAGCTTTCATTTTGAATAATAGCCTCTTAAGAAGAAAATATGTTTTGTCACTGGAATGAAAAATTATGGTTATGCTTTTTCAGAAGTATACTTTGTGGGAGTGTTGTTATTGTTCATTAATACTAGAAAAATAATGAGCAATATATTCAGCACTGGTTTGGCCAACCCTTGTAGTGCACAATGTAGTTCATCATTATTTTCTGGTTTGATCTCTAGGATTTAGAAACTTGCCTCTCGAGGACCAAATTACTTTAATTCAGTATTCATGGATGTGTCTGTCATCATTTGCCTTGAGTTGGAGATCGTACAAACATACAAACAGTCAGTTCCTCTATTTTGCTCCAGACCTGATCTTCGATGAGTAAGTATTCCTTAATGGTCTTTTTCAGTTCAGGCTGGAAGGATTACTGTGTCTTTGGTTTTTAGGCATATCTGCAGTCTAAGAAAATTTCAGCTAATTCCAGCTTAAAAAGTACCTTAAATTTTTGTTTTCAATTGGCGAAGCTTCGATAGTGCTATCCACTTCTTATGTATGTGGGATGTGTTCTCAAACTAGGACCATTCTGCTGGCTTGAAATGTGGCTAATACTTGACCAAGATTTATAGAAAAAAACCATTTTTTGGTATCTACTGGAGCTGGGAAAAATATGTAACTTCTAGGAAATGCGAATGTTTAAATTGACAGTTTTTTCAGAGCAGTCATATAATGGTGCCTTTGTGAACAATATACAGCTGTTCAATGTGTTTTCTTGACAGTCTTAATTACCCTTCTTTGCAACTATGAAAGAAGCCAAAATGTTTTTTCAGTAATGAAACATAACTTCTTTTATGATGCATTCAGATGAAAAGAAGGATCAACCAAGGAAAGATTCCTTCGGAGTATGTGTGTTCCTTCATATTTTAAGTTTGTGTTTTAGTGCTTTGCTTTTGATGAGTGTAATTTAATTTCTGTTCCATTTGCCTAGTGTTTATTCCAAGACAGTAAAGTCAAAATTTAAGCAAATACACAGGTAGTCAAGCTGGGGTCACATTATATGCTTGTCCCAGAAGGTTTAGTGTGTTGTTTTTTGGGGTTTTTTTTCTCTAGAGGTAAAAATGAGACATAATCAATAGGATATGGATGCTCTTGAAGAAAAACAAAAACAAGAAAAGAATGAACAAAAAATAACCACTCAGTCTCCTGAAGCATTCTAAAATGTTTTTCTTGGAGAAGATGCTTTTTCACTGTCCATCTTAATAGTCTTTTCTTTGATTTAGGAATTCCTAAATAATTAATGCATATGAGATCGGTTCCAAAGCAGTGAGCAGTATCAAAGGAGGATTGTTTGGTTTAGGGTTTTTTTGTGGGTTTTTCTTTTTCCCTAAGAGGAGGAATTGGTGATTCACTGGTTGAAAATGTAGTGTCAGCCATTTTCCTTGTCAAAAGCACCTCCACTGTGACTTGGACATTAGAGAATCATCACAGAAAAAGTATCTGTAGCTAAAGCTAAGTGAAAATGTGAACTTTGAAGAGTTTAGTTCTCCCGGGGAAATGCAGACTAAAAGCTCAAACACAGAAGCATCTTCCCCTCATCTGAAGAAAGTCAGTCAAGGGGTCAAAATTTATTGGATGGGGAAATCAATCCCACTTGCAAATAAAAGTGTATGTGCATTGCTAGCATTCTTGATACAGTAGCTAGAAGCAGCTTCCAGAAGTTGAGATCATTTTGTGAGATTTATGCTGCAAGCCTTGAAGGTAGGTGCCTGCAGAATTATACCGAGGTTGAGGCTGGAATCTGGTTGGGAAAAGGAGGGCAGTGTCAGGGAGTACAAAATAAAAACATACAAAATCAGATACGTAAGTAATGCGGGGGTCTGGTCATCTACATATTTAACAATGTACTCATTGTAGAGCTACCAAAGGTAGCAGAAGGCAGGTGTTTCTAAAGAGAAGAAAAATTAATAGGAGCTGTGAGATGCGGGACGGGGGCTTTTGAAGTAGCTAATCAAGGCAAGCAGTTTCCTTGGAGGTAAATGGGTAGGAGTTCAGTGCTTATTTCAGAACAGTAATGGACACATCTCTGGAATTAAAGGTGTTTTCTCACTTCGCTTGTGTTTCATACTCGATCATGTTCCCGCTCAGGGTGGTAGTTGTGAGACTACATTTGAAGTCTGAGTTCTGGGCTGCTCGGCACAGGAAATTTTTTGAGTAACTGCAGAGAGCCCTGTAGAGGTTGTCTAAGGTGGTCAGGGACTCTCTGGGACAGCAAGGGAGCTGGGCTTTGTGCCGCCAGGGGAATACCATGCTGGGTGCAGAGGGGATTTAACTGCAGCCTTCAGTTTCCTGATGAGTTGCAGAAAAGATGGAGTCAGACTCTTAATGGAGATGCCCAGTGGGAGGATGAGAGGCTGCGATTGCAAGTCTGGAACAACAAACTGTCTCCTGGGGAGCAGGAGAAGAAATGTCATGATGAGATGGTGAAGTAGCAGAGCATGTACCCAGAGAGACCCTGGAGTCTCTGAACGTGTCCAAGCCTTGACTAGGCAAAGCCCGAGCAGCCTGCTTCAACTTTGACATCAGCCCTGCTGCAAGCAACAGGGGTGACTTAAGACCTCCAGAGGTCCCTCCCAAGCTACATTATTTTGTGATCCCAAGTTCAAGAGATACAGTGCTTTTACCGATTTTGACGTAAGGTCAGAGGTGAATTACTGGAATCGTACAAGTCAGCCAGTACAGTTCAGTGTAGAAAGCATTCAGATTAGCACAAAACAGTTTATATTCCTGTTTTTGAAAATACGTTGCTTTGAATCAGTGCTCTGGAATTACTGAAGGCTGGTCTTACCTTTACTTTCTGAGTACCATAGACTTGGAAATGTAGTGTGTAGTTATAAACATGGGCCTTCATTTCTGTGCCATGAGGTTTATCAGACTTCCCTAAGGTTCACTTGGTGCAACTTTTTGTGTGTTTTACTACCCTTGGCATTTTAGGCCATGTGTTAGTCCTAAATATGGAGTCCTAAGATATGCAGAATGAAAGGGAGGTGCTTTAAAATGACTTTTCCTTCTGCTGGCTTGAGAGAATTATGTTCCTGTTACCACCTGGCCAAGATTTTCTTGGTATTTCTTTATATTGTTTCTGGAGAGTTCATTTCCCATCTCTCTGTAAGAAGTAATGAGGAAGGACCCTGGTGCCCCAGAGGGTTCAGCATTTTCTTCAATGGATAGTTTAAAAAGAGTGAAAGTAGAGGTTGGCGTTAGCAGAATTTTCTTGCTTTGTTTTACATTAAATGAATTTTCCGTTTACTCTTAACTGCTGTGAATAAAAGGAAGTTGTTATGTTTCTGGAAGGCCATGATATATGATTTTGTTTTCTTTCTTATTCTGAAGGCCTGTAAACAAGGCAAATAACAAATGAGGGTCTCTGTTGTTAATAGCTGTTAAATGTACCTTTGATTGTATAAATACAGTGCGAAATGCCTCCCTACTAATACATGGTTTGATTTCCTGTTAGGCTTATGGAAGGCTGGAAATATTTGTTCACCTTCATTTAGTCATGCTACATATCTAATTAAGTGTATCGTTTGTCTTTATGGATCACGCATATATTCCATTGCTTTAATTTGGCTTAAGTAAATGTGAAGATAGGAACTGATGGATAAGAAAATGGCTGCCCAGCCGGTTGCAGAAATACCTGAAAACAGCCTGAAAAGAGACATAAAATAGACCAGTGTATTTTGTATTGTGTAAGTTACTGTATGTGTGGATTCTTTTAATCCATTTATTTTGTAGTGTGGTAGTTGTAATCAAAACTAATACTCTGTATATATTGCTTTAGTTTTAATCCACAGTAAATCTTTTAAAAGACCGTCGTGTATGTGACACCACATAATTCCTATTGCAGGTAAACACTTTTAAAGGATGACTGTTGCATGTGTAATAACACTGAAAAGATGTTGCAATAATGTTCTTAAGGCTGCAAGCACAAATCGGAGAAGTTGGAAAACTCCAAAATTGAGGTGCTCTGTGAAATCATAGTTTGAGCTGTTTGGGTACGTGCTTTGAAGACTGTAGCCATAACCAAACCTTAAAATTATTGTTATCCCATAATATTTTTCCAATGTGATTCCTTCTTTTTTGTATTGATCAGGTTGGATGAATTGTTGGGATGATACAGGATTATGTAGTGAGACACTGTTGGATTTTTGCTTCATTTGTTCTGGCAAGGAAGCCTTGCCTTGAATGGATCTAGGGATCAGGGAGAACAGAGACGTATTAACAGGGAAGATTTTCCTAAGACATGGCAAAATACTATCCCTGATTCAAGACGTAGACTCTGAGACATTTCAGGTTCCTACTGCAAAGTAACAGAAACCCCACAGGAAAAAAAAAAAAAAATGGCTGTTATTTAACTTGAGGGAGAGAGAAAATTTCTCTTAAGACTTCACCAAAGACTTTAGCTGAAATTTAGCATATGTATGGACAATGTAAGTCCAGAGCATTAAATTGGTAAAATTATACACAATTGAAAGCAGGAAACTGAGTGGTGCTGCTGGGAATGGGTGCAAGAACAAAGCAAGGGAAGTAGCAAAATACTGTATTCTCTAACAACAGCTTATTTTCAGGGATTTTGTCTGAAGCTGTGAAAAATGAGCTGTTTGCTACAGGAATAGCCTAAAACTTGATTTTTAAGATGTGGTCCTGGAAGGTAGGGAAGTTAGTTACAAATTCCCTTGGTCTTTCCTTTACTGGGTGAATGAATCATTGAACTAATAGCTAAAGTGACTCTCTCTCTGGCTGTGTCCTTTAGAAGGAAAAGTCCCCAACATTTTTTTAAGAGGTGTCGTAGCAGTTTAGGTCCTAGGAGAAATGTGATAATCTGAATCTTTCAGTAGTGGGAGTTTGTGTTTGCAGTGTAGAAGTAGATGCCTAAGTCCCAAAGGAAGGCAAGGAATGCTCCTTGCTCACATTTCTGCAACAGGCTCAGGCAGTTACTGTCCTGCTGGCTAGTGGTGGCAACTTCCCAGGTATCTGCTTCCACCCATATATTGTCAGGGCATCAGCTGGCAACCTTTCAGAGACTCAGGAAGGGACAGAAAGCATTTATGAGTGCAGCATTGCCAACAGAAACCCGGCAGGAGCCAAGACATGATGCAGACAGGGATCCTTGCTCCCCAGACATGGGAAACCAGTAGGAGTGGTGGGACATGGTGTGTCTTCAGGGCCATGGCTTGTACGCCCAGCACATATCCTCCTCCCAGCTGGAGGCCAGAAACTGCATCCCTCATGACAATCTGTCCTGCTTATCCATCCCTTCCTCTAAGCAAGAGCAGTGGTGGCTTTTCATCTCTCCATAGGGCAGACCCCCAGCTGTTGGCATTGCTGGCAAATATTAAGTCAAGCCTCTTTAGCACACATTGGTTTCTGCTGGTGTAAAGAAACCAGAGGGGCACCCTGACGCTGGGGTTCCCTTGCAGGTCTAAATTTTTCCTTTAATTTTATGTTTTATGTGGTCTCTGTGTAGACTTCTAAATCCTTGGGGACTTTTGAAGAGACTCAAATTTCAAAATTGTGTACTATTTTTAGGAAATTATCTTACTTACGGTTCCAGACTTACCTAGCTGTAAAATAGCAACGATGTGGGATACTGAAAGTGTTCAGTAATGATGCGAGACCATGTTGAGACACATTATTACATTAAATTACAGCATCAGTATTTCAACAGTATTTTGCAGATGCACCAAATGATTGACTTGCTGTGTGTTTCCTGGCCTCATAGATTTTTCTTCCTTTGTCATAGAATCATTTCAACTGGAAAAGACCTTTAAGATCATCAGGTCCAACCATTAACCCAGCACTGCCAAGTCCACCACTAAACCATGTCACTAAGCGCTGCACCTATGTGCCTTTTAAATACCACCAGGGATGGTGACTCAACCACCTCTCTGGGCAGCCAGTTCCAATGCTTGCAACCCTTTTGGTGAAGAAATTTTGCCTAATATCCAGTCTAAACCTCGCCTGGTGCAGTTTGAGGCTGTTTCCTCCTGTCCTGTCACTTGTTACTTGGGAGAAGAGGCCGACCCCCACCTGCCTACAGCCTCCTGTCAGGCAGCTGCAGAGAGCGATAAGCCCCCCCCGAGCCCCCTTTTCCCCAGGCTGAACACCCCGGTTCCCCCAGCCGCTCCTCA